>CM019043.1:16297625-16884076 GCA_009664405.1 Drosophila bifasciata
AACAAAAACTTTTACATGAATAATTTTTTATTTTGAAAATATTTAATTTTTGTCGTTAAGCCTCATATTTTACGGTAAAAGTATAAAATATTTTCCAATAATTTCCTTTTTTTGAGGAACGGTGGGATTTTTTTATGTGTCCGATTCCCAATGGTATTATCCACCTTCCATAAACAAATGGCTGATGCGTTTAATTTGGTGCGTCGGAAAATTTGTTTACTTGTGTTAATCATAACGACTGACTGTGATTCAGAACAATTCTATTTTTTTTTTTTTTTTTTTTTTACCATCTTATCATGTTGCTGGTCATGAAGGATAATGATGAGGACAACATAGACGAAGAGGGGATATTATAATGGAGTGGTGTTGCTTTTTTGTTTTGGTAAATCGTTTGGAAGTGCTATGAACTGACGAGCCGAAATCCCTCTGGATAATCGTATCGCCATAACATTAAAAAATGTTGGCTTTTCTTCTGAGTACCGACACATTAAAATGTATTTGGTCAGTGACAGTGTGCAATCCCCTGCATTTGTTTAACAGAGCACTCATAAACGAATTCTCAGATGAATACATGTCCACAAACTATCTCAGTTCTGAGTTGAGACAGAGACAATTCTAAATTATTTTGTTGTTGTTTTTACCCATTTTCCTGGAATTCATTGTTTACATGGGGATATATTCACTGATATATCACTTTTTCGTTGTAAATGTCATATATTTATGGTGGCAATGAAATTTTTTTAAATCATAATCGCATAAAACGTGCGAACTAGGAACATCCGACATGGATGGTCGAAAACCTAGAAAATTTCTGGACCGGCAAAACCTCACGGACCATTCCCAAAATGGATCGTGGAGGGTCGCCTATGGGAATTGGCTATATTCTATATGCTTCGTTTGAATTTTAAGTCGAATTAATGGTGCCGCAGCAGCAGAAAAACTACGTATGTATTAAATTTAAAAAAACAATGTCAGGTTTCGTAACCAATGTAAAAAAACGTAGTTTTTTATGTAAATGCACACACCCGCAATGTGGGGACGAGTTAGACTAATCTATTTTTCTCTCATGTGGATTAAATGCATTTTATTGCTTAAATATTAAAATTTATTTTTTTTAAATAACACATGTTAAGCGTTTAAAATATTTATCTCAGCGTATAAAATAATAATTATTAGCTATTTTTCTCCTTAATTCTCATATACTTAATACCATATACTTTACCACCGTTCCAAAATTTTAGTATAGGTTAACCCCTATTAGTGCTCTTCAATGAATACCTGCAAATATCGATCGTTGCGCACCACTATCCTTTCCTTCTTTCCGGTGTGGCTCGTTGAATCGGTCAGACAAAATGGTTAGTAATCAAAGAAATACTTTGGAATCATTAAATTGTATGTAAAACTTGAATTACCAAAACAAACGTACCCTCTTTCTCCACCAGGCTGCACACAAATCGTTTAGAATAAAGCAGAAATTGGCTAAGAAGCTGAAGCAGAACAGGTCGGTTCCGCAATGGGTTCGCCTACGTACTGGCAACACAATCCGGTAAGTAATGCTAATATTTTAATTATCAAAGAATCGTTTCATAAATTGTTTCATTATATTTTGTGTCCTGCGTTTTTTTTTGTCTCCTCATTTCTATTAAATCCCTTAAATTGTACCAACAAAATATTTTGTGCTCAACAAACGTCATTTTCTGTAGAACTGTGTTCATGTAAATGTATGACTTGAGTGGCTAGTCCTTTTGTCAAATTTCTGATCTGAGATACACAAATTTTAACGTTTTTCGCGTGAATTTTGTATAAATCGAGTCGGATAACATTGAAGTGATTTTTTTTGTCGCCACGGCTAAAACAAAAACAAAGCGTCTGGCTGCGGTTAGTAGTACAAAAAAAACATCTTGACAGTAGGCACACAAAAAGTTAAATAAATCTTGCCCAAATACAAAAATATACCATTTCATGGATAATAATATTAATATAACTTTTATTTCTAGGTACAACGCTAAACGTCGTCACTGGAGGCGCACCAAGTTGAAGCTGTAAGCAGCTGAAGATTGAAGACGCATTTAATCCTGTGGAAATGCTAAATATATTTTCAAGAATATAAAATAAAAATTCGTTACCGAAGTTCGGACTAAAAAATCGTTTCATTTATGATACAAATGGATGTTGTATGTCCGAAAATCGAGACTTGCTGGTGGAAAAAGACTACCGGACACAGCTAGTTTAATAGCTTCCTTTTCAGCAATTTTAAACTTTGCAATTTTTGCCTTGTCATTGCAATTATACGTACAAATACGTTTTGGCTAACGTATCTGTGGCTTTAGGTACCATTAAAGCAAATGACAATGTACATACAACTTAACTAGATTTGTTAGTGGGGCTGACGGAAATATAGGCGTATGAGTTGCGCAGCCCGATATTAGTCAATACATTATTCCTCGTTAATAACATTGCCCACTCTACCATACATTGTCATATAGATAGTACATTATCTTACACACAGCAGGAGACTATTCAGTTTCTTTATTTCGCGACTTCCTTTTACTGAAAGCTGCAGCATTAAGAACACTATCTGGCTCATATTTTAAGGTTCGCTTGCGTTAGGACATGAGGAATTCGGCACGCACCTGAGTCGCCTTTGGAAGTATTCAATTCGACTGTCTTAAATCTATGTAACTCTTTTTGAACTGATTAGTCCTGATGTCTCGTCTTGAACTTGATCCGCAGGAATACCCAACTGGGGCACTTTTGCTATAGACCCTAGTCTAAGCTGATTTTAACTATTATTGTCATTTAAGTCATGACAATGCTCAACGACATTGAATGCTCCCCTACTTTGACATTCGTTAAATTTGCTTATCGCAGCGAGCACTATATAGACAAAGTAAAATTAATTCCCGGGTATTTCAATTATTACGAGTGTAACACAAACGATTTATTTAGTCTTTGTCAAAAAGAAATCGTTTATTCTGCGGGAACCTCGAGCGAGCCGTCGTTGAGCTCGTCAATAACATCATGGGGATGTTTTCCATCGACAGTGCATCCAACACTCTGGGCGGTGCCCAGGACTTCTTTGCATGTTCCTTTCAGTTCACGGGCCATCGACCTGGGCCTCATTGTACGTGCAATGGCCAAGATATCTTCAAAAGCGATGTTGCCACTGTGCTTAACTAGAATGAAAGGTACAAACTTAATAAACAGATACTGCATTGGATTGTGGGAAACACCCAGAACTATATGCTTACTATTCTTTTGCTTCTTGCGATCACGTGGAGGTTCCTTCAGAGCCTTGATGATCAGCGATGCAGCCGATGGAACTACAGAGATGGTTGCCTGTCTGTTCTGAATTGTCAGACACACGGTGATCTTCAGACCTTTCCAGTCGGAGGTAGCCTTGGCAATATCATCACCTACTTTTTTGGGGGACTGAAGTCATTTTGTTGAAACCGTTCCGGCATGTAAACAAATCCCATATGTATGTACTCACCAGACCAAGTGGACCGATTTTAGGGGCAAGGGAAGAAGTAGCTCCAACTTCGCCACCCACGCATCGCATGTACACTGAAATATGAAGGTAACGCATAATTTTTAATAGACATTTTTGACATGCATTAATACGAAAAAATTCACATATTTGTATTTATTCGAATAACTTTGTAAATAGATATACAAAGAATACTTAAACGTACCCAATTTTACTTCCGTAGGATCAAATTTGGGAGGCATTGTTGTATCGTGGCTCAAAAGGCTGCTGGAATGTTAAGATTACATTAATATTAGACGATTTCTTTATAGACATATTTAGCTCTGTACTGTACCGCAAAAAGACACACAGAAAAAGAAAGAAGAAGCTTATCGATTTCCGGTTAGTGTGTATTAGTATTACCTATCGTATAGTCTCATCGATATAAAAATATTGCAAACGTCAACTTTACTATCGAATGGAACGTGGAAGTGAAACTAATTACAATACATATGTATGCTGATTCCATATAGATAGGCAATTAGTTTCGTTGTAATTTATTTTTTAATAATATCAGATTGAATAATTACATTTTTTTTTTAAATAAATGCGACTGGCACGTTTGTAGTGGCACTCTAAAAATTAGCGTGTCTGCACAGTGCTGGTCACTCTGTTCTTTGTTTACTGTTTACATACTAACATAGCGTGGCTGCATAAATATACATACATATGTACATGCATACTATGCTTTTTCTGTTTTTTGAAAAAATTTTCAGCCATTAAATAACGTACGATTATGTAGTTGTATTTATGCTTATTTCTTATATACATACATATACTAAATGGTTTTTCTGAAGTTTAACCTTTCTGTGGTTATGTACATATGTACGTCTGTGATGAGCATACATTTCGGCTCATTCTATCTACAATACATTTTGTACGTTTGTGCCGCAATATCCGCATCGTATTGATCAAAATATTCTCTTCCACGATTGTCTTAATGTCCCGACCTACCTTCACCATGAAATTCAAAACCGAATCAGCGATGTACATACATATGTACGTACTGCCGGCCGGCAGCCGGCTTTAAAGCTTATAGACAATTTAAAATGTTTTTAGCAAGAACTTAAGACGTTCATACGTCCCTTAGACATAAATAGTTCGTTTGATTTTAACAGACACTTAAAATTCATAAAGCTTGGCCATAGTGAACTCAATTCAATTAATTTAATCCACACACCTTAGTATAGTGTCGTCTACATGTGTATAAAAGAAAGCTCTAGACGAAAGATAGATAGTTCCACTCCTCATTATGATTAAAACTGTATCAGTTGATGTTGACGTTTAGGTAAAAAATTTTATTGGCAAACGTTTATTTTGTTACTTAGTTATTCAAACATGGATGCTTCGAGTTTCTGTTTTATTTATTACGATCTTCAGAACCAGATTTAAGATGTAGAGCCAACTAGCCTATAACAGCATCTTTGAATATTTGCTTCAGATGTAAATGCAACAGAAATTAACGGCAACACGTTTTGTTTATTTGTCCAGAGCCGTATTGTTCTTAGTTGCAATAACGCACTCCTCTCCACATGCTTTAAGCACAGTGCACTGCAAAAAGGAGAAAGGAATAAATATTAATAAATGCCAGTGGTGAAAGTGTCGATTATATCTTACCAGTAACTCCTTGCCATTATCAAAATCTGCACGTAATGATTCGCCAATCTCACCATCTGGAACCTTCAAGTCTTCACGCAAGTCGCCGCCGTCAGACATTAGGGTGAGGAAGTTGTCGTCACTAACGGAAATCAACTGGAAGTCTTCACGTTTAACATGGGGAACATCCATGTTATGAGTAGATGGGCAAATATCCTCATATCTGCAATGGAAAGAAATAAAAGAACGTTAATAACTGTAATCAGAATTCTAATTGAAAATGCATTGTGTTTAAGACATACATATTTGTATGTATTGGTTAGAAACTGGATCGTACGACGCTTTTAATTTAGTTTCTTCCTTTAAAGGTTTCGTGATAATTTTGAGATAAGATAATCACGGCCGCATATAGAACGCTTGAATTGTACATTAAACGTACATACTACATACATATATATGTATAAGTATGTATGTATGACCGAGTAAGATTGTTAAAGAAACTTTGGTTTCGCGTTAAATTAGGCATTGGGTTTACGCCTTTATTCTTTGGTGTTCCACATACAACATACTTACTTCTTGTTGGAAAAAATATCAATTCCAACCATATGAACTTTAGCATGTCCGTGCTTTCCGGTCTTGGATGTAGACATCTCCACGATTTTGCATGGCCTCGACTTCAACATAACAAATCCGTTTTTGCGTAGGGCCGAGCATTGCATCGGATAAGTGGTCGATGCTCCGGAATCGGCAGTCTCAAAATGATCGTCTAAGTCTGCCATATCTGCCACGACACAAGAATATATTGATTTGGTTAATTTATTTTTACCAGCCTCGCCACAAGGGCACTGCAGACATATAAGTATATATGTATATCCATTCATAAATTTGCAAGTTCATTGGCATCTGTATGTATGATGCATACATACATATAAATATGCCGAAGCGTATGTAAATACATGTCTGCATATGTATATTCCGAAATACATATTTACACACACACTTAAGTTGAAATTAGCAAATAACACAGCAATGTTCCATTATTTACTTTGCTATAATTGTTGAGACATATGAAAATGCAAAGGCCTGATCATTTTAAGTACTGAATGTACGTACAGACATATCTGTGTATGTTTGTATGTACACACTTTCTTCCACATATAATTGCTCATGAATGCAGTAATAGGTTAATTTTAGTGTCGACTACATTTCAGCATTTCAAGTGCAGAACCAAGGGGTTAAAACATTTATCAAGTATGCCGAATGAATTTGCAAATTTTTAAGCCGCAAATTTATAAAAATAGCACACCTACTTGTGAATCAAGCGACTGTTCCAACCGAAGATGTAAAACGAAAGAATGAGACTCACGTTTTGTTTCCGGTCGATAATTCAAGAATCACTCTGAATTTTTCGCAATATGCGCATCCGATAGTAGTCATTTTATTGGAACGATGGAAACTAAGACATGGTGGAGAAAAATGAAATAATTTAACTACGCAGCCATTTGATGTCTCGGTTTTATTATTAGACCCATAAAACTATAATAAGACTTCCGTTTTATCTGTGCATTGACATATATTGACATATATTGACATATACATGTAACTTGTAATATTTTGGTATAATCAGCTGTTTTCTTATTGTTGGTTAACTTTTTTAAAATAAACTTCAATTGGAAGGGATGGAATTATACTATCACTTTCTATATAATTTATATTTTTTCCGCTCTGTTGGTGTGACTTTAGCTTCAGTATTGGTTGTTTCAGCTTAATGTTGCCGCTGATAGTCATAATGGCTGATTCTGTGACCAATGAGGCTTTGTCTTCAATTATTCCATCTGCCCGTGACCTAAGACCGTTACTATTGGTATATTTTGTTGAGTTCCGTGCGTTTGCGTGTTCGGTTTCTTCAATCGTCTTAGACTTGCGAGTTGTAGCAGTTGAACGACGTTTAAACTTACTGCTTTCACTTTCACTTGTAACATTTTTTGGCGGCTCGCTTAAAATAGTGGCATTTAAGTGTTTGCGTCTTTCAAAGATTCTGCTGGGCTTCTTATGCTTCGGCTTCAAATTACTTGTTTCCGTAGTGTTGCGTGGAATTTTAAGGGGTGTTTTTATTGTTGATGATATAATGCGGGATTTTCTAAATGTCCGCTTAAGATGAGTCCTCATCGTCGCGGGGATCGTAGACATTGAAGTTTCGTTTAATTTATTATAATTCTCACTACTAGCTATTTCGGTCTTATTTTTTCGGTATATAGGTGCTTCTTTTGTAGTTAAGATATTTTTGAAATTTAGTTTAAGCGATTTAAATTTTCTCCGCATTATTAATGTCATATTTTTTCTAACTTTTTCCGGTTTTAGAATGGGTTTATACGATTCTTTTGTTATAATTGGTAGGAAAGACGGCTTTTCCTTAGTTGTTTGCGCCGTTGTCCAATTTTTGTAGGTTTCGAATAGTAGTGCGAATTCGGTTGTAGCGGTAGAACTTATTGGATTCGCGCTGCTGCTGTACTCGGCATCAAAAATAGTCGTTGTTGTTTGTGTCGGGATCGGTGCTTCTGTTGTTGTTATTGCCTTCGTTGTGGTCTGAAGGACTTCAGTCGTAGGGACAGGGGGAATTTCAGTTGTTATAATAATTGGATTCAGACGATACTCATTGCTTTCTTTTGCCGAGTTGTCTGCGAACGTATTTGCTGAGCGCGGTAGAATTACATCATCAAGGGTAAAGTAGGTGTGAGTAATATAGTTTAAGTATGGAATACTAGTTGTTGTTAGTGCTATATCGCTTGCCACGCTATTTAAGCTGTATTCCTCTCTTGGAAAACGATTTAAAGTATTCTTGAAACAATCATCTGATGTTCTTGCTCCTATATTCGTTGTACGTTCTTGGCACAATGATGGCCAGCCGTCACTTGACAAGTTTGAAAAGTTCCTCGTATTCTGGACCTCTTTCAAAAATTCAGGATTAGGTATCGTTGCTGCCGTCAGAGGTACGAAAGGGTGGACAGGGCCCAGGCCTAGGTTGTAGTCCGTTGTAGTTGCGGGCGTAGTTGGAACAGTGTTTAATTTTCGGAACACGCTTCTGGTAGATCATATAGACGGAAATGATTAAAATGCTTAAAATGGAAATCCATTGGTAAATTTATTAGATACCTTTTAGAAGACGACCCATAAACATCATGGTATGGTGTAGAAGAATGTACATATCTAGGTAACATGTGGACATTGCGCATAAAGTTTTTTAGGCGCATTTTTCCAACTAAAATGGGAGTCCTGGCATTGTACCAATAGAATTTTCTTAAAGCATTTGGCTGTTGCCTATATAACATGAAAGGTGGATCCACAGGCCACATCTAAAAATCAATTTTAGTTCTATGAAAAGTTTTCTTGACCTTGGATAAATTTGTTCAGTTCATACCTGTCTACTTGGTCCAATATAGGTAGAAGATGCATTTATGTTTACTAGCACATAAGCGATTCCTGATGAAATAAAACCAATTTGTGTAAATATATCCATACATTTCATGTTAGGTTCTTAGCATCTCTTACCTATTGTCATGTAAATGACAACAATATCGCCTTTCACTTTCCCCAACATATTGATCAATACAATACCTTTTTACTGCAGACTGCAAAAGACTGCTTGCACTAACTAGTAAGCTCGGTATCTGAAGTACTCCAATTTTCCCATCTTGTTGTGTCTATGTATGCAACAGCGTTAACACAAACGACTAAAGTATTATTAACCTGGTAATCATTCACTCTGAAAAGTAAACTTTCATTACGTTCAAATGAAGGCTTTCTTTAATAAATTTTGTAGACACTTCATGATGTTTAATCAGCAGCAGGTAAATCGATGTAAATTAATTATGGAGTGTTATGATATGTTATGAATAACCTTTTAATATATGTACATATAGCTCCATATTAGTAAGTGATATTGATATTAAAGTTTGCAGATGCTGTTTGAAATCTCTAATTTATCAGCGTGCGGGCTATGAAGCATGAAAATACACGCTTGGGCAAGCTCATCTTCTCTTTGATAATTGTTGCATCTCTGCATCATCCTTATACCCTTGCCTGGAGTACGTTAATTTAGTCGATTAGGTGGTGCGTTCAATTAGGTGGTACATATTGAACGTTAGAGGATTATTCATCACGATTAACAGAAGTACATATGTAAGCGCGTATTCAGGAAGCACACAAGATACATGTAGAAGGACTAATTGCGCCAAGCACGGAATGTAGGTGGTAATTACATACATATGTATACATATATCATTGCGTTTTGATATTGATTTAAACAAACGGCAAAGCAAAGGAATAATGGCAGGAAAATATTGCAAGGCTGCCATAGGATTTTTACTAAGAAGCTTTTCCAACAGAAGGTATTTTACAATTTTTTGAAATATGCTTACAAATTATTTTCATTCAATCACAATAAGTAATAGATTAACAGACAAAGAATACTTATTTTGACCACATCGAATCGATTACTCTTATTTAATTGCAGAATTTTTTGGATATGTGTCATCCTTCTTTCTGCTTGGAATATGGCAACGATTTTTATTCTTATGAAGAATAGATCTGATACAGATTCGACAAGCATTGGGATAACAACTTCGTATATTAGCTGGATAAACACCTTTCCCGCCGTTAGGTACAAAACGTGATATGCCGGATATACAATGTACATACAAAAATTGTAGATACCTTAATACTTTTCCTTTTTTTTTAGCATATGCTTGTCAAAAAACAGGATTACAAAAGAGTTTTCTGAGGCAGTGAAACGTCGCGTTGCTGCTGATCAATCTCCTTCCTATACATACATAAGGACATTGTACGATTACCTCTTTATAAATCCGAATAACTTGTATTTAAAAGAGGAATATTGCAAGGAATTTAATTCGACCTGTGGTGTTGATATTTTAGATATGCGGAAAGAGGTACGATTTTTCCTTTGCACTTAATTTAATTGTCTGTTAAAATACTCCGAATATTTTATCATAGTTGTTTGCCAGCTCGTGTACAGAGTTTATTGAAAAAATTTACTTCTCTGAAAAACTTCTGCCCAACTGCGAGGAAATATTCAAGTTTCACGAACTTGAAATGGGATATTGCTTTCTAGCCAACAATTTGATTGATTAGTAAGTACAATGACAGCAAAGATCAAACATATAATAAATAAACTTAACAAATTAATTAAATTGTAAAATGGCTTTAGTCAAAATATCGAAAAAATGCCTCTGGTATATTCTTCATTGGACGAATACCGGAATCTACGATTAGTTCTACGAAGTGGCCTTATATATCGTTACGATGTATGTAATTTTTAAATTTATAAAAAAAAAATATATATATAAATATCATAAAAACATAAACTGAAAAAATCTCCTTAAGCTATATATTCACAGCCCTGAAAACCAGCCTTATTTTAATGCTTTATCCTATACGATTACATCGGATCCATCAGTACACAGTTTCAATGTGGAAGGGATAGAAAACCATCACGATGTTATTCATGAACCAGTCTCTCAAAGAATGTGTAAATTCGACACGGAGACCACTGACAATAAGGTGTTGTACAGGTAGGTCATCATTTATGTCGTACATATTATTTATTATAGAGCTTTTTTTGTATCAATCTTACATTTTCCAGTTTTTCCACATGCATGTCCAAAGTTCGAAGTGAAATTGAAATGAAACTCTGCAACTGCACTTTATTCAACCAGAGTGAAAAAAGTATGTGCATTTAAATTGAATTATCCTTTCAAATCATTTTTCCATCATAATTTTTATATCGAACTTAAATTAGATACAATAAAATATTGCGGAGTCGAAGGGATAGCGTGCTTGGATAAAGGTAGAAGAAATATTTGTAATTACTCCAAAGTGACTGTAGTCAAGAATTTAACAAAATTCTTTTAGAAAATCTAGCAGCAAGAGTCAAGAGTCATGTAGGTTCTAATATGGCATGCTTGCCATCCTGCATGGAACAGCAGATAAGCTACGTTGGGTAAGTGAACACGTATATTTTGAAATGTATTGTGCTAACTAGAACATCTTAGTTCTCGAGAAAAAATCATAACGAATACGGAGATTCAAATATGGTCGAAATCGAAATAACATCACCACCAACAGCCAAATATTTCAGAACAGTTACTCAAACAAAACTGGATTTAGTCGGTAAGTTTCGGTTTTTTTTAATTTTTCTTGGAACTAGTAATCACAGAGCTTTCATTTAATAATGCATATTTTATTTCCAGTTGCCATTGGAGGTGTAATTGGCCTTTTCACTGGTGCATCATTGCTGAACATCTTGGAAGTTATTTCAATGATTTTTTCTAAGATTAAGCACGTTTTAACATATTAAAAGAGTCGTAACGTGAGTAGCAGCACACTTGCCGCGACACTTGAATGCGCGATACTCAGTCAGTATATATGTGTATGTAATCTTTTGATTTATGTAACCTATAAAATATATTATTGCACACCGTCTATCCACTTTCCATACCGCACACTCTGTTACATCTTTCTCTGTCGTACTAGCCACGAATTACCATCCGGCTCATACATGGGCGCACACTGGACGAGTTCGAGTATGATAGAGAGAGACCTACACAATCAAATGTGACCCTATACATACACATTAAGTACAGGCTAAAAATAAATTGTATTTAACTGTTGGATTCAAGGTAGCATTTATTCCCTCTAAATCTAGTCCAATTGTGTATGTGCTTAATTATTATTTTCAAATAGATCCAAATGATAGTTTGCAATTTCATTTTCAATGAAAATATTAAGATCTCGGGAGTTTTCGGTTTTTACTTTATGGACAGACGTATTTACTTTATGATTTTTGTAGCGTAATCCAACTCTGAAATAGATAAATTAGTTGTAACGAAATGTTTATGTATATTGCAAAAACCTCACATTCTTATTGAAGGAATATCACTTGAGCTTCTCATATTATCGGAATTTCTTGCTCTCAAGTAGCGATGCTTAATGTCGACACCACTATTATCGTCCTATAAGAAGAGTGATTATTATTATTACATGTTTCTAATCATGATGTGGGGAAATTACAACTTACATCTCTCATATTGTATGTAAGAACGAGGTTGTTAACAAAACTTTCAAGAAATTCAGGATACAGGTCCAGAACGTCCTAGCAAATCGTCTCTGTGTATCTTATGAATGTCGCAATAGGTTAGTGCTCTAACGACGCCATTCGATTTTCCAAGCGTTGGGTGCATGCATGGGTTTTCGCCAAATATGTCATTTTTTCCTGAAACAAATTATCCGACGGTAATAAGGATTGCCATAAATAATTTAAGTTTCCTTCATTACCTAAGACGACAATCATGTTACTGTTTCTTTGAATTTCAATCGATCCTCGAGCTATAAAAAACAAAGAGGTAAGAACATCTCCCCTGTGTACTAATATGTCTCCTGGTGGCGCATGAGTTGTTTTAAATTTAAGAGAAAAAGCTCTGGAAATAAATAATTCAAAATTGTACATTCGATTAGGAGTGTTCACAAAAGGCCTTTCGAACATGTACCTTAAGCACCCTGGGCTGGCGTTCGAGAATGCTGGACACGTTGTCAATAGCTTTCGATTCAAATGCAAGCAAATATCTGCTTGGAGACACTCTGGAAAGCCTTTCAACAGGGGAGTTCATGTCAATTCCATTGGTGTATGTCCATGCATGTTGAAAATATTCCTCAAGTCTCTGTCTCAGGGGATTTGGAATCTAGAAAAGCGTAACAATAAACTGAAATGGTTGTAAATATGTTTAAGTCTTTACAAACTACCTGGTGAAAGCGTATAAATTCCCGAACGCGTAACATTTGAGTATGATACCTCGCTGTTCCCGAGTAAAGTCTTTGTATTATGGCTGACACGTTTCCAAAAATACTTGCATACATGAGAGCTTCACAGATAACAAAGAACGTGCAAAAATTTGGATTCATTACAGATGTTAATAAGGCATGGAAACTAACTTAATTACGTACATCCAACTAGCATTACACATATTGTAAATGCTTTTTCGGCATCCGTGTTGGGCGCAACATTTCCAAATCCAACAGAAGTGAGTGAAGTAAATGTGAAATACAAAGCTGTAATATACCGGGACTAATGGACGAAAACAAATCATAATTAATGTTTCAAAATAAATATGTAAATATTTTAGTACCTTTATTGAAGGTCCACCAGTTTTGTTCTCAAAATAGGGCTCTTGAATATCAAAAAGATAGGGAATGCAACCAGCCTATATTTTTCGTAGCCATGGATTTTTCTGCATTTCCAATTGCGTACCTAAAACGTAACGGTTGAAAATTATTTAAACTCATGTCCTCTGGTCTGAAATTTAATCAGGAAATTTATCTCTAAGAACGCACCATATGCAGGCAAGCCAATGGGCAATCAAAATAAACGTGGCCATCAGTAGTATGAGTACAGCTGCGCCATATTCCGAATACCGATCGATTTTCCGCGCCACACGAACCAATCTCAGGAGTCGAGCTGTTTTTAGAAGTCCGATTAGGGTAGTTGTCTGGTAAATATGTAAAAAATTTACTTTTAGTAATGGCAGTTCAAAGGTAAATCTTATCTTAATATACCTCATCGCTTACCTCATCGGTATCGTCTCCAACTAATAACAAGTCAAAGGGAACCGCTGCCACCAAGTCAATAAGGAACCATCCGCTCAAATAATGAACTGCTATACGACCGGGATGCGATACCACTTCATCTTGGCCGTTAACAAAGGTGGTTCGAAAGTTTATAAGAATGTCAACGATAAATGTAACGTCCACTGCAAAAATTAATGAAAAGTAGTAAGAGCTACTAGAACGTTCATTTATAGTGCTCCAAAGGTACGTACCAATTAAATCTATTATGACAATGGGATCCGAGTTTATATATTTGTTATTTCTTCTCTGGTAATCTTTTTCACCTAGCAGAAATGCAGCAACATAAGGCGTAAATATCGCAGTATACATAACAAGTATTAATATTATCCAATCCCATACAGCTTTGAATGGCGAGTAGTGCAAAAGAGTCCATTTATGATATTTGTTGTTTTGCAACTTTTGGTCATGTAATATGTTCCCTCGCAAAGAAATAATCTGAAAAGTAATGCACGATTTGACAGCAGTATTCACGTGATTAAAATATGAATACATACTGTCTCAATGGGTTCTTGCATCCTTGGCTCACTCTTGGATCCAAGCAAAGCTTCTTTGTCCAGAACATCGTCGAAATGATCGACCAATCCGTTCTCAACTGTTTTCTCAATCGGGTTGTAATTGATATTCTTAAGCATGCATTCATAGGAGCTGCTACTGCCCTTCTGATTTCGGTAGATATCATTATTATTTTTATACGAGCAAAACGATTCGCAGTCTCTTTCTGAACTCTGATACCGAAAATATAGTTTCTTTTTGTCACACTTCACACATTTTTTCATTTTTTTTTTATGGATGTGTTTTTTTGATTGGGTCGACTTAATCTCATCTTTTGTAGTGTTTGCCGATGGTTCAAGATGAGGTTCACTTCTGTTTGCTTTGACTCTTTTCAAACATTCTTTTTTGTTATTAATTCTTAATAGCAGGGGCGAAAAGTAACAGTCGGCTATGTTCCTTTCGCTGTGCTCGTACTTCCCTTCAGCATTTGATTTTATTTTAAGATCAATGGAAACGCTACTGTCACTGGCTCGCAGGAATTTGTGATAGACGAGGTTGCCGTGCTCTGCCACGTTTTTTGGAAATCTTGATAAACTCTCCTTTTTATCATCGAACATACTGGCGTTTATCAATATATCTGAAACAAAAACTTGTTTCTTTTCAGTTTTGTTTAAGTTGCACATGAGAGAAAAGAGTTCTCTTTCAACAAATTTATTGGACTTTGTTACACAATTTCTTTTAAACTCTTTCAAAGGCGGTTTTTTTGCGGTATCGTTGATATTGTTATTGGACATGTACAGTTCGCACTGTCGCACTATCTTATCCAATTTTCGTATTTCGCTTAATTCTACACAAGATTTGTGGGACATTTTAATATCTGTAAAATATTGAAAATAAAAAAATATGTTTTAAATTTTGAGTTAGAATGCCAATCGCCCACTGTTACACACCCCACGAATAATATAGATCGAACAAAATTCAATAACGCTGAAGCAGTCTATGAATCCAAGTTTCGTCCTCCGCCTTCTACCTCGATTCACTGCACTGTTTTATTCATGTATAAATAAGGACTTAAGTTCAAATTTTTACACTTGTTAAGACGTGGCCAAAAAATAATACATAAATGTACCCCAAATGTTTCTGTTATTAAGATTGCAGTACACATGAAAAAAATAAAAACGAGCTTAAATTATTTTTCTAAAAGATCAAAGAAAACATTATTTTTGAAGTAACGTTACTGTAGCGGGTTAGTAACTGTATTTCAGAAGTCAGCACATTGTAAAATTTTTTAAAATATTATGATCTAGTCAGTGAATATTGTCAAAGCTGGGACAAACAATTCTCAAAATATTTTAACACATTTTTTTCAGTGTATTCAAAAAACTAGGACAAATAACGGGCATGCGCTTCGCATCAATTGTGTGAAAATTACTGTACATATGCCGTGGTATTTTTTTTGCAACACTCGGCCACTCTAAACTAAACGTAAACAATTGATTTTTCCTAAGAAATCTACACAAATTTGTGAAAAAAATGTCCGCTGCCAAGAAAATTGCCGAAGCGGAGGAGTTAGTTAGACAGGCAGAGAAGAGGTAGGTATCAATGTTTTATCTACATTAATAGACAGTGAGAAAAACCAACCATCAATTACATTGCAGTCTGAAAACATCACTCTTGAAATGGGTACCTGACTATGACAGTGCAGCTGATGAATACTCAAAAGCTGGTACGTACCTTAGTGTGACTACGTACACGGTTATAACATATAACTATTAGCAGGTATTATTTGGGGTATTAGTACATCAATTAATTAGACTGTTTTCGTGCCTCTGTTGGATTTATACTTAAATCCATAAATATACATTTATACATGGATACAAACATATGTATGTATGTAGAGTGATAAATACATACATATTTTGTAAATATTATATGTACATAAATATAGATTTAATCAAACGATTAACATTTCGACCATGTATCCCATGTACACTACTAAGCATTCCATTATTTCCAGCTACTGCTTATCGAATAGGAAAAAGTTTTGATAAAAGCAAGCAGTGTCAATTGAAGGCCATTGAATGTTACAAAAACAATAAAGCTTGGTTCCATGCCGCAAAATCATACGAACAGGTGTGTATATGTAATTAGTACCAGTATTTGTTATATATGTACATAAATTAGTTCCCATAAACAAAAGGCTGACTTTTCACATTTTTTAGATTGTTTTACTATCTAAAGATACAGACAAACTATTGGAGATCGAAGAGTATGTTAATAAAGCTTGTAGCTTATATCAACAACATGGTTCGCCGGAGGCTGCCGCAGCTGCTCTGGATAAAGCTGCCAAATTAACTGAACAAAAGCATCCGGAGCTGGCTTTGCGATTCTACCAGCATGCTGTAGAAGTAATAATGGTCAGTACATGCTCTGATGTATGAGTTAATTAACTTGTTAACTAACACATTTTTATAGATTGAGGACTCCATCCGTCAGGCAACCGAATATTCATCCAAAGTGTCAAGAATACTAGTCAAACTAAGGAGGTAAGCCTGTTAAAATGAAAATCACAGTTTTATACTAAAAGTCCACCACTTATTTTAGATACGAAGAAGCTACACATGCAATTAAGAGAGAGATTGGGCTTAATCAGCAAACGGAGTCCTATGGTCAAATCGGTCGTTTGGTTGTGGCTTTGGTGCTGGTTCAATTAGCCCGTGGTGATTCTGTGGAAGCAGAAAAGGCATTCAGGGAATGGGGAAGTTGTTGCGAGCCCGAAGAAGTGCAAACACTGCAAACACTTTTAAGCGCATTTGATGAAGAAGATGCTGAAATGGCGGCCAGAATGTTGGCAACTCCATTTATCAGACACATGGATGTGGAGTACTCGATTTTAGCTAAGAACATTCCATTACCTGAAACTATGCAACTAGAGAAGAAATCGGAAGATATTGCAGGCAATGTAAGTTCCAATGTACACAAGTTGAAAGGGATTATGATAATGTATCCGTTTTTTTTTCTTCCGTCTTAGGCAACCAACGAAGACGAGGAGGACGAAGGAATATGCTAATTTTGTTAAAGTTACACGGCTCTCTTCCCTAGAAAAACATATTTATTGTTAATCAGCAAGCTAATATTCCCTTTAAAGCAATTGTTAAATAAAAGATTCATCACAATAAAAGATTTTATTCAAATAATTACAAAAATTAAAAACAAATTATATTTTATTGTTTGTTGGATTTAAAAAAGGACACGACTATCGAAAAGCGTTCAATTTTCCATATTGGGTGATTTCATTTAGCAGATAATACCAAAAGTCCAGGAGATCCCCAGAATCCAAGAACTTTACTTTACACAAATAGTCCTGGCCTGCTCCTTTCCACATTTTGGCACAAACAACACACTGCAAGAAAACTGCTGTTATGTTTGATGCTGCCAGATCATCGCGTGCTGCAACTTTGATTGCTATTTATGACATTAATTAAAGTCTGAAAAAAATCTGTACAAAAAATGCAATAAAAAATAAGTACGCGAAGCTTATGAATTAGTTTAAGACGCATTTAGTACATTAAAAATTTAAATATGTAATAATTGAGTGTACTCCGTCAAAATAAGCATGTGCCAATTCCATCGTATCAATTTAAAAGAAACGTAACTTCGTATAGCAGCGTTTTGGAATTGGCGCTCTTTTTCGGGACATATGTATAGACAGAGGCAGAGGATTTTACCCAAATAATTTGTATTCCTTCTATTCCCACTTAGGTTACATTTAATTCCCACTTGTTAGACAGGTGGGTATGGAGGATTTGCATGGACCTCGGATGGAATCCCCTTTTTCTATGGAGATGTCACAGTCCATGATGGCGGTTTGAATCGAACATATCATTGATCGAAACTATGTATTTTTGAATCATTAATTAATTTTAAATTCATTTAATGAATTCATTCAACAACATTATTAACTTGTGCACGCAAGTCTGTTGCTGTAGAACGCCAGCCAATAAAATATCCATTCATGCTTAATAAACAACATTTTTCGCACAAATCTCTTGTTATTTTATGATCATCATCTATTTTTAAATGGATAGTGGATGGTGCCGTTTTTGGAATCGGTGCTATACATCTTTACACCGTTCTCCTGGGATGGCTCAGCTGCAAAGCAGTTGCACTTCCGTATTCCCAACAGGCGACCATCCATTATAAAACTTTACCTAAAAAAAAAAAATGGTCCTGAATAACCATTGCTTATATAATTGTACTTAAAACTTTTGTTTGATATAAAAGAACCAGTCAAAAACGACCACAACTTTCCTGGCATCAGTGCTTTCAATACAGATATCTATTCTAATATCTTCTCCTCAATGTTGGCTTCATCATATCATCTATGTCCAGCAACATGCTTAGCTTGCAAGAATATATTTTGTTACTGAATCACATTCTAACTAACGAAAATTATAAATATTCATTTTAATTATAAAAGTAAACATTTTGTATTAACAAGGAAAATGGATTATCTGTTTCTCATCTGTCAAAAATCTCCCTGTTCCCCATGGAGGTGCTGTGTGGGAAAGGGCCATTAGAGTCAAGTCGCGAGGAATAAATTGTTTCATTTTAACGGCACGGCAAAAAAACATCAGTTCGTCAATGCCTAGTACTCCGATCATGAAGAAACAATATAGTTAGTTAGTTAATCTAATTAAGGCAGTAGAATAAAAACAAAATATATGGATTTTATTAATTAAAAAAACCCAGTATATACTTTTTATAATATACTCGAAGAGTAAAAGGAATATGAAATTTGTGGCAGTTCGTGTCTGTCCGTCTGTCCGTCTTGTTTGTCGCCCATTGCCGGAGGCTATAAACTAAAAGGGACCAAATCTTTTTTCCAAACTGATTGATATCTCAAAAAAAAAAAATGTTTCAAAATTTAACTTCCGCTTATAAAGGGCGCACATCTGTGGCGCTTAAAATTTTTTGTTTGAAACGAAAATGCAGAATCAGTCAAAAAACAGTCCATATCTAAGGGGCCCAAATCTGAATCGGATCGGATCATTAATATAGCCACAATAGGAAAATATACGAAAAAATCTATTCTAATATCTCGCACTCACACAAAAAAGTTGATTTGGATTTTTGTATTTTGTGTCATCTGGATGTCCAGCAACATGCTTAGCTAGAGCAACCAAATTCATTACCAAGACTCCTGTGATACCAAACCTGAACAAGTGTATTTCAAAATTTCGCCCCGCCCCCCACAAAAGACGGAAAACAATTTTGAAGATAGAAAATAAATAAAAATGCAGTATTGTAGATTGACCATATCTACCAGATTCTGTTCAGATCGGATCATTATTGTAGCCACAATGATCAAATGAATTTTCTGCTGCGAAAGGGCCATTAGCGGCGTAAGTCGCGGGGACACAATAAATTGTTTCATTTTAACGGCACGCTTAAAAAAAAAAATGCTCAGTTCGTGCAGTGTGCGTGTGTTGATTGAAGAAACAATATAGATGAATGTAAGATGTAAAAATTAAGGCAGTCGAATAAAAAACAAAGTATGACTGAGTACGGGTATAAAAATTAAGTCGCGGCACCCGGTCCGTACGTTCTTTTTTTATTTATAAAGAGATAAAAAGTGTATTTATTGCATATCTGACCCGCAGGATCGGATTTATGCATGGTTTTTATATTTACATTTATGATTTATGTATTGTCGTCCTCTGGCTTCACAGCGCCAGAGGGCTAACAGTAAAGTAATTTTCGATATGTAGGGAAGTGACCGCCAATTCAAAATTGCGTCGATAAATGTATCACCCTTGTTTGTCAGACCTACAATTTAAATCAACCAGGCAGGCTCCGGTTTTTACAATTAGTTGTGCTTTCACGTTTATGCAAAAATTCATACTATTTGTTTTCAGGCGCTCTGGAATCCGTAAAAGTTTTTTGGTTTCCTCATGTAATGTTAAGCGGAAAGTTCCAGCTTTGGTTCTAGCCTTTTTAACAGCAATGAAGCAGAAAAGGCATTCACCTTGGTAGGTCTTGAGATATGCTGTTAAAAGCAACACACATTTTATAAATCAAATTAAATATGAATCCAATTACGATGCAAATAACAGAAAAGGACTTTGTTCTTTTATCTGCAGTGAAGCCCAGAGGCTATTTTAAAATGCATAGAAGCGGTGGGGTTGTCTTCTGCAAAGTTAGAATTTATCCTTGAACTGCTACTTCACCCATTTTCGTAACGAGCAGCTCATTTTCTTAGACTTCTCTTAACAATTAGTCATGTTATTCCAAATTGAAATAGCCGCTGTATGGAACATTTTGGGAGAAAGATGTTGTCAACAACCATGCTATTTAATTATTATTTTCAGATATTTCCGCGAAGTGTCTGTGGGAGTTCTTGTTCACACCATGAAAACAGTCGATGTTCTACTTCCACGTATCCATCAGAATCTTTATGGCCGCAGAGACTCAAAAAAAAAAATGATATTATTGATATTGATAAAACTAAAAACTTTTTTTTTTAAATTTGTTGTATATATTTACATTTTTCCACAAGCAACATTGTTTTGCGATAAAATTTTAATTTTCAATTTTAAAAATGTACTTTTTGCTGTTATTGGTGGAAGTAGTTGTGCTGATAGGCATAAAAGTGCAAGAATGTGCTGTTAGCGCAAACGCAATTGAATATTTCAAACAGAAGCACATGCGTCTGAAAGGTAGGGGACGGGGCGGTGCCGTGGGAAATTTTGAAATACACTTGTAGCAGTGAGATACTGTAAGGTGCATCACATTAGTCTGAAAAAAAAATTTCTCCAGCTCTTTTTTAGTCTGAGAGCACTGGGCGACAGCCCTGTTTACTTTTCATTTCAGAAATATGTACATATGTTGCCGTTTTTAAATGCGGAAGCCCCCAACATTCGGGTTATAGAAGTAAATCACAAATTATTTTTGAAAGTGAACTTGCGTATGGAACTTTTTTCAATTTTCGCTCTCTCAAATTATTTTTAATCTCAGACTGCAATGAGTGCAGAAACTACTGTCTCTATTTTACAGATATCTCAACGAAATCATGAACTACCTGTCGAGACCAATTTATATAAACAGAAAATAAATGGAATGCATGAACGGGCTAACTTTTCAATTCACAAAAATAATATATTTATTCAAAGCAGCTTGAAAAACAGAGAGTTAACTCTGATAATTGAAGGAAATAGTGTATACAAAAATCCATTCTCATAGCTCAATTAGCAACACCTAAGCTTTGAAATTTTTTGCTTAAAATAAGTAATCAAATAAAAGACAAAAAAACTAGCCATTCTTTTAAAAAATTGATTAGTCAATTGGATAAAATTATTTGTTCAGTGCTGAAAGTCCTAGCTGGCTAGATATATTAAATCGAATATTAAAATCGGGGAATATGATTTCAATCAACAAAGTAGAATCTTAGCCCGTTGTTGCCCTGTGGGTATTTCTATTATTCATGAATATTGTGAAACTTGAAACATTATTTACGTATTTCACGTGTAAGATATCGTGGTACTATTTTTTTGTAAGTAAAGTAAAGTTAGTAAAGGTTGGATCTACAAAAAGATTATCATCCATTTGGTACTACTCTCCGCGGCCTATTATCATACAGTCTATGGAGTGTAGGGTTAGTGCCGCGGCCTAATTGAATGTCTTTCACTATTTAAATAAAGGGGTTTGGTGGGCTAAAGTATTTTTTGAACATGAGAGTGTATATTTCGGTATATTTCTAAGGGTCAGGCGGTACATTTGTTCGATAAATCCGCGGTCACACTGGAGTAGAGTGAAGAAGAGAGTGATAGAAGAAAGAAGAGAAGGTTAAACAGTATTTTTAACATATAAATTTGAAATTTGTGAAAGTACTACAATAAAGAAATAATATGGTATGTATTTGAACGATTTAATGCTTAAAACAAATAAAAACAGCCCAACCACAAATATTTATATATATGCATTTATAATACATGCGTGTGTGTGTGTGCATATATGTATAGCTGATTAAGTGTACATATATCTTGATGTAGAAAACCATACATTTTTGTATGTTTCGATGAATCATATAAGCAGCTCCTTTTTAGTTGTATATGTATTGGATATGTGTATATGAATTTTTCAAGAGTGTGCTTGTATATAAAAGAATATATATGTATGTACATCTATTAAAACTTTTTGCATATATGCACGACCAACGTTGGCTATATTCGGCGATATATGTTCATGTGTATGTATACATCCATACACTCATACCCCAAATTAGTCATTGGTAGGAACGGATATTACTCATTAATTAAAGCGCTTCCATGCTTTTCGCGACTCACTCAAATTGCCAAATGGCAATTGCAGAAATAAATCGAAGAAGAATAGGTTGAATTAGGTGCACTTTTTCATACATCTGTACATTTTTCTCATCCAAAATGGGTGGCGTTGGTGGCGTCTTTCTGGGCCAAATCGAATCAAAAATAATTAAAAATGAAAAAATTTGAGAAAAATAGGCACGCTTATACACACACATTCATACATACATACATACTTTTCCATGAATATATTTTTACACACACATGTATGAGTGTGCGTGGGCATATACCGCTTTTTTTTATTTCGATGGCTATAAATATGTACACATGTCTGTATGTATCTACATGTTCTCCCACGGACGAATGTACAAATATATACATAACTATACCGAAATATGTATAAATATATATCCATATATGTATCTGCGGCATACATATTTAAGGTGTGTAGAGTGATCATTTCCTTGCCGCCGCGCCGCCTATCATTGTGTATGTTTGATATATGTTCGCTTGCATATGCATGAAAGTGTGTGTGACGGCCACAGACGTTAGTATGTATGAAAAAATGTATTGCCGAATATATCTGGAAATGTGTAAATCCTTGGGTACTTACAAAAGAAATGTCTCCTGCAAATTAATAAACCATGTGGGGTTTCGAACTCGAACAAAACCCACAGCATTTGTTTTAGAATTTTGTTTGTCCAAGGCTTGCCGGCAGTTGTAAAATTACCCTTGAACTCTTGCCGGGTTGAAACTGTAAATGGTGGGTGCCACACCCACTGCCATCCCTGTTAATTATCTTCGTACATTTTTTTTATTTTAATCATATTTAGATATACATATGTAAAGATTTGATAAATAATTCGGATAAATACGTATATAATAACAAAATGTTATTACTTTGCATACTTATTTGTTGTTATTGCCGGCAATGACGGCAACATTTTCGCATAGATAAAAAGAGACGGCAATATGGTTGGTTCAGACACAGGGGGAGTTGTGTTGACGGACACACACAGGGGCACACATGTATTATGCATAGGCAAAAAGGTTTTTCCCGCCTTTACAAACATTTCAAATAAATAATTTAGTTCTTGCTATTTAAATGATTGTTGAGATTTGAATTTTGTTTATATTTTGACAGGCTTCTGGTGTAACTGTGTCCGATGTCTGCAAGACTACATACGAGGAAATCAAAAAGGACAAAAAGCATCGCTATGTAATTTTCTACATCCGTGACGAGAAGCAGATCGATGTGGAAACTGTGGCAGATCGCAACAGCGAATACGACCAGTTTCTAGAAGATATCCAGAAATGCGGTCCTGGCGAATGCCGGTAAGTTTTACTCGCATATATCACGATTATTTTTAGATGAAGCTACTGCCTAAAATAAAGTAGTGTCTGTTCCGCATGAATCCACATTTTAAAATCCAAGACAAAGTAAATGTGATTTCTTAATTATTTTTTGTAATAGTACATATAAGGGACCTGTTCCTTTAAGATTCTTACGTTTTTTCCTATTATTTTATCTTTATTTTGTCTGTTCGTATCCGTATCGCATCCGAACGACCGAAGACTTTAAAAGCGGGATTCACTCCGCACGAACCAAGCAGATCTACGATTGTAAATGTAGCTTAACCTTCACAAAACAGGACAACTCGACAAGCCTATAATAACCGACTTCTATTTCATTTAAACAGATATGGATTATTCGACTTTGAGTACATGCATCAATGCCAAGGCACCTCGGAGAGTTCAAAGAAGCAAAAGCTGTTCCTTATGTCATGGTGTCCCGATACTGCTAAGGTATTCTACACGCACCACGCACCATTAAGCCACAAAATACTTAACTCTTTTTGTTCTTTCGTTCAGGTAAAGAAGAAGATGTTGTATTCCAGCTCTTTCGATGCTCTCAAGAAATCGCTGGTGGGCGTACAAAAGTATATACAAGCCACTGATCTGTCCGAAGCCTCCCGCGAAGCCGTCGAGGAGAAGCTTCGCGCCACTGATCGCCAATAAACTGTATGGAGAGAACACTGTGCGTTGCATTTAACGAACAAGCAAGGCATGCATAAAACAGCGATCAAAACACACGTATCCTGTTGAGATCGCCAATTTGTAAGAGAATTTTCTACATAATTTGTATTTTCAGTAGAAATAAAGAAAATGAATGAAAGATATAACTTATAATTTATTTGTTTGCCTCCCGCCCCCCTGGAGGCCAGGCTAAGCAACTAAAACACACGATAAGGCTATTTTTACAATACGTATTCACCGATTAGAACTTAGAACTACTACCAATGGACATGACATTTAATAGCCATGCTGAATCACCAAAGTCTGCAGAACCTTACGGATGGGTGGGCAGGTGTTCAGCGATGACTTGAGGCCCAGGGAGAATGCAACCGATAAGATTTCAATGGCATGCTCCTGCAGTAGCACCGACATCTCTGGCAGGTTATCAATCGCTGTCGCTGCCACCGAAGAGTTCTCGTCTCGCAGGCACTGTATGTAGGCGTTTAGGGTACAGACATTGATGTCCGAGTTGCCCGGGTTGTGCTTCAGGTGCCTAATCAGGATTATGAAGGCAATCGATCGGATCTGGGCACTCGGCGAGAATATTAGGTTGAGCAGCCGCTCGAACAGTTCGTTGATGAACACAAACCTCTTGGATGTGAGGCACTCCAGCTCCTGCATGGGCCCCAACACCACATCCTCGGTGTTCGACTGCTTAATGATCTTGATCAGGTCAAGAAAATGCGGCGATATGTCCGTGTAGTTCGATCTACTGTACGAGCTCAAGGTCAGCACCGAAGAGGGTCCGCGGGCACCCACGCCGTCTGCCGACGGAACGGTGCTCGCGCTGCCCTCCAAAGGCTCAACCTCGGCTACCACTGGCTTGCTGGCCGACGTCCTCACCTCAAAGTGCTCGTCCAGCTCGTACTCGGACCGAACCTCCTCATCGTCCAGCTCCGAGGTGAAGTTCGACTTGTGCTGGAGCAGAGCCACTGCCTGGACGAGGACCTGCAGTTTGCCCAAAGAAGTGTACTTTGCGGCCAGCTCCATTAGTATGCCAACGTACTGCTCGATGAATAGCAAGGCACTGGACGGGTTATAGTTAATGTATGCCTGCAGTACCTGTACAAACTTGCTGAGCATCTGGAAGGCCTCCTTGACCGAGCTGTGATGCTTGAAGAAGTTGAAATAGCAGGAGAGCGTGGTCTGTATTTCGGTCTTGTACGTGTCCTCGAATATAGTCGGCTGCAGAAGCTCCAAGGTCCTAAGGATCTGTACGAAACGATGGAAGTGATGCTCCTCACGGAGCGCCTTCATTGTGATCTGAGCCCGGCCCTGCATTATGGAGGAGAGTACGCTCAACTGGCGCAGAAAGAGCAGCGGATGGGATGCGGCCAGTTTCCGCAACAGCAGTTCCGTGTCAGTCGATAAGGTTTCAAAGTCTTTTTTTCCCACTAGGCTGCCCAAGCACGTGATCAAATTATTCGAGACATTGTCGGCCTGACAGCCCTTCAGGGTCTGCAGCTTATAGGATCTTTCGCCATCCTTGCTGGGCCTCAGAAACTTGATGCGCGGATACATGATGTACATCTGTTGCTGGACCTGAAGTTTCAAATAATCGGACACGGAGCTCTCCTCCACATAATCCATAACCTTCACCATCAGGTCCCTTCGCTTCTCCGTCAGCTTGAACAGCAGCTGCATTCTAGAGCACAGCTTGAAGTCGTAGCCTCTGCTGTCCACCTTTATCTCAGCGACTCCTTCGTGCAGCATGAAATGTGTGAATGGCTCGAGCTCAGAGTCTTTGAGCAGGAAAAAGGGATCGGGGCGCGCGTTCTTTGATGAGGATTTCTCCCTACCCTTCCACAGTTTCGGATTGGTGGTGAGTGCTTCGAAATAGTTAAGTACCGTGCTATAATCGTAGTCTGCCCGGAACTCCCTGAACAGGAACTCTGCTATCCGTTCGATGGTGTCCCAGTTGGTTTGGTGGTTAATCAACGACAGCAGATAGAATCGAAACTCACTGCACGACCTGGAGAACAGAAACTTCTCCTTCAGCAGCTGGGTGGACACTATTTCGGGATCTACTTCCGATAGCCAATCGATGAACAGTCCATTGTGGAAGATCTGATCGTTGTGACAACTGTTGCTTCTGCTGATGCTCCCCTTTTTGGGCGCATCGAAGCTCTTGATAATGTCCCTAACGATTTTCTTTCTGGCCAACAAGGCACTGTTCCCCTTAAACTGTTGGAAGTAAATGTCACGAGAGTTTCGCAGCATAAACACCAGGCTATCGTGATACCGCTCCGTGCTCTGCAGCAGGTTCGAATCCAAGCTAAAATTGTGCTTGAATATTTTGAAACTCTTCTGCAGACTTTTCTCCAGAATGCGATAGCTGTCGCGGTGCAGCATGCAGCTGAAGAATGCCCTCAGCAGGGTGCTGGCATGCCGACTCATAATGATGGCTCTCTCAAAATCCACACAACGATCGGGCGGCAGCTTGACCACCACTTCGGTTACAGCGGCCAGCAGATCGTTGCTGCTGCTGCTTCTCTGTGGACTTATCACAATGTCCAGCAGATGATGGATCAATGCCCTGCAATCGGTGCGTGAAATCCAATCCTGATCTGGGTGCGTGAGTACTCTTTGCACCAACTGTTTGGATGAGTTGTTGGTGCTGCTGCCGCTGCTACTGGCATCGGTGGCACCATAGTCCCCAATCTGAATATTCTCCTGAATAATCACACTGAGTCTGGGCAGATCTGGCACCGTCTGGGAATGGGAATGCAAGTCGAGGGCTTGAACCGTATAGTGTCCATTCTTTGCACCGCGAGCCTGCTGAATCTCAATCAACTGCGCCAGATAGGCCTTGTTGAGTATGGCATTCTTGACCAAGTCGAACTGCTCGAGCACTGCCGTGTCCAGCATGGCCAGCAGCTTGGACATGGAGTTAACGGGGGTGCCAAAGTTCTGCACAAAAAGCACAATCTGGTCGGGCGTCAGGTCATGCAGTGCGGCCTCGATCAGCCTGTCCACCGAGGATCGGATCATTTTCAGCTTCAGCCAGTCGGGCAGCAGCTGCACCTGCTCCTGCGGCATACTCGGCAGAAAGGCGACGGGCGCTGGTCGTCCGGGAGGAAACCAGTAATCCAGAATCGGAATGGACTCTGGCATGTTGTTGTTCGAATACGTGAGGAGTATGATGAAGGCGTGAATGATGTTGATGTGCAGGGGGAGCTGCACTCCATCATCGAACTGCACCATCAGCAGATCCGGATACTCGGTCCACTCGTAGGGCTCGTGATACTCCCTCAGCTTGATGATGTAGTTGTTGAACATTACAAAGAGACACTTGAGCGTCTGGATGCGGGTGTCGTCCGGCGCATAGTCATAGTCCTCTTGCGATATGATTATGTGCTGGAACATGGTGCTGCGCTCCACAATAAGTTGCGCCATATCGATGACATGGTCGAGCATTTCGTTCACGGGATCGCCCATCGTGTGGGCTGTAATGAACTGAATGTAGGCCATAATCAGCTCTGGACAATTCTCCACCTGGCAGGCAGCTCGCAGCTGGGGGATTATGAACGGCTTCACCTCGAAGAAGTGCGGTATCTGTTGAATCGATTTCAGGAGCCATTCGTGCTCGTAGTCATCCGAGTGCCTAAAGATGATGTTGAGGCCAGAAAGAGCGGCCACGCGCGATTGCTTCACAGTGGACGAGAGCCGCCTAAATATATAATCCAGTAGTTCGCAAACGATCTGATGGTTTAGGCTGGCGTCAAATGTCAAGTTGCGCAGGAAATTCACTAGTTCGGCGTCCCGGCTGTTCTCCTCGTTAATATTAACGGCATTGAAGAGCAGGAACTCGCACAGGCACTGTACAGGCAGGTGACTAAAGTCCCCCTCGCTGTTCTGCACCAAGTCCGAAAGCCACGGCATCGATTGGGTGGTTCCCTGCCTTTGTATTATGTCCAGTAGCAGGTCGGGCTTGCGACAACGGCAGAACAAATGGCCCAGCTTGTAGGTTTGATTGAGGAACTTCATTTGATCCAAGACCATAGACGGCACCTTGCGCGGTGCACCCAGTGGGGCCATCAGCATTAGCTGGGTAATCAGAATCGCATTCTCCTCCGTGATGACTGCATTCGGAGACGTTTGTGCTGCCAAATAAGTTTCAAACTGCAGTATATGGTCTCTTTCCACAGTCATTATCTGTAAAGAGGCAAGAGGCGGGGGGATGATTAAATACTGGAAATGCTTACGCTTTCTTTACAATTAACCTGCAACTCGTCTTTGCTGGCTGCGGTATTCACAAACTGGCTCGTAATGCATATCTCAATCAGCATTTTCATCGTGGGATAGTGATCCCAGCAGAAGGCCCCGAATGTCGAGGGATTGTGGGCGGATATCATGAGCAGAATAAGCCAGGTCTTCCAGTAGAAGGCAATGATGGCCAACTTCGGGGGCTCGTAGTCCGAGGGCAGACGAATGTTCTCCGGATGGTGGTATTCGGACATATTGAACAGGAAGTCTATTATGTCAAACTTATTGGCCTGCACGGCGGGAATATTGCTGGTCTTCATCCCAGAGACTCGCTTGATAACCAGAAACAATATGTCGAACGTGTTGGCAATCGAAAAGGGTATGTCTTTGGTGATTCCAATCAAAATTATACGCAGCAGGGTTTCCTCGTGGATGGGCGTCTCCGAGATGATCCTCAATATGGCCACTCTCTCTGGCTCCGAGGGCCACTGATCGCATCGTGAATACTGCTCGGGAGTGTCCAGCAGGAGCAGCTTGTGCAGCGCCTGGTGGTACTCAATGCCAGTAATTTTGAACACGTTCGGCACAGTTTCATACATCCACGACACCGTGTCCAGTTGTATCTGTCCCATTTGGTTGTACAGCTTGAGCAGGGCTTGGTTATTCTTCACATCGCGATTGTTTTTCAGCGAGAGACTGGCCTCACGCGCCTGCGGTGTGGCCGAAAGGAACATGCAGAGGCAAACAATGTCCACCATTGAATGGAATATGCGCTCCTTGAACTCAAACTGTTCGATTTGCGGAGTGAGGTCCTCTCGTTCGCTTAGAAATGTTTTGCAGAACCTAACGAGATTCACGTCGAAGCGTAGCATGCGAACAAGCTCCCGTAAAAACACACGCAATGTCCTCAGGCAATCGTCCCGCTGTAGGAGGAATTCCTGGTAAATTTCGGCAAGATTTGCAGCCGATTGGTCCGCAGATGTTTGAAACATTGTGGCTGCAAAAGGGACAAAACAAATAATGAAAATATCAAGATAAATGATTAGTGGAATAATTTGCTTACCCAGCATTCCCATATTGTTGGGGTTCCTTGTGTTTGAGAGCTCGTTTTGAACCACCAGCTTCATGACAGTGCCCAATATATCTGGCTGCAAGTAGATCATTTCCTTGAGGCAGGACATGTAGTGATTAATCAGGGGTTTGGTTTTCAGACGCATTTTCACCAGCACCAAAAGTACTTCGTTATCCTGAGTATTGCGCCCCTTGATGTTGAAGCAGATGTACGACAGCAGTTGCTGTGCGAATTTCACGAGCTTGCCATTGTGTATCCACAGCTCCAGACGGGAAATACTCAGGCAGCGCACCTCGGCTATGCCTGAAGTGGTGCAGAGGAACTTCAGGAAGTTTCTTGTGTAATTATCCTGCTGCTGGCGCTTGTTCAACTGGTCCCGAATCGCCTCGCTGACATGCTTCTGAACAGTCTCGTCGCTGAATCGAGGCTTGACTGCACCAATTGAGTCTGGCACAGGCTCGAGCTCGGAATTTAAGGGGCTTGCATCTAGACTTTGCGTCGAATTATCTCCCGAGTCGTCGTCAATTGTGACACTGTCTCTGTGAGCCGAGGGTATGGCCGTGCTCACGTCCCAACGCAGCAGGCTTATGTGAGGAGTGCGTGTTTTGAATGCGGCGCAAACATTCTTCACGTAGGACGCACAGTACTCATTGTCCGCCCAGTAGCGCTCGTTGACAGCGTCGTCGATGTACGTTCGCAGCAGTATTTCCGGCCATTGTGGTATGTCCGCAAATCCTCTGGTCAGCAGGTTCGTAAACAGTATGTGCAGATTGGTGTTGTACCGCATCTTAACATTGGCTTCACGTCGCAAAAACGACAGTAGAGCGCAGGCCACGATATCTGTGCAAAAGACTTGCGGCTGCAGTTTTGCCACGTATATTAGGGCAAGAATGCCAATATTATCCACTTTGGATCTGGACGCATTTGACGTCGTGTGCTTTATGACTCCACAGACTAGTCTGCCCACGGAATCAGTGTCGTTTTGCTCCAGTGCCGCATATATGGCTTCAATGATATTTTCCAAGTCGCAATCGACGGCAAACTGTTCCCAGGTCTCATACTGACTACTGCCAGTGGAGGTGTCCGCTCCAGAATCTTTCAGATTTCCTCGGAATCGTTTGGATGGATTTCCGAGCGCGGACGAGGCTTCCCGCTTTCTTTCGGATGATGATATGGGTTTAATGGGTATTATTTTGGATTTCGCATCATCTCGACAGCTTTTTGTACCAAGGGCAAACAGTTCCCCCCCTAATGGGACCTTTTTCTGTGATCTACCCGATCCACCTTTTCCACGATCCATTTTTTACTTTATTGTGGATTAATACATCGAGGTGTTACCAGATTGAATAAAGTGCGACAGCCGCAATAATGCGGGCAGAAATGCACTACCGGGCTCCACATTGCTTAGACGGTTTTACTTCTACTTTGGAACGATGGAATATATCCACTGCGCAATATTACATACACTTGGGTATAGAATATTTGTTATATCAAATAATGTAAAAAGTTATATAAATGCTGTGTAATCGAATACTATTAAAATTAAATATCAAATAGACCTTTTTTAACAGTAAATTACCCCAGTAAATTTGACATTAGACATTGCTAGCTGACTAGCTGGAAAAATTGAGAAAGCTTTATAGTAAATGCCTGCAGTCAGAGCGAGATATGTATATGCGTCAAGCTGGCTTTCCTGTTGAGCTGGGATTAGTGCTGCGGCATAATTTATCAACTATTTTGCATTACGGGCTACGAACAATAATTTGCCATTTCGCCTCTCATGTTATCTCTCTCTACGGAGAAAAATTGGCAAAAGCCTAAATGCCAGAAGACTATTATAGTATGACTCTAGTATTTGCTAATTTTTCTTCGAAAGACAGAGGGACAAAACGCCAGGTCTCACATAACGTCTCCTCGCCATATGGAAAAGATAAAACGCTGGCGCATAAACTTCTCTCTCTTCTCCCATAAGGTTATCCATGTTATTGCGGTTAATATGGAATTTAAGTTTATTGATAAATTGTTTGTTTAAGTAGACAGAAATTTCAAGCTGATGAAAAATAAGAACTTCTTAATAATGATAATAATAAATCACGATATAAAAAGTCACTTGTCTTGATATTCTATTCAGCGTTTCGTTCCGAATATTTCTCTTCAATAACGTTGCCTTTATTTACCTATTCAGTTAAGGTCACTCTAAACTGTTTGTTTATAAAATAAAATTTTAGCGATCCTTGCTTGGTTGGGAGTTGGACAACATACTATTAAGATTATTTATAAGTAGAGCTCGAACTTGATAACGGTGCTCAAACATGTTTCTATCAATCGCCCCCCCGTTAATGGACTTTGAAGACGAATTGCTATGGATAAATCAGTCAAACAGTGGAAAACTAAAAGTATTATACGACAAATCGAATTATGTTACCCCCAATACAAAGCTCCTTATTGAACAAGCTTTTATCCAGCCTCTAAGTCTTCAGGACCAACAAATTTTATTTGATGATTTGTTGAAACAGAACTCTGACATAGCGCACCAATATGGACTGACACCGGCAAAGGTATGCTCTAATTTCTTTGAAATTTTAATATATTGATGGTTTTATGCCTTTTATAGCTGCCCCTGCTGGTTGAAAATAATCCACTCATTTCCATCGAAATCTTATTAAGACTAATGATGACCTCGGACATTACAGAATACTTTAACATATTGGTCAATATGGAAATAACGTTGCATTCCATGGAGGTTGTCAACAGGTTAGGTTAAAAAAAAATGTATTGTGGATTAAATTAATTCTGTTTCGTTCTTCCTCCTCATCAGATTAACAACGTCGGGACCTTTACCGACAGAGTTTATTCATTTGTACATCAGTAATTGTATTTCCACCTGTGAAACCGTCAAAGACAAGTACATGCAGTCCCGTCTGGTACGGCTAGTGTGTGTGTTTCTGCAGTCTCTAATTCGAAATAAGATTGTTAATGTCAAGGTAAGTGACTAATAACATGCCAATATAACAAAATATTAATTCATTTCAATCAATTTCAGGAATTGTTTATTGAAATTGAGGCCTTCTGCGTTGGTTTTAGCAAAATTAAGGAAGCAGCTGCATTATATCGTCTCATTAAACATTTGGAAACAGGAGAAAGTGCACTGTCCTCGAATTCCCTAACAAAGCAATAGGCAATCTTTTACCCACATTTTTATGTAACTTTTATAAAATGAAAAGTTGTTGATGAAAAGCCAATTCAAATTGTATCAATGAATATTTAAAAAATTGAGGAAAACGCATTTACTACATGTAAAAACAAATTCGCATTTAATAACTTAAGTATCTAGTTGAAGATTTGTATTTTATGAGTGAGTGTTGGCTGCCTCGTTTGGAAGAAAATATGGTGGCTCGGCTGCGGGTTTTGGGAAACGGCTTAGATAGCGTTCAAGTCTTAGAAATTTAATCGATATTAGGCGATTGTCGAACCACCATCCATTGATCTCATTGTGTATCATTCCAGCGTCCTCCTCACTTGCACAACGTATGTAGACGCAGCACGACTGTATATCCAGCTGCACGTCGCATATCTTGCAGCGTGGTCCCACCTTCTCAATGATCGACTCCACGATGGTCTGCTTCAAGTTGGGTTGTTCGACTTCCGTCAAATCAAACATGTGCCTGATCTTCAGGCAGGGTGTCGGTGGGTTTGCAATCTTGTTGGAATTATCGAGTGCGGAAATCTGCCACTTCTTGCCCAGTTCCTTCTTCTCCAGGTTCCTGTTCCAGGCAATGGTGCGCAGAGGCTTCCCGTCACGTATGACCATGCCGAAGAGCACCCGGCTATCGTTCTTCTCCAACATCTTGAGGGCCTTATTCCAATAAGATGTTTGCTTAGAGCGTTTCTCCGAAGACAAAAGTTTCTCCTGCAGCTGGTTCAATATCAGTTCAGGGCTTTCAGACTGCGAGCTCTGGCTTTTCAGCTCTTGTATGATGTCTTTTGTGAATTGGTCGACAGCAACCAAGGCTTTCTTTTGTTGCATGCGATACACTACTATTCCAAAGTAAACTATGAAGACGCCGGATACTACCATAATAAGAGTACCCATTACTGCAAAGAAGCGTGTAATTTTCTTTAAAACAACGCACTTAAGCGGCAAATTTGGTTCAGACAGCTCAAAGTAGGAGCCGAATTCCAGAGAGCTGGCCGAGTCCTTTGGTCCCAAAATGTTGATCATCCACTGCGGATTCTCCGCGATTAGGTATTGAGTGGCCAGCAGATTGCTCTGCATATTCGCCCTTGCAGTCTTGCTGTTGCTGACTAGCTCTCTGACAAACTCATTCACTTCAAGGGTCGGCGACTGGCGGGCATCTGTACAGTGATGGAGCCTGGCGCGTTCGTTCAAATGCTTAAAAAGTTCCTCACTCATGAGCAGCGCACTCTTCAAAGATTCTTTTCTTATGCACTGCACCTTGTCGGTGGCCAATTGTAAGTCATTTTGGTTGCACAAAGTATACTTCAATGCCGTTGTGTCCATGGGGCTCTGATCGAATTTCTTGCTCGCGTAGAGGACTGTAATTATTACAAGAAATATCAGCAAGAGACCAATCAGCATTTGTGGTATGATGTATTGTCTTATATCTGGGTTTTTAAAAAACGATTTAAGGTCGGATAAGACAAAACGTTTGAATTTTCCATTCCTTGGTGGCGGCATTCTCGACATTTGAGCAGCGTGTGTGACTTTGGGACTGATCTTCCTCTGTAGTGTGGTGTCCCGAAAGCTTAGCAATCGGTTAACGACGCCTCCATCTGACATTTTTACTTTTCCACTCTGCTTGGCATAGCTGTTGGACGAGTCTATCGAGAAGGGCATGGAGCACTGTTGGCGGTATTTGCCATTCATATTTATATTATGCGGCATGCATTCGCTGTCGTAGTTGGACGCCACAACTGGTGGTGGGGCATACATCTTGGAAGCCGACATTTGCAATGTGTTTAAATCGGGCTCGTCGTAGTTACGCTGGTTAAATACTGAAGGATTTCGGCACAATTCAACGTCGTTGTTGTTGTCTAAAGCATTTGTAAAGTCAAGTGGCTGTGTGCGCATCTGTGGATATTTAAATGTTGGCAGCTGGTGCTGCTCCTGCGAGTACAGGGCGTACTTATTACTTCTTCTCTTTATTTTCTCCGCCTTCTTGTGTTTTTTCAACTTCTCAATTAACACCGCTCTGGTTGTTTCCGTTACAGGAGTGCTTGGAAATCCGCATTGAATCAGCTTTCTATGCAGATCGAGATCGCTTAGTCTGTTTAAGCTTTCCGTTGACATTTTAGGTATATGTTCTCTGTAAAAAAAAGACATTATTTGGTATATGGTAAGTGCTGCATTTCAAAAACTACAAAAGTTGTCAATAGAATTCCGGCATACTCCAACATAGGTACACATATGTATGTGAGTACGCATATATGTACTACGTATGCACACTTGACTTACAAGCGAATTACCATTGCACTACTTGGTTAAAACCACCTACGATCACATGAACTGAAGGCACGCAGATTGATGTGGATAATAACTTCAATGGTATAGTCGCTTGTCTTGTCTCTCAAAACTATTTATAGTTTCACAAACATCGAAGCGAGTGTTAATGCACATACATACACAAATGCAGGTAGACGACTTGAACATATGAGCGAATTGCTATATAGTTTGCAAATTTTAATTTCTTAATTACATAAAATAAAAAAAACTAATTTTTTCAAGCAACAGTTTCAAACATTTGATTACAAATTAATACGGCACATACTAAATCATTCAGAGTCAAGGTTGCGATGACAAACGCATTACAAAGGAACTTATGAAATGAAATATATCTCTCAGTATCGATATCAATATTGTGCTATCGGTAGAAACAACTATCAAATTGATCACTGCGATGGTAATATCTTGCTTGCCAATTAAATTATACTGCTTAGACAAGGATAGCATGAGATACAAAATGCCAAATTATTTTTCTTAGCTGTTTCTAGGCGCGTCTACTGGCTTTCAGACGCACAGCGAAGGCACTACTTTGGGACAAAATTTTGTGTTCCAGCACAACACAGCCACCAAGCCAGCAATATTGTAGCCGCAAGGTAAAATAATCGGTTAAAATTCTACTGCAACGGTGCTTCCAGCTCAACTGGAAAGCCAGCTTAACGCATATACTTTTCTCGCTCTGACTTTAGGCATTTCCTAAATGGCTTTCTCCATTTTTAGCTCGTAAATTAGAAAACTCGTATGTCCTTTGGCCATTAAACTATTTTTAATTCAGAACTACAGAAAACAAAATAACTATGTTTCTTTTCAATCATTCCGTTTACGACTTTACAATGTTTTCACATATATCGCACAGGGTCGCTCTGAAACTGATGACAAAACTATCGGCAGGGGCCAATCAGTTTTCTTGAAATGTAGATACATTTATATGTGTTTGTGGCTTAAGAATTAAAATATTGTATGCCTTTTGCAAAGGTAAATATACGGAACATCCCAAATCAAATTTAAACAAAAACTTATTGCGGAGCATTAGCACAATTCGTTTTCAAAATACGTATGGCCGAAAAACAGAGTGCTTACATGCATATACACATATTTTTTAAATGCATTTGGGCCTTAAGACAAGTGCACACATACGTACATTCGTATTAAAATACAAAACGCTATAAACATGCAGATTTTAATGGAATAACAGAATTGTACCTAAAATACGTTTATTAATTTCAGGCCGAACCGCATGTCCTTTAATAATTACTGTAGGCATGAATCGTAGAGGTTTGAATTCTGGAAATACGATGTCTTCGCAATCAAATATTGACGACGGTAGCTGGAAAGGAGTCTCTGAGGGCGGATCTATGTTGCCCACGTCGAACTCGTCAGCTCTCAATCCGGATGGCAGCAACCAGAGTGGGTTCTCGCAAGGAGGATTGCCGTACAACTCAGGTGGCAATCCGTATCCACCTGCTGGCCAATCCTCTCCCGCTGGAAATCAGTCTTTAGTGTTTCAAAACACTAATCAACCTGGATCGAATACACCTCAATATACCTCTTCACCTGCACCCTCGGGGTCATCCACACCGGGTCCTGTTGGTTCACAGAACATTCCTGGGAACTATCCACAGTCGTCGACAGCTGGAAACTTCAACGGTCCTGTGGGCGGACCCTTTGGATCGCCATCGTCTGGCTTGGGCCAGTTCAGTCGACCAGCCAGTTCGGGCACTCCCTTCAACAGCGGGCAGGCTGGCCACTTTTCATCGCCCACGGTCTTCGGAGTGGGCGGTCAATTCAACCCAATGCCACCAGCATCTCCATTTGGTCACGGAGGAAACCATCCCATGATGGGCGGTCCGCAGCAAATGGAACGAATTGATCAGGGATTTAGGAGGCACAACTCGTACTTCAGTCACACCGAGCACCGAGTATTCGAGCTGAACAAACGCCTTCAGCAGCGAAACGAAGAGAGTGACAATTGCTGGTGGGACTCTTTCACAACGGAGTTCTTCGAGGATGATGCCAGATTGACAATCCTGTTTTGCCTGGAGGATGGACCAAAGAGGTATACGATTGGCCGAACACTCATCCCGCGCTTCTTTCGAAGCATATACGAAGGCGGAGTGTCCGACTTGTACTTTCAATTGAAGCACGCTAAAGAGTCGTTCCACAACACGTCTATCACCCTGGACTGTGACCAGTGCACGGTAATCACTCAGCATGGCAAGCCGCTTTTTTACGAAAGTATGCGCTGATGCCAGGTTGATCTTGGAGTTCATGTATGACGACTATATGCGCATCAAGTCTTGGCATATGACCATCAAGGGACACAGGGAACTCATTCCAAGATCCGTGATTGGCACCTCGCTTCCTCCCGATCCGATGCTTCTAGATCAAATCACTAAGAACATTACAAGAGCTGGCATAACCAACTCCACACTAAATTATCTACGATTATGTGTTATACTTGAGCCAATGCAGGAGCTAATGTCCCGACACAAGGCCTATGCACTCAGTCCACGGGACTGTCTGAAGACAACTTTATTTCAAAAATGGCAGCGCATGGTGGCACCGCCGGGAAAAAAGGACCCCCAAAGGCCCCCCAATAAACGGCGCAAGCGAAAGGGCTCCAACTCGGGCGGCGGTGCCAATAATGCAAACACTCCGCCAGTGACAAATCAGAAGCGATCACCATCTGGGCCCAGCTTTTCCCTCTCCTCGCAAGATGTAATGGTTGTGGGAGAGCCCACCCTGATGGGCGGGGAGTTTGGCGAGGAGGATGAGCGGTTGATAACGCGGCTGGAGAACACGCAATATGACGGTACCAATGCCGTGGAGCACGATAATCACACCGGATTCGGTCACGCCGACTCGCCCATCTCTGGATCGAATCCGTGGAGTATTGACCGGGCGGGAAATATTCCAGCCAGTCCTGGCAACGGTGCTGCGCCGCAGAACAACGCGAATATATCTGATATAGATAAAAAGAGTCCCATTGTATCGCAATAGAAGTTAATAAAACATATTTCGCTATATTGTCAAATGTATTTTCATACTTGCATGTAAAAAATATTTAAATAAAGCTTTCAAGTTTTAGGAAATGTATATAAGACATACATACACACATATACATACATATAAATATATATAATTACACTTAAGCTGTCTTACTCTACACACTATTATATACATAATTGTAGCGTAGGAACTACTACTACTTCTGTCTTGACTGCCTTTCAAAATAATTTGTGTTTTAGTAAAGCAGAACTTTTAAGCACAACGCTCAAAATATTATAAGTAACTTTATTTGCCAACACCCAAGTCTGTAGAAAGACTCATCTTGAACCTTAGAGTCCCGTAGTTGGCCCAAGAGATCGGGCCCCTTGACGGCCTTGTCCCGTCAAATATTATCTTGACGATTTTTGGCTGTGCCTCTTATTATATAGACGAATTATACTATATGTGCTCCTCAGATTTGTACCTTGCTCTTTGCGTGCCATCTGCTGAGATCCCTATTTATAATTGAGACGGTATGAAATTGTTCCGGCAGGAATAAAGGGAAAATTATGATAGGACTGTCCCCAAGGTCCATATCAAGATCTGTTTTTGGGAGGTTAAAGTATCTCTTGTTGTAAAGTTTTCTAAGTATTCTTTCGTATTTTGTGATACCTGAAAAGAGAACAATTATTTAAATACTCTGGGATCGAAGGAAAAAAATCACTCATCTGGCATGGGTGTTTTTTTTCCAGCGACAAGAACTATTGCCTATGGTGACTAAGATGTGAGATATTTAATGCCATTCCGAGGTCCAGCCTCCTTTGCGCATGCACGAATAAATGGGATACACAGTTTCTGGCTCTCGTTCAGATACACAGTCATACAGTCGCGTATTCGAAGGAGTAGTAATGCTTTCATTAAATAAAAATCAGGCGCAGTTTTTGGTTCTTTATTTTATTTTCTTCATCATTTTTATTTCATCGAAGGCGCAAGCCGAAGAGAGAAATATTAACAAACTTCTTAATAACCAGGTCGTGGTTAGTCGCCAAATTATGTGCATTCTGGAGAAAAGCGAGTGTGACCAATTAGGGCAGCAACTCAAGGGTAACTTTTAACTTTTAAAGAAATCCTAGAACTGCGGTGCGACGTTCACAATATTTTTTGATTCAATCAATTTCAGCTGCCTTGCCAGAAGTTATAACCAGGAAATGCAGAAACTGTTCGCCACAACAGGCTCAAAAGGCACAAAAGCTGACAACATTTTTACAAACAAGATACCCCGATGTCTGGGCGATGCTTATAAGAAAATACCAAAGTGTCTAAATATAAAAACTACACAGGCTATTTATATTTATACCCATGAAATCGAAAATAAAATCGTAGTATCGAACAATTTCCACATTACTTCTGTATTTTGTTCTGCCCCTCGTGGCATATGTATGTACATACATACATACATACATATATCCATGGGAAGTTTGAAGGGGGACGATAGTGTCTGGCTGAGCATTACATTTGGTTTTGAATCATCATGGAGCTGCTGTCCCAGATCAGATCCTGAAATTTTTAGTAGACTGGCACGCAACGCAGTTAAACCACACAAAATAAAGTGATACGACTTTTGTACACACGAATGTATATTATATCTTATTATTATATAAAATCTACATATATATATGCATTTACAGACAATTAATTATTTACTGTGACTATCAACATAAACTGTTGCATTATCTACGCCCAAGAACTGGTGTATACTTAATGTGGACAGCATTTTCATCTGGCCCTGATAGAGAACATCGGCGATTATTTTCTCCGCATATATAGCCTGGGTGGCTTCCATGGAACGCAGCTTGTGGGCAATAATTTTCCCGAAATTCGAAAAGTGGTCGTCGAGCTGGTGGTCGGCACTTCGTTGCGAAAGTGCAAGCGAAAACAGCCTCTGAAAATCTATTGTCGATATGTCCGCACGAAACTTGGCAGCGGGCGCTACTTCATTATCTTCGGATAGTTGGGATGATAGCGATGATGAGCGCTTTCGGTTGATTTTGTTCTGTTTCTGTTGGATAGCGGCCACAACTGGCCTGCCCTGCTCGGCATCCCCTATTTGTTTGGGAATGTCGGGTAGGGATTTTCTTCGTTCCGAGATAACTCTGCTGTCGGCCGATGTCATGACGATTTCCACCTCCTTGATAGTAGCCCCTGAACCATGGTTGTTATTGTTGTTGTTGGCGTTGACTGTTTGAATACTGATAATGGGGTCAGCAGCGCATGCAGCAGATGCGTCTTCGAACAAATTGCCACAATATTCGGTTGCACAGTTTTTGGGTGATAACTTTTGATTATCCGCTTTGTGTGGCTTTGTCAGACTCTCGGCATCGGATAGTTCTTCACAGTTTTCAGCCGGGATTAAAGTTACAGCGCTCTCGGAATATTGCTGCTGCAGCGGGGGGTTATCGTGACGCTTTGACTTTTTGTCTGGAATCTCTTCGTCCTTAAGGAACATGAGCGACTCAAAATATCGCCGCTTGGGACAGTAGGGTTCAAACTTCTCCCCTTTCTTTTTAATTTCATTACATTTCCGTAATTGATGTCGAAAAGCGCACCGCAGGTTGTTTATCTTTTGCTTTGTTCTTTCAACATTGTACATCTCTCCATGTTTGGTCGCCACTTCTATAAGCTTCATGTAAGCTTCTTGCCTCTTGCTTCTGTTTCTAAAGTCCACAGAATCCGCTTTCCATAAGCACGGGTTGACTTTATATTCTTCTATGAAATCGTCAATAAAATCCATTTTTGTTTACTAAATGAAAACTTAGCCCAAACTGTATTATGTTTGTGTGAGTATATGTGCCAACCCAACGGTGAGAAAAATGATTTGGAACAAATGGAAAAGAAAAATAATAATCGGTAACCCAAAATTGAAAAGAATTCATCAAATTAATTTTAAATATACATTCAAACGAATTTTATTGCAATTCGCGTTATAAATCATGTTTTAATAGATTATAATATTTAGTCTTGCAATCTATTGCATAATATTAACCTTTTCCCACACATCACTTAGATGTATGAAAAACGGTGGGAATTTTGGAAAATGTGAAACTCCGATCTCCACTGTTTTCTAAAAAATCTAATGCATACAATTTTTTACAGCGAACATGTTTACATTTATAATTTAAATGTTTATTAAATATATTCTTGCACAAGCTTATCATGTTCCTGAGCATGTAGACATGTTTATGATGAGGTCAACATTGACGATGATGAGATATTGGAATATTTCATTGGATTTGGATTTGGTTAATCGTTTGGAAGTACTACGGAAGAAGGACATGCAATGGCGAGCCGCAATTCCTCTGAAATCTTTGTATACTCTTCTGCGGCTATGGCTTTTCGGAGAGTCAGCCAACAACGTCTTAAACATCATGTAAGAGTTTTGCATAGAACTCGAAAAATATGCTCAACCAATTTTATTTGGTCTGCACGCAACCGGTCTTATTTCTGCTAGCTCTGGTTGGCATTCATGAACAAAAACATGTTATAGGAATACATGTCCTCAAACTATCTCACTTCTGCCCGAGAAAATGCGAATGTGTTTTTTTTGTTTTGTCCCATATTCCTATCATACATTGCTTACATTTTCCCCGTGAATTTATATTTTTGCCGTTGTGAATGTCAACAATTTATAGTTGCATCTAAAGATGATCGAATAAATACCGCACGGAAACGTTTGAATAATGAACATCCTAGATGGACGGTAGAATAACTGGAAAATTTTCGGATCGGCAAAACCTTACGGACTTACCCCGAAATGGATGGTTGATTGTCGTCAGTGTGAAAGGGCTATAAGTCATAAAAACAGTAATTTTGGACTGGACAGTTTCTGGTATTTAATACGATTGATATGCCTTACTTTTTATCTGGTCACACTCGCACAACTACACCCACATTGAAATAAAAGAAAATAAACATTTTAAGAAATAAACATGAGTGGAGCTCACAGAGAGGCAATTCAAAAGCAAATTCATCAAGACTGGGCGAATAGGGAATACATTGAAGTCATAACAGCCAGCATTAAACGTATTACGGACTTTTTAAACTCGTTTGGTAAGAAAACATAGCATTCCATACAAATGTACATGTTTATATGTGTGATCACATCTGCCGACATGAGTTTGTGTGTGGATATTCATACATATAACTTCCATACATAAATATGTTTGCATGTACAATTTTTGATTATTGGAGGACGTAAAGAGTGTCATTGTCAGCAAGGTGTATTTACACTTGTTATGAATTGTAAATGAACGCCATATCTACATATAACGTGTGAATTTTAGCGTCGTTTGTACATAATATTTCTGTCCGTTGTCTGTCCAAAATCAGGTGCTACTGAGAGTCATTATTATCCGGTAGTTGTTATGTGCGTACAAATGAATATGCAACTGGAAATATAGTGAATATCTCGCCCTATTTAACTTACTCTTGTTTTACTCTTCCGGAGCATCAGAGAGTTTTTCGCGATCTTTTAGTGTTACTCATGGTTCCCATATACATATCTATAAATTATCCTTCTCCAATTATATGTATATGCTATTCTATTTGATTGTTTAACAAGTTTGAATTTTTAACAAGAATCATTTGTGTTTCTTTGTCTTTTCAGATATGTCCTGTCGGTCTCGACTGGCAGTACTCAATGAAAAACTAACCATTCTAGAGCGGCGTATAGACTATTTGGAAGCCTGTGTAGCTCAAGGGGAGACTTTAACGTAAATTCGCGGCGAGCTATGTTCTCACAATTATATTAAGCTTTGTACATTTATAAGATTATTAAACATTTATGATAAACTTTAGCTATGGTATATAGTTTCTGAATAACTTTGTATTATGAATTGCCAATTTCCATGACATACAAAACAATTATTACATTGGTTGTTCTTTGAAGGCTGTCCTTACATGCTGTTTCTTCCTTTCACGGTTGACTTGACGGACAAACGATCCGATTCGTTTCACTGCCCCTCCGTCAAACTATATACAATATATTATTAGGAATACGTCAGAGACCAGACACGCACGCAATACAATGCCCGAATAGCCGTAGCTCCGTTGCTTTAATGTTAACGTATGTACGAGTACCCTCGAAAGCTGTAGCCGAAGATGACGTAAATAGACTCACCATATAATAATGTCCAGACGGGCAGTATCATTTGTATATTCTCATATCGATAATTGCTGTCTTTGGCTTTAATAGAACACATTCTAAGTGGGTTATTATAGAACATATAATATACGTGCCTACGTATTATCATTCGCTGATTTGTCATAAGCTGCTGCGATTATAAATGATTACCACTTGTGTCTGGAATAATTTTTCGAGAACCATTCCGTTGGGATAGCCAAAATCATAGTGTACAAAATAAATCTCTTTATTCAGCGTACAATCGAAAAAATATACAATTTTGATGAGAAGATAGACATATGATAACAGATAACAACATTTATAGATTATTTGGCAATAGAATTATGCATGCCGATCACGATTCCGTTTTGGCAATAGAATTAGATCTTGATCCCGGCGTTCGTTGCCTGTGCACGGTAGCGCTTGATGTAAATATCCTCGGGATCGAACTTGGCTTGAAGCTGCTTCCACTCCTCCGGCTTGTTATCGATGATGAACCGAATGACTTTGTCAGTGTTGGACCTCTGCCTTTCGCTGCATTTGCTGCATTCTGTTTTCAAGGCGTCTGGCAGGGATTTCTTCAGCTCCCGGCCCTCTGGTGTGCACTTGCCAGTCTCAATCAGACATTTGAAATAGTTGGTGAAGAGTCGATCCGATTTCAAAATTTCATCCACATCCAAGTTATCATATTTCGTGGTATATTTCTCTTCGGCGGCAACCAGTACCACTCCGAGGAGCAACAGCGTCAGTAGCATTTTCATTTTGAAAGTGGAGCTGCAAAAAAGTATAATAAAGTGTTTAGTGGAGTACTTTCGTAATAGTAGCAATAGTCATTGATCGGCACTTTTAGCTCTAATAATCAGTATATGGGTCTGTTTTTGTGTCAAACCAGTTTGAAGTTTAACCCAGTCTGGGGGCTTTGATGGACAGCGCCATGGAAATCGTTATAAATCTGATTAAATGTAGATACAAATGTATCTGAGTGGGACTGCATTAAGCTCTACTTATGAATGCCTGATTCAAAGATTCAAATTCGAGACACATTTTACTTTAACTGCCCTACTGAGGCATTATCACTGCCAAAGGCGAATCACACTAAATACTATTCAAAAAACAGGTTCGATTCGGCTTTGAATAAATTAGATATGCAATCGGCAGCACAAAATGTAAATATTGGCAATCTTACAGTGGAGAGCGACTAGGTAACGACGAACTTCAGGTAGATGCGTAGCACTGCAGCAGCTTGAACTAACTGACAAACGTGTCTATGAAGTTTGCTTTTATACCTAGCCTAGGCTACGATTGAACTTCAAGTGTAATATACATATATATACAGACAGACATCGATTTGTAAGCGTGTATTAAGGCTGCACATATGTACAGAGCAGAGACCAGAGATAGACGCTTGGGATTGTACGAGTAGATACTTTAGACTTTGAAGCACAAATCGCTATTGCTAAAAAGTCAACCCGGTGATTAGTCAATCGTCGTTATAACTTTATATAATGTGTATGGGGATAGTTAAGCAAGCTTAATTTGATTTTAATATTAAGCAGGTGACATACGAAGCTATTCTACGAACTATCAAATCGTCGTCTCTGTACTAAACGGCATTAAAACGACTGAACCCAAACACTTCAATCTTAAAGTGCCTTGTGTATACTCAACGTATAACGTGCTAATACAATACAATTAACGACTTTTCCCCATTCGGTCACACACGTTTTAGCAAGGAAGCTTTTTGTTTTGTGCTTCCCGAAATAAAGAACAATGCTCGAATCGTAAATGATAGATAAGGACTCGCTACTGCATTATTATTGTTGTATCTATTCAACGAACAACTTGATATATATTTTGTATTATGTTTTATTGTAGTTACAAATATTGAAATGTAAAAAGTAACAAACACTTATACATTTTATAAATCTGTACAAGGAAAGTAGCTGTAGACCTTTTCAAACGATAGTGGTAGTAGTTTTGTCATTTTATGATCTCTAGATGCATCATAAACTTTAGGCCTATATCATGTTTGGGTGTTTCAAAGTAAAATGTCAGGAGGCAGTTGCAGTTCGTGATCATATATATGTATTTGTGGAACAAATCACAATTGAGCCTGGGCGGTACGTTGGCGTTGGAATATCGATTCAATTGTGGAAAAGACATCGCTGGATTTTCTAGCGGCATCGACTTTGTAATGCAGGCCCCGTAGGCCATAGTAGTCAACTAATGGGCGCGTTTGCTTGTGGTATGATTCTAGTCTCTTTTTCAAGGCCTCAGCGTTGTCATCGCTTCGTCGCATCAAAGGTTCGCCAGTAACCTAGAGTTAAATGTGTTAGGAACTAGGTTTCTTTGATAGAAAATGAGTGTATCTACTACGTACATCATCTTTCATTGTGACTTTGGGAGGTGCAAACTCCTCGTGATAAGATCTCCCACTGGATTGGTGGATCAATCGTCCAGTAATTCTTCTCACCAACAGGCTGTCGTCAATGGCAAACTCGATTACAGCATTCAGGTTAGCTTTCCTCTTGTCAAGCAGTGTGTCCAGCTAAATATACAAACAATAAGTCATATAAAGTATTTCCAATGACATATTTCAATAAATCTACGCTACCTTTTCAGCTTGAACGACAGTCCTGGGGAATCCATCGAGAAGGAATCCGTTTTTACACTCGGGTTTGTCCAAATTGGAGTCAATCATATCCACCACAAGCTCATCGGATACCAACTTTCCAGCGTCCATGACTTTTTTCAATTCAGAACCAAGCTTGGAGCCGGAAGAAATTTCCGCCCTCAACATATCGCCAGTTGACAAATGGCAGACACAGAACTTCTCCTTAAGAAGGGGGGCCTGAAACAGTTAAAAATACAATTAATTACCTCTTATTAATCTTATGATGCCAAACAGCCGAGCAGGGAAATTAAAAGGCGGGAAAACTGACTGTACACAAACATTAGATAATACATCTCATTGTTGATATGGTTTAAGTGGTACATTTCGAATCTGTATATGGAAGGAAATACTTCCTTTAGTGAGATGTGTATACACATGCACATGTGCACACATGTTATAATGCGGCCTCTGTAGTTATATGTATGTAAATATGTAGTTACATAAGCGCACTGGTTATATTTTTTTGATAAAAAAAGGGAAGAGATAAACGCGTCCAAGGTGCACGTTTACACATACACACGTAAGAATGTGTATACAAACGTGCGTCTATCAGATTAATCACATTATGTAACAATGAACCCACCTGCGTTCCCTTGCCGGAACCTGGCGGTCCTAACAGAATTGCATTGATTCCAGTAGTTTGGGGCTCATAGCGCTCCACTGGTGCAGCTAAATTCGGCGCCATCGTTTGGTTTATTTACAAAACTATTTACTTAGAGTCTTAATTCAAGGAACTTAACTAAACGAACAAGAAATGAAGGTTAAGCAGATAAGATAATAAAATCCCCAGGGCTGCATTCACAAATTCAGGAAAATTTACACGAACCACCCTATACTTATTTTTAAAATGCCATGTTCCAATTCCATTGCCTCAATTATGTTTTATTTTAAATTATCTTGTACTTAATTCTGCTATCTGAAATTATTGTCAAAAATGCGAGGCAGCCTTGTTTTAATAACATTTATGTGACTTACAGCATTTGAAAATGAAACAGCGCTGCCGTTAAGTTGACAGTAATGCCCTCTGCACACTGAGCCCATCCCGGGGAATGGTTGGAATTTTTGAAAAATGTGAAACACCGATTCACATTGGCACCATCCACCATCCACCATCCACCATCCATGAGAAACAGCTGATGCTCACAATTGCATGCGGTGAAAATTTGTTTACGTTTGTAATTAAAATGAATTTAAATGACATTGCAATGGTTGTAAATGTGATTCAGCAGCAAAACATATTCTTGCACAAGCTAATCATGTTGCTGGACATGGATGATGATGATGAGGACAACTTTGACGAGGAGGAGATAATAGAATGGATATCTGTTTTGAAAACACTGAAGCCAGGAAGGTTGTGGTCATTTTGTAAGCACTCACTACTACTAAATGACACCAAAGTTTAAAGTAAAAAATATATATGTTATGTTTTTCAGAAGCGGTTCGGTACATTTTGGGAGAAGGATGTACCCGAAAACAACGAGGCGTTTTTTAAGGAAAGTTTTAGAATGGAGAAGTCCTTTCCAAAGCTAGGCGAGTTGTGGAAAATGCGTTTGGGCATTTAAAAGCCCGATTTCGCATAATTGGAAAAGGCCTGGATAGCCATCATAAAAACAATAGTGCCATTATATTGTGCTGTTGTATTTTGCACAATATGTTAAACATGCACAACAGCTCAATTAATGAAAGTTGGGAACTTATTTTAAGTGAGCAGAGAGAACAGCCCCATCGCAGCAATATTTCTGCTGATTATAATCATTCAGCAGAACATATACGATCTGCAATTGCAACATATTGTGTAAATAGAATAAATTTAAATAGTTAGTTTTAATCATTTATTAAAATTACTTAAATTTAAACTGACAAGAAATTTATTATAACTACTGCTGTTTTTTTTCTCTTAAATGCATACAAGCATTTTGCATAAAATCCGTTTGAAACGTCGTCTGGGTGCGGATCAGCTCCTCGAGGAGATCCTCCTGCCTCTTGTGGTGATCCTCCTGCTTTTTATGATGCTCCTTCTGTTTTGTGAGATCTGATGGGTTTTGTTGTTGTTTTTTAATATATTCCTGTCTGTCATTGTTTACATTTTCGTGGAGAATTCCGATTTTTTTGTTGTGAATGTCAAATATTTATGGTTGCATTTGACAATTATCGAAAAATACCGCACAGAAACGTGCGAATTAGGAACATCCCAGATGGATGGTGGAATAACTGGGAAATTTTCGGAACGGCAAAAACCTTACGGACCATCCCCGAAATGGATGGTGGATGGTGGATGGTCGTCAGTGTGAAAAGGCTATAAAGTCTTAAAAAGACGTAAAAACGGTTCCGAAAAAGTCTTAAAAGTCTTATGAACCGGTTCCGAAAAAAAAAGTCTTAAAAAGTCTTAAAACATCGAAACCGGTTCCGAAAAAGTCTTAAAAAGTCGTATGAACCGGTTCCGAAAAAGTCTTAAAAGTATCGAATTTAAAGAACCAGATTTGTGTGGCACTGCCGCAGCGTCCAGCTCGTCGCACCACAACAACACGTACGGCAGCGGAGCCATTGGACAGCTGGCCACTTTGAAGAAGCGCGCTGGCACCAACGTGGACTGTGAGAATCTGACGCGAGTGACCGTCTACAAGGACTGTCGCTACCGGACATTGAACTGGCCGCCTCGCAGAATCCAGCGAATCACACTGGCCAGGGCGACCGCCTGAACACGGGCGTGACAATGCAGCGAGGACACACCGAAACAGATGGCGACTTTCTCATTGCCTACTCGACCGTTCCGGGCTTCTACTCGTGGCGCAACACCACTCGGGGCAGCTGGTTCATGCAGAGCCTGTGCGCCGAGCTGGCTGCCAACGGCAAGCGCCTGGACATTTTAACGCTGCTGACTTTCGTCTCGCAGCGCGTCGGCGATAAGCAAATGGTGCATGGTGCCCGCCGGACTGTACCGCATGAACATACCGAGCTCTTGGCACCGCCAGAGTGGGATCGACCCCAACTTCGACCAGAAGGAGTTCCAAGGACTGGTGCTTCGAGAGTTCATAATATAATTCATAAATTATCAAATATGTCATTTCAAATTTAATTTAATTACGCGCTTGATAATTAAAAAATAACTGTGAGCACGCCCACTATGCGGGCAAAAAATTTTTGTCGCCTCCTTCGCGTCCTCGAAAACCTCTTTATGACTCAAATGTATAAATTCGAGGATGTCGAAAACATTGCCTTTCAATTCAATTGTTTGGCCACACTTGACATATTGTATGGTTCGGTTGTTAATCTGAGCAGAATTTGAAATACAAGCATTTTCCAGCAGTGCTCTGAAGAGGTGCCATTACTATGTAGGTGCACTGTTCGACCTTTTAAATTAAAAGCTCCCGTTCGTCGATCATCAGATATAAAACCCTCCGTATGCACTCAAAGAGAGTCATTATAAAGTCAATGGATCTAATATTAAAACGCAACCTCTTTGTGTTGCTATAACAATTTGTTAACTATTTATTTATTCTGGAATTCGTGTATTACAATTGCCATGATACATTTTGATATTGCCCTCGCAGCGAAAGTATGCGTCAAATATGTCACTATATCCATGATCTTTCCACCAAGTACAAAGCTGCCTATTCCACACGCAATCCAATCTATATATCAAGTTGGGATACTCGTATCCCAGTAATGTGAAAAATCTTGGTCTCCCAAATGACCCTTGAAGGAATATTTGGCGACCAACGACTGCACTTCAGAGTTGGTAAGTTTTTCCAGGTATGATTTTGATCTTATGCGATTTAAAAGCAGCAGTACGACTCCAGAGTTCAGACCCGGATAACCATGGCGTTCATGGTTGTTGTGATTATGTTGATTTCCCATTTCGTGGTTCATTGATAATATGGGTTGCCAAAGCCTGTTTTTGGAAAACGTACGAATAAAATAATTTTTACGCGGTAGCGATAGAGGACATGACGGTAAACAGGCGTTAGTTCTGGCGCCAGTCCATAAAGTTGATGGGGCAGAAAGCGATCAAATTCATTGAACAGCAACCGAACATCAGAACGGAAGACTATATCACAATCAAGCAGAATGGCTCTGTTCAAGCTTGCATCGGCAATTCTATGCAACCCGAGGGACAAAAAAAACAGCGAATCGCTATAATAAGAGTTGGGCGCTGAGCTGAAGTATGGGGACAACTTGGCAGCTATATCCTCTATTATGGTAGAGCAGACTTTGACGTCATACATCGTATATATCAAAGAACTGATTCGAAATCTTCGAATTTGCCGTTGAAGGATCTCCATCACGGAGCTGGAGCTCTCTTTGTCGGTGATTACATGTAGATGGAGTTGGGCACTCGTGTGTTTCAGCAGACTGTGTGCAAACAGATCGAATTTTAAGTTTAGATGGTAGTTTTCTTTTGGTATAAATTATAAATATATTATAGTCCGAAGAAAGGTCATTCAACTGTGCGTCCAGTTCCAGCAGCGGGGAGGAAAAATTCAGCAAATAGTGGGTAGGCTTCAGGATGGGTTGCTGAACGGCCGTCGTTGTTTGTTGGGCATCGGAATATCTTGTCTCTTGTTTTTCAATATGTGATAATTTGTTAAGCCGGCTCGAAAGAAATGCTGATAGTATATTTCCCCTAACTAATAGATGCGCGTTGGCGTAAATAATAAGAACACACATACAAATTAGTATCAACAACAGAACTAATTTCTTCTGCCATCTGCAGCGAAGAACATTCCAAGTCCAGCTCTTTGGTTTGGGGCGAACCGAATTTCGACGATTGATGATTAATGTCACATTTTCCTGCTCCTCCATTAACTGCGATTTGCACTTCATCATACCATACATGTTCACGTCTGTAGGAAACGTTTTATGCTTTTGACTGATTGTTTTAAAGCTGTACTTTGCCATTTTGAAATGAATGTAAGCTGCACCTGTATCATAACATAACAATACAATACACGAACAAATGATTATCTTGTGTTAGAATACACTAAATGGGAACTTCGAGCATATAAGTATTAGCGCACTAAACATTTCGACTGGCTTTAACTAAATTTAACTACAATAGCACAGAACGGTAACAAAGCACCCAATGGAAAAATCAATAGAGTTAGAAAAATATCGATGTTTTCCCCACAGAATTGATATCGATGGTTTCTCAAGCATAGCTGTGATGCTTAAAATATTAATGTAACATAATTTACGTTTGATCTATAACGGGGATCCAACTCTGAAGGTAGAGTCTTGTATATTCGACTCTGGTGCCTGCCGCGTTCGGACCACAACAATGGGGACCATTTTTACTTCATTGTATTTCGTTTTGTAAGCTTTCATTAATATAATATGAAAATTGTATCATTGCTTTTAATCTTTATAATATTTAATATGTATTTATAATTTTATATCCGGCTTGTGCTTGTTTTCTTCCATTTTTAATTTGTATATTATTCCGCTCGAGAGCAGGAAATACCATCGGTTGTTTTCTCGGAATTTTTCGGAACTAAATACTCGTCTGCAGAACACCTGCTGCTAAATTTTCCGTCGACCGAAGTACAGGCATGCGTTTTTATTGTTTCCATACGAATACCATGACTGATTAGGTCGAAGGAAAATGTATTCTTATTTATATTTAAATAAGATCGAGAAAAATGTTTGCTAGCGAATAAATGTCACCAGATTTGTGCACTGCATTCCGTACGGTTACACTGCTCAGATGTTGGCGCCAATGCAAGTGAGGGAGACATGAATGCCTTCTCACACTGTAAGCTTGGAAAAGCGTTGTTGTCTGCTTCCTGACGACAATGTGCTAAATGGAGAGCGAACTCCATATTACATTGTTGGAGATGATGCATTTTCGCTGCATGATCGGATTACGAAGCCATTCAGCTCGCGAAGCCTGGCTGTGGACGAGCGTATTTTCAACTAGAGATTCGAGCACGTCGTTGCATTTTTCCCCAGCACTTCCACTTTTCCAGACTCTCTCTTTTTTTTTGATTTGAGTACTGAGCTTAAAAATATAATAACATATTAAAATTCATTTCTTTTTATCTCAGTGGCCAAAAACTGCCATGCAGCTTTTATAGCATGTGCATCAAAATAAAGCTTACTACTCAAATTCCTCACCAGCTCCTTTTTTCGACCTCCTTAATTAGTTTAATAATATCTTCGTCGCTGAATACCCCTAACTGCTTTGTTGGTTTTTGCTTCTTGGACTCCATTTGGCCATGTTTACTTTCTGTTTGCTAGCAGAAATGGAACACAGATATATTTTTCGAGGGGCTAGAAAAATACCATCGAATACCGCAAATTCCATCGGGTGCGTTTCTAAGATCTATCGGCCTGTTTTTTTTATCTGAGTATTACCTTCCGTATAGACCCTAAAAATAGTTTTTGCCCGAAAAAATGTATTATCGGTTTCATACAAATATTAACACTATATTCTTTAGGCGAGCTTTTTTTCGATCTCAGTACTATACTTTAGCCAATTTTATAGGCCCCAGCAAAATATAGAATCCTTAAGTGTTACTGTGAAATTTAGGATATAAAAAACGCGAGGCGAACGCAATAAAAGGTACATAGGAGTTTGTGGCTGCTGAGTTGATAGGACTATAGCAGTAGTCCTCTGATAGTATTTTCCTGCTTGAGTTCATTTTTTATTAACTTTTATTGACTTTTCTCTCAATTTTCACAATGTAAACAAAACAACGCAGCTGTATGAGCAGTGTACCCGCACACACTTCGTCACACTTCGTCACCCTCGGACAATAGCAAAATATGTTATGTTTTGCTAGCAAAATATTTTTTGATCTGAGTACTGGGTTTAAGATATGAAGTATCGATAGGGTCCGAATCAGTGTTGCCGTGCAGCAGACAGTAAGACACAAGTCTGTCTCGATTATTTTAAGACACAAGTCTCGATTACTTTCTTAAGGTATATTTGGTATATTTTTGTATTTTTCTGTATATTTCTGAGGTGGATGGTATTTTAAAAACATTATATGTACATAAATCTAATCATGCGCAGAAGTAATATTTTTATCAGTATAAGTACATGTTGTTGTTTCAAAACTACAAAGAGATTTACATTAAGAAAATGTAATAGTTTGAGCATCGTATAGACACAAAGAATTCTAGTGCGGGCTTCAATTGCATATACGCTTATATTTGGTGCAACTCAGCAATGGACGTTCATCGGATTGAAGTTCCTTTGCGATCTGGAGGTGGAAAGAAAATGAAAAAACGAAGGGAGCTCGATGCCCTTATAGCACAGTCATCTTCGTCCAAAAGAAACACCCGTAGAACTGCTGGTGGAGCGACGCATTCCCAGGACAAGTTGCTCTCGGTTTCCACGGATGACCCTGAGGACTATGCATGGGTGAGTAGGGGCCAAACTAATAATCAGACGTCCCATACAAGGTTATTCTAATTGGTGTATGCATATGTATGTATCCATATACATACATAAAAATGCTCATCGAGAAGGAGTTTTGCTTGCCTTGTTTATAATCTTTATAAACGATGTAATATGACAATAGTCGCAACCTTGGTCGACGTCATGGCCGCGTTCATGAAGCAAGTACATACCTGCGTGATAAATTTGTGAATGCAGGTAATAAATACCTGGAACACATTTATTAACCATCTTGTGGTTTGTTTTCCAGACGAATGTGGCTGGCGCTACCCGTCGTAGTCATCGGAAAATTGCCTACTTTCGCATGTGTGGGCCCCTGCTCTTGGGAATCATTGGCATTTTAATTGTTTCTATATTATACTGGCTCTATTTCGATCTTCGCCAGCAAATGTATGATTACCGTCAGAAAATCGAGGAGGGTAAGTCACAATTAGCAAACTGCTACCTGGACATGTATAGTAATTATGTAACTCTTATAATTATAGTATCTGCCATGAGCAAAAACTTCCCAGATACTTTGCAAAGATGGCATGAAACATCGTCCTATCTGATGAAAAATCAAACGGCAGTTATTCACGAAATAAGCGAATTACAAAAGGCTATCGAGGGCTTGCGCATGAACTTTAGCAGCCTCGAGGCAGCAGTGGCTGTCCAAAGGAATCACGGAAAGGACGAGAAGATGGTGGCCGACTTTGGGGCCAAGATAGAAGCTGTCGCTACAGACATTGAGGGTATAAAGGAACATTACAATAAGTACATGGAGATTCAGAAAAGTATTCAGGCTGAAACGGAAGTTTTAAAGGTACGTGATCCGATCCGCAGTTATCCATAATACAAGAATTTAATGAGACATGAAAACTCTTTCAGACCAATTTGTCGCAGTTGCCGATGCTTCATGCCAACGAGCTGCCTACAAATTTATCGGATAACATTGCAGATCTTAATCAAACCACACTTAATTCCTTGAAGTTGCTGTCAAACGACTTGAAAGTCGTGAACAACACATTGAGCCAAACAACGAACATGCTGGGAGAGGAAATATCTCTCCATAAAGTAACTAACTGGGCCCTCACTCTATTATCTCTACTCTACCTTTTACCTATTGCAGACCAAAATAGATGATTTGATGGATCGTTCGGAAAATGTAACATCACATGTGGCAACTATAAGCAATAGCTGGCCAGAATACAAGCAAAAAGTAACTAACTTCGATGAGGCCTTGGATAAAACTGAAAAAGAGGTATGGAAAACTCGTATTTGCTTTGTGACTCCTAGCTTATTCATTTTTTTATCCCCCAAGATATCGCTCTTAAACAGCAAGAATACAATGCTTTCTGCTGCAGTTGAGCAGTTGAAGAACTTTTGCATCCAGCGTATCCAGGGCACAAAAAGCGAAGATGCATCAATTATTTCAAAGGTAAAAGGAACCGAGCGGCTTTTTTCAGTTTGTCCATCACAAAATTGGTTTTTATTTCGATTCACAGCCTGAAGTCAAAGCCGCTGGCCAGGAACTTATGAATCCGTCAGAAAATGCCACAGTCAAAATACAAGAAACCCCCACACTGTAAGAAATGCAATACTGTACAAATTTGGAATTTGTTAAAAGTTATTAATTATTCAATCCCCATAGCCCATAAGCCGGGGTGAAAGTCACAGCCAACGATTGAAATGAATTACATTTAACACACGAAAACTGCAATGTACATATAGTTCGGAGAGCTATCTAATTTAATGACAAAATATAGGATGGGGATGTACGAGTACTCGTGTGATTTCAGTTAAGTTTACTTTTAAAGTCCGTCTTAGAAAAGGTAATTGTAAATAGAAATTTGTAAGCCAATGCAATATAATTCTTTATAGGTACAATATGCATTTTATGTCCAAATAATAAACGATTCAAGCTCACAAGACCATTGAAATTTTGATAGATCAGTTCAGATCAGTCCATGCTTGCTATTGTTATCACAATACATTTTATTTCAATACATAATAAACAAGAAACATTGAATTTAACAAATGATCGCCTTGTTGGGCTTTGTACTAATTATCTTCAGATTGATCATCGGTCTCGTCCCCGTCCTCATCGTCAAATTCTGCGATGTCTTCCCCAACAGGAGCGGGCTTCTTTTGCTTGCTGAGCAGCCATTCGCGATAGGCAGCCTCTTCCTCAACAGTTGGATCGCTGGCCTCGATGAAGTCTTCTCCCCCATGGGTATATTCCTCCTGCACCATGGGCAAGTGATTAAACGGCATGTTGCGTGCATAGTACTTGTGCCCCCACCCCAAGTATATTGATTCGCAAGTGTGCTCGAATATGAATGTGTGGGCACCTGGCCACACGTTCGATTGCATGATGAGCACGCGTTCCTTTTGATTGGTGTACTTGCTGGTTTGGCGTATCAGCCATGGCGCTGCTATTTCCGGGCTCATGTCGTTGGCGCACGAGGACAAAATACTAGGTCCTGTTTCCGGTTGATTAAAGCCCTCAATCATGCCCTCTTCTTCGCCCTCTTCCTCATCCTCGACATCTTCTTCCTCTTCCTCCATCTCTTCTCCCATTTCCTCCATGAGTCGCATTTTCAAATATAGAGCAAGAGCCTTTTCCCGCTCCTTTTGGGCTTTCTCCTCATCGAACCATACGACACGACCCTGGTTAAGTATGTTGGATCTGACGTGCACCCATGCCACTGGAGTGGTCAAAGACCCCAGCGATTCTATTTCATATTTTTCATTTTTTAAAAGCATAACGTCGTTGTCTGTAAATGAATTTTGGTTTTAGAACCGAATGGTTTGAATGGTGTGTGGCACAAAAGTTCTTGTATTTACCTTCAATCTGGTCTTCTTCGCCCTCGTTTAAGTCTTCTTCTTCTTCCTCCTCCTCCTCTTCCTCACCTTCATCGAGGTCATTGCCCTCGAACATCCGCTTCTCCTTTTTGGTCATACGCCTGTAATAGCCCATGGGGGCGATGTAGGTACCAGCCGTAATGCGGCCGATCATGGCGCGCAAGTAATGTTTTTCCTTTCCGGGAAAGCATGGATACGAGATAACGTCCGCTTCCAGATCGCCAGTGAGAAACTTCTTAATTTGCCGGGAGACGACCACTTGGCGGGGCGTCACTATAGGCAGTTCAATCCAATCATCAGACAAGGAGTTCACCACAAAGTACGAATAGCGATTGCAGCCAACTCCAATGTACTCGGGTGGTATATCGTAGAACTCAATTTCCTCGACCAGGGGGACATCTGCTGCTTTTGGCTCCATGATCTCTAGTTCTTCGAAAGGATAATTTTCCCAACCGTAGATGCCTGGAGTGAGTTCTGGACCAATGTGCGGCGGGAGTGGTCGCTCCTCTCTGTCCCGGCGCATCTTAATAGGCAGCTGCTTCTCTCGCAGCTCGTCCTCCATCATCGCCATACGGGACTGTATTTCCTCGCGAGTGAGAGTGGCCTCCACTATATAGTAGGAAGCTTTCAACCCATTGATGCAGCCCCAAAATCGGCACTGCATTATCGAGGAGTGTGTCTGCAGTCGGTTCATGGCGCAGGCCAGCTGGAAGATGTCATCATTGCTAATGCTGAAGCCGCACTGATTCCAATAGAACTGCAGTTGCTGGACGCGTTCGTTGAATGTCACAAACATTCGCATCGAATCATCGATGGCTATTCGTAGCTCTTCCTCATCGTTTGTTTTACCGTCTTCGCCATATAAATCTTCAGCACCAACCAAGTCTTCGCCCTCAATGTTGTAGGGTAGCTGCAGCCATAATTATGCATTCATTGGAGAAACGCACTTCTTTATGATTAAATCTATTTTGAGTACATACCTGCATTGATTGGAGAATCTGCTTTGCAACCTTGAAGGTGCGAACCTCGTCAAATATTCCATTGGGCGGAAAACGCTCGGGCAAATGGAATTTCTGTTCGCGTACATTTCTGCTGAATTCCTCAAAAAAATCAATCACATTCGGTGGGCGCTCATCAATGACCCGCTTGATAATATCGCTCAAGTGATCGAATCTATTTGGAAGATACAAATTGAGGGGATCTACTTAACGGTCGCAGTTAATACTCACAAGTTATCGCCACTTAGTGTGCTGTACTGCTGCATTATGGCCTTGGCCACATTCAGTTCATAGTCAATATTTGGAGGCTCTTTGACTAGTGCTTTGTTGAAACGGCAATCGGAGTCGAAGGCCCCCATTGATATGGTGGTCGAGGAGGATGACGATGTCGATGTAATTAGTTGCGAGCATTGTGGCGACGTCTCCTGCTCCGCAATAATCCTATCGGGTTTTTTCTTCTTGGTAACACAAGGCGGCGGTAGCCCCAGCTCAGAGCTGGATGTTGAGCCGAATGAGAAATTTTGGCACGAATTGTTATCCATCGTTGTATTATTGCTCTGTTTATTTGATACCTGTTATTGGTAGACAGACTTGTAAAAAACTATGTGTTGTATGGGCACAAGGCAGAAAATGAATGAATGAATGAATGATGAATTCAAAATAACAGCCAACAATGTTGTTAGTTATTTTTGTATTTGAATTTTACAGTCGATTTTAAAGCAGTCTATCGATATCAGACAGTCGTTGCCTTTCTTTTAACAGAGTTTGTTTGGGAGTTGCTTGCAGGTGTGTGTGAGGTTGTTACCTACCTGTTGTTTACCTTACATCTATCTGATTCTCTCCTCTCTATTTAGTGTTTGGAAAAAAGAAAGTGCCCAAGAAAGTTGCGATGTGCTGAAAGTAGTAATTGCAGAAACATTCGAAATGTTCAGTAATTTATAAATCAATTCCGTGAAGAATCCCATTCCCGAATTCTTAAAGAACTTTCTGCGACTCTATGTCAAGATCGGATAGATTGGTTTCATTTCAGAACAGGGAGGGGCTATCACTCCAACTGATAGAGAATCATTTGGCAATTCTAAATATACATAAATCACAGCCCATATAATGTATTATCTTAATGAAACAACTCTTCCGTCGACGGAGAATTACGCCCAAAGAGAAGCACATGCCTCCAACTTAGAGCTAAAGACTGTATCCATTAATCCAGATGGTAGGTAACGAAACCCAACCAAACCTACAAGATTAATGATATTGTTTTGTTTTGCAGATACATATACGGTTCAACAAGCAATTAATGCATTCGGATTTGGATGGTTCCATGTGAAATTGTCGCTGATGGTAGGGCTTTGCTGGATGGCCGACTCCATGGAAATGGGCATTCTGAGTATTATCGGTCCGGCATTGTTCTGCGAGTGGAACGTGAGCAAGTTGCAGCAGGCTTCAGTGACAACAATTGTGTTTTTGGGAATGATGATTAGCTCTAGTTTTTTGGACCCAGCTGAGCAACAGATATGGCCGCAAATCAGTAAGATACTTTTCAGTCCTTAAAGGTCTTTAAATGAAATCAATTAACCTCTTTGCAGGCACTCACATTGTTTGGAGTATTATTGGTTTTATATAGCATTCTAAGCTCAGTGGCTCCCAGCTATGCTTGGCTTCTAACTCTGCGAGGGCTCGTGGGGTTCACCATCGGATGCGTCCCACAATCGTGAGTCTCGTGTCGTGACATAAATATAAATTATTCCATACTCAAATTAATGTACTCACTTCAAAGTGTCACGTTGTATGCTGAGTTTCTACCCACAAAGCACAAGGGAAAGTGCGTAGTCCTAATGGATGTAAGTATCTGACAGTTGGGCCACCTACATCGAATATACATACTAATGTAACTTAATTTTCTGTATTTATGTACTAGTGCTTTTGGGCATTGGGAGCGTGCTTCGAGGTTGTCCTGGCCCTTGTTATATATCCCTACTTCGGATGGCGAGGACTTTTGGGATTGTCGGCTACGCCGCTATTAATTTTCACACTGCTCTCCCCGGTATTTAAATTTATTATCTATTAACGCCAAGGAAATATGTGTATTTAAAACTTTCAGTGGCTTAGCGAATCGGCAAGATATCACTCAAATAATGGACGTAACGATAAAGCCTTAAAAGTTCTAGAGCAGGTAAGGATACATAGGATACAGACACATACAAATATATCATTTAATTTGATTTGCATAGATAGCGCATAATAATAAGCGTCATATGCTTATTGGTCGCTTGATTGCCGATGAAGAGCCCAGCTCCACCGAGAGCTTCAGGTCACTTCTGAGTCCCAATCTGTATCGGACCACTCTCTTATTATGGTTTATTTGGCTCGCCTCGGCATTCTGTTACTACGGATTGGTGCTGGTTACCACAGAGCTGCTGGTGGCGCGAAACAAGGAAAAGGTGGAGTGCGTTACATTTACGACCTCCGATTTTATGGACTTGCTCTGGATTACTTTGTCGGAGTTTCCCGGTATACTGTTGACAATTAAAGTGATTAAATTGTTTGGAAAGAAGAAAACAATTGTCTTGCAATACTTGGTACTTGTTTTGTGTACTTTCGTCTTAGCGACAGTATCGAGGTAATGTTCTAATAATTATGTTAATATCTTATAGATTTATAATATTTATTTTCAGTCGATTCTCCACTTCGGCTACTCTCTTCATTGCCAGGGGAGCGATATCAGGAATTTTCCAAGCGATATATGTCTACACTCCCGAAATATATCCCGCTGCTCTGCGATCCATAGGTGTCTCCGGATGCTCTGTGCTGGCCCGGCTCGGCGCCATGCTCACCCCGTTCGTGGCCCAAGTGCTGATGGAGACGTCCAGAGTACAGGCCGTTTCTATCTATGGATTCGTTGGACTCCTCGCAGCCATCGCGTGCTCATTTCTGCCCCGCGAAAATGTGGGATATCACTAGTTGTGTGGTGGATTGTAAGGAAAATTCGAAATCTAAATGTAATGCCTGACCTATAGCACAAATTGCTGCTCAATTTCCATCCACACAAAAGCATTTGCCTAGTTTTGGGCTAGTGTGTAATAATTGTGGGCAATACTACATAGTTTCTTGTTGTTGAAAATCTAAAATAAGTTCTCTTATTTTCTTAGTATTTTCAAATGTAGTATAGTACATACAAATGTAGTTGATGCTATTCCGAAGAGAGAAGCATCTTTTGTTCTTACATTCAGTTGTAAGATTCACGAAATGGCCCTTTCCTACTGATATTGTAGGTTGGGGTTCTTTTGGTGTTTTGTTGGTGTTGCTAAGTAGTCTTCAGGATAGCTGGAAATTCGCGGATGAATCATCTAAAACTGAGAGCGAAAAAAGCTCAATAAATGCTCAATGAGATGTGACCAAACCAAATGATCATTATGCTCTGGGTTTTTAAGCTTTTACAGTTGCCTCCTTTTGGGACCAGACCAGATGCTGCTTTGTCTGCATAAGTATATTCAGTATTGGGAATAATTAGACTTCCCACACCACCCTTACGAATCAAACAACCAACTATACTTTATCCTGTTAATATACAAGCAATATAAATATTTAAATTATATTTTTATAAAACTGATTTATATACATATTTACATGCATACATATGTACATACATATGTACAAAACAATGCCAGCGTGGTGTGGTATGTAAGGGAAGGGATGCACAGACATTAATACATAGTAGCCGAAGTGTGACAGCTATAAACTTTTAGAACGTGTGTGTGTGCGTGTGTGTGTGTGTGTGTGTGTGTGTGTGTGTGTGTGTTTGTATTAGAAGTAGATGAGAATCTAAGCAAATACATATGTAGCTAGGCACATTCATTGGGAGGTGCATTATTTTTAAATTGTGAAACGATTTTTTCGAGGAGAGCTTTTGTTGTGATCAGCAAATATCGATCAGTCGTACAGTTGTCGGGATGCAGTTAAATTCATTGGTATCTGCACGCGGCGGCTGGTTTTTTTTCCTTCTTCTTTTACTCACGACGACCGTCTATAAGGAAATCTAATATACTGCGCGCTGCATCCGAACAGATCGAATATTACGAAAAAAAATTATGAAAAACGAATTCCGGTGCACATAGCCATAGCAGCCATAGCACATCCTTTGATTTACGGGGCTAGAGCGTGTCCAAAAACCCTGTGCAATCAAATAGAATCGACTTCTTAAGCTGCCTGCAGTAATAAGTTATGCAATACCGAAGTGCATACATTTATGTATAGTGTAAAGTGAATTGAGTGGAGTGGATAGCAAACCCAATCAGAAATCCAAAACAACTATGGATAACGTAAGTCGGATCCGTAAACATACAACATAAATTCGTGCGAATGAATGATATGAACATGTGCCAAAATTTACTTATTAATACATTTGTGCAATGAAACCTTCTATATATGCATACATATGTATGTACATATGTGCTCAGATGAGATATATTCTATAGGTAGATATGTATGTATATGTAATATATTGTAGAGCACTATTACTGCGAAGAGTCAAAGCCAATAGATTAGATTTACATTCGAACCCTTTCTGTGGGTTCAACTTGAACTCTATTGGAACATAACATATTAAAATAAATAATCCATTAATCTTATCGTCGGGAGAAGTGTTTTTTGTTGGATACAAACAATAAAATTTTTCAAATAGTTGTCTACAACAAAAGGATATCGATCGATGGGAAACCTCGTTAAAGAGAGGACACTGTGTTGCACCAATCAGCTGATGTCGAACGTATCAAGCTTTGCACTCAGTCAAATTGAAAAGCGGAAAGCGGAATAAATAGACGAGCCATGCCCCGCGTGTCTATGTCAACCGCAAAATAGACTTTCAGCTAACGAGCTAATTTTTGCACAGCACAGAGACAGACACTTCCATTTTCCTCTACGCAGTGTACATTTTATGAGGACAGATCCGATAAATCTGGTCAAACGGAGAGCTTTTCGCGCTCTTAAGCGCGTACATATCTAGTCGTACATTTAATAACCTCTCCGTTGCAGTATTGTGTTGGAGATACACCTTGTTTGCTTGTTCAATCAACAGGTTCCAGACATTGTATTCGTGAGTCGTGACTATCAGGCTCAAACATTGGGCACGGACGAAATCAGTGTTGCTCGCGGAGATCTGGTCGAACTATTGAGCACAAAAGCAGCTGAAAAATCAAGGTACGTTGGACTAAGCAATGCATGAGATTGAGGAGTTCAGAAAAATGAAAGCGATTTGTTTTGAGTGGCTCTTGTTTTCCACTTGTCTAGATGCTTTGTAAGAATGTTCGATAGTGGTGATTCCCCCAAGGAAGGCTGGGTGCCAATTGAAATACTAGAATTTAATCCCAACATGAATAGCTCGAATGGCAAAGAAACCGGCGATGCGGAGTTTAAAAAGCGGTAAGCACTTGACACTAAAATTTCTACTACTATATGTACCTATTGGCCAGTCGATTATTATTTTGGGGTATTTTCAGAACCATCCTCAGGGAGTTGGTGGAAACGGAGGAGGAATTCTCCAGGGATCTGCTCCATGTAGTGGAAAAATACATTAAAGGCATTGATAAGCCTGTGGCTCCCAGATCGGTGAGAGACAACAAGGATGTCATATTCTGCAACTTTCTGCACATTGCGGAATTTCATAATAAGTATGTTTTCCTCTCCGATCATAGAATAAGAATATTTATCGCACATTTGCAATTGCAGTGTGCTCAAGGAAGGACTCAAGTGCTACAGCAATCAGCCAAATATGGTGGCCAAAACCTTTCTGCGCCTGGAGAGGGACTTCGACAAGCATGTGGAGTACTGCCAGAACGAGCCACTGGCCCAGGAGTACCTTGGCTCCAACCCTGAGGCAAAGAAATATTTTCAAGTAAGTAATATCAACAAGAGACTCCTCCGAATTGGCAGCTAGTGAGTCTTTATTTTGGGATATGCACGGGCATAGATCATTTTTTGTGTCGATAATGTTTTCATTTCATCTGTTCCTGGCAAGCTTCTGGCCAAAACGAATATCTTTGATTTTTATTTGTGTAATTATTGGTTGAATTCAAGCTGCCTGCCCCAAACGTTGGATCGTCTACACATTTTATGCGTATGGGTACGAGTATGTGCGAGAATATCAGCTTATTTTTAAAGGCCAGACGCTTTCTATCCCAAAGCTTTCGCAGTTTTCAGTTGCTTCCGAGTGGTGTTGGCGGTCGTGTCGTGCTAATTATTCCCATACGTAACCGTTTCGCTTCAGGTACTTGAAGTTCCTTCCAACTACTTTTTTCATACATATATGAGATCCACCACACAAAGTGATCGTTTTGAATAGTTATCGGAATAGTTGTAGAAACTCTTTAAATATGTTTGAAAATGGGTTTCATCAAAATAAATCGATTTAAAGTCGATCTTCTTGACTGCTTTCGAATGATCTGTGAAAAAGTGAAGCGAGAACAAAAAATATCTCAAATCAATTTGTTAATATTTGTGACGTTTTCCCGTTATGCAACATTATTTGTCCGACATTTTACTGTGCACGATAATACCTATGTACATACATTTATATATATATATATATATATATTTATATATATTTAAAGATATGTACATTAATACGTATATATTTATAAATATATACATATATGCGAAGACTTTTTCCCGCAGCACAACACAGCACACATATTTGACCTCACATCTAAAAGTATTCAAATGCGAGTATATACGGGCAAATATATTGTAACATTGACTTTAAAGAGATCGCATCGTGTCTGGTCGTAATTGGTGGTTCACCAGTGAATATTCGAGTGAATAAAAAAAATACCCCCGTCCATGACCGAGTGAATCGTTCTAAACATATTCTAATATTCACATATTAAGTATACATATTCATTCGTATGGTATGGTATGGTATGGTAGATACGTACATACATCTGGCTATGTCTTTCCAAACCGAAAATCATTCACGCACACATATCCATTTTTGCAACAAGTGATAAATTTTTAAACATCGTTCCAAAAATAACCCAAAAGAGAGAGAGATAGAGAAAAATGCTGTTTTGAATGTAGTAGTGAATATTCAATGCTCTCGTCGATGGTTGCGGAGGGGGGTGGACTGGCGCAAGTCCAAACCCAAACGGATGCACAAAACTATCAAATCCGCAAATATCAACAAATATTATTATTCCATTTTTAATAAAATCGATTATTTTCATAGAGAGAAAAGAGAACATTTTCTAGAACATTTTCATGTCTTGGTCTTGCAGGAACTTTCAAAACAACTTGGAGACGATAAATCTCTTTCGGAACATCTAAAGCTCCCCATCCAAAGGATAAACGATTATCAACTTTTGTTCAAGGTTTGGACACATATTCACTATAATTTTGAGTGGTACTCTGCAATCTTTGTTTTTATAAGTTACATACAATAATTCTATGCTAGCTAATCATCCTCTGCTTCATGCTAAGACTACTCTATAAATGTTTGTTTTCGCAGGACTTCATTAAATACTCACTAAGCTTGAAAGAGAATGTTAAAGATTTGGAGCGGGCCCTAGAGTTAATGCTTAGTGTGCCGAGTCGAGCATATGACAACAGATTTCTTTCTAGCATCGAGGGCTGCCGCGGCAACATCTACAAATTGGGGCGTCTCTTACTCCACGAGTGGTGCACTTTGATCGATAAAGACGGCAAGGCGCACGAGCGCTACTGCTTCCTGTTCAAGTCCAGAATATTGATAACCAAGGTTCGCAAAATATCCGAGAGCAGATCCGTGTTTATCTTGCAAAACATCGTCAAGCTGCCGCTCTGTAATATCGAGCACAGAGCCGATGAGAAACAGATTCTCATAAGCCTGAAGGCCCCCGACGCAAACTCAATCTTTCCGATTAATATTAAGCCCCACGGCGAAGAGGGTCCCCTCACCTGGTTCAAAGAGATTTCCTCACATGTCAACCAAGAGGTTACCCTGCAAGAGCACAACGCAGACGATCTTAAAGTAGACTCCTCCCAAGTAGCCGCCGAAAGCGAGCTGCTGCTGCATCTGCCGCAGCGCGCAGAGGCCCACGATCCCAGTTCTAGTGTTCGTCCCTCCGATGTGGCCGAGAACTACTTCCTGAGCAAGGAGACCAAAGAGCGACTACAGCTCGAGCAGCAGGAACTGCTGAAGCTTGAGCAGGAGGCCATCGAGCTTTACAAGAAACAGCACGACCGGCAATATACTTCAAAGACAATTACCGAAAAGCACACCAAGGCCGAGTCCATACAGATATCTAGTTCGCAGTCTGCTTCGTCGGAAGTTCGTACCAAGACTGAAGTCTCCAGAGAAGAGTCCATTTGTAAGGCTGCTCCAGAGAGGTCTACTCCATCTCCTTCGGTGCCGCCAGTCAAAGAGGTTGCACCAAAGCCCAAACCGGAGGCAGTTTTAGTGCCAGAATCGGCTTCACATTCCAGGGAAGCCGAACCAGCCGATGTCGCCAGTTCAATTGCAACGCAAGAAATACACGAGCTCGTGGATGTATCTGTAACTGAAACTGAGAAAACCACCGAGTCAATTGCAATCGAAACGGTTGTTCTAAAAGAAGCATCTGCCACCCAAACCAGCCAGATTGAAGAGTTATTAGCTGGTAAGAGCCCCGAAGAGCTAAAGCCCAAAACTTCACAATATTCGATTCCAAAAATCCAAGTATACAATCCAGTAGAAAACGAAAACGTACAAGAAAACAAAAATAAAAACGATAACAATAACACTGTTGTAACTAAGCACAGACCCATAGAGCTCAAAGATATCGTTGGCTACAGCGAATCCCTGCAGGATAGCGACACAGCTCCGAGGGGTTCGCAGGGCCGACAGGGATACACTGCTAATATAACCGATAACGCTTCATTAACCATTTGGAATAACCGACTTACCAACATAGCCAACGATAGGAGCGGCGCTAATCAATTCCTGCAGCAGACAGGGCCGCCTCCGCCTCCAATTCCGCCTCATTTCACGCGAATGCCCGGCTTCTTCCAACCGCTTCCGCTCATTTCGTACGAAACCACCATCGAGATACTAATTGTCAAAGCACGCCCACCCTCACCGCCTCCACCGCCGCCGCCCACCATCAAGCGCCTCCTAGTCCATACTGAGAGTCTAGAGCAGAAGACACAGAACTTCTTTGAAGGCATCTACGACGTGTCCTCGTCGGACACCTCGCTTCGCAATGCAAAACAGAAAATGCGCAGCATTAAGAATACGGTCCTCAAGTCGAAGGACTCTACTAACTATGCCCAGGACACTGTACAGAAGGCAAAAGCACGCGACTTCTTGCACATATTTACCCCTCCCGTTAAGAAAAGACCCATCTATGAGATTGTCGAGGAGCCCGTTAACATTTATGAGCTTGAACGCGATTATACTGAGTCTCTTGCTGACGATTTCAGAGAGCCAAGTGCAGATTTTGAAGCCAGAGGCCAAAGCGTCGGTGGCATGGATGATTATTATTCTGGCTACTCAGTGGCTTCCAAACGGCGCTATGAAAGTAAGTTCTCAAGTTCAGACACTCTGTTCCATTCCATTTCAGTTTAAAAATAATTATTTACTTGTATTTGAAAGTAATTTGTGTGACTCTCGATCGTTGGGATAAATGCTATGTGACACATGTTAAATGTTCACTAATGTCCAAATGTCAAGAACAGGTTGTTGTCGTTCTTATCTTCCAGCAAATCAAATTCATAAAGTTTAATGTACTCTTACATGAGTTTTGCCTGCTGCCTTACGCACTGCAAAACAAGTGAATGTGTTCGTGCCGTCCACTGCTGTAGAGTGCCAAACGTTCCTCGTTTCGTTCCTCGTAAATAACTGTGTTTCAAATCAAACCATTTCAATGTTCAGATCAGATACACAGACCCTGCTTGTTGAATTAACAATTTATTTGTGTCTCTACCTTCACAATCCTCCATTGAATCCCACACACATGCATATCAACTCCTTGTCAATTTTCCCAATTGGTTTCAAGTCAATTCAGATTCTAAAGAATACAAGAAAACGATGCAAAAATACATGTATATCGATCTGTTGTATGCATTTATTTTTACGTTGTATTTAATTGATTAAAAAAAGCGTATTAAAATATTACATTTTCGTGCTTCGCTCTTGAAACCAGCATCCTCCAGAACGCGGGACTACGACAGGGGTACTTCGTATGACAGCACTGCCGAGAGGCACTATGGAGTGAGTTCCAGACGCGATCGCAGCTCCGTTGACAAGGTTGAGGCACGCTCATCCCTCCTGGCAACAGGCCGCACAGAGAGTCGCGCCGAGAGTCGAGCTGAGAGTCGCGCTTCCTACTCAGTCGCCGAATCGCGAGCCGGCATCCGGTCTGCTTCCCGTCAATTAGAGGACCGACCACTACGCTCTGTCGACAAGCCTGTTGTCGTTAAGATGCTAAAGAGCGTCCAGGTGGACAGTAAGTTCCCTCATACAGCAGTTTGCTGCTACTCAGGCTCAGCTAACGTATGGGTTTTGGGTTTTGGTATCGTTTTCAGTTGGAGAGACCGCGCATTTTGAGATCCAGTTCAAGGACCAGCCCGGACTCGTCACCTGGCTGAAGGATAACAAGCCGCTGGAAGATCGTTTGGCTGATCGAGTGATTCAGACAAGTGCTCCAATGAACTCTTATCGATTGGACATCAAGAACTGCAGGTAGGCATTACATTCTAAATGTGTGTTCGTTCCTTTGTACAATTAAGATATTTGTTTTTGCAGCGAAAGTGATGCAGGAACATACACCATCCGCGCACAGTCCGCGTCCGAAACAACAACTCTATCGGCACAGCTGGCTGTTGGCCAAGGTATGCTAGAGGTTCCATGAATATACCTGATAAAAGTAACTCATTCATGATTTTACACTTGTTATATATAGCACCAGGCCATGATGAAACCAAAACCAATGTGGCGCCGGCATTTTTGGTTAGCTTGAAGGATGCTGAAATGATTGAGAACACTCTGTTCCGTTTCATGATTAAAATCAAGGGCGATCCCAAGCCTAGGGTCAGGTTGTAAGTACAAAGAGAAGGCCTCACCATGGGACGAATAAATCAAATTTGATATTCTTCTCAGCTACAAAGATGAGGTGGAAATACTGGAGATCAACGATCGCATTCAAATCATCAGAGATAAGGACTATTTGGGTTTCTATGAGCTGGTCATTGCCGATGTACAGAAAACTGATGCGGGAACCTACACGTGCAAGGCCTCGAATAAGTATGGCGATGCCAGTTGTGAGGCTGTGGCCACTACAGTGGGTAAGTTTTCGGTGATAGATTGGTATGTCCATCGTTGCATAATATAATTTATTTTTTAGAGGACAGGAATCCGTTCGGTGCGCTCAGTGGTCAAATCCTGCCAGCCGGCGAAAAGCCCGTGTTTGCTTGGAAGCGAAACGGAGAGGAGTTCGATCCCGAGGAACGCTTTAAAGTGCTCTTCGGCGAGGATGAGGACTCGCTGGCGCTGGTCTTCCAGCACGTCAAGCCCGAGGATGCCGGCATATACACGTGTGTGGCGCAGACATCCACTGGCAATATCTCCTGCAGTGCGGAGCTGTCGGTTCAGGGCGCCATTCAGACCTTAAACAGGGAGCCGGAGAAGCCCACCCTGGTGATCGAGCACCGCGAGGCCAATACAAGCATTGGAGGAACGGCCATCCTGGAGCTGCAGTGCAAGGGCTTCCCCAAGCCAGCCGTCCTCTTCAAGCACGAGGGCGAGGTCATTGAGGTCGATGACCGTCACAAGTTCATGTACGAGGACGAGGAGAGCATGTCCCTCATTATCAAGAACATCAACACAGCCGATGCCGGGGAGTATACCATTGAGGCTGTAAATGAACTGGGCCAGGATGAGTCGACCATTAATCTGGTCGTAAAAGGTTAAACTAGAGTTATTCAAGCTTATAATGAGGATATTAAATGTTAACCTTCCCTTGTAGCCCCACCAAAGATAAAGAAGATTAAGGACATTACTTGCTCGGCTGGCGAGACAATCAAAATGGAAATCGAAGTGGAAGGCTTCCCGCAGCCCGCGGTGATTGTTACCAACAATGCGAAGGATGTGAGCAGCGAGAGCAACGTGAAGATCACATCCAGCTCCATTGGAAAGAGCGTGGAGAAGGTGGTGGTCGAAATTTCGGACATTAAACTCGCCCAGGCTGGCAACTACTCGATTCGAGCCACCAACGATATCAGCCAGACGTCCGAGTACTGGAGCTGCACCGTCAAATCAAAGCCAGTGATAGTCAAGCACTTCGAGAGCGAATACATCCACGGGGAGAAGGAGAACGTGCAGATCACAGTCCGGATAGATGCCTACCCCGAGGCGAAGCTCCTCTGGTACCACGACGAAACTGAGATCAAGCTGAGTGACTCCAAGTACAGCGTCAGTACCGATGGAAACGCCTACACTCTGAAGATCAGTGGCGCCACCCGCGTGGATGCTGGAAAATATACGGTCAAGGCCACCAATGAGCACGGCTCGGCGACCAGTTCCACTCAACTGCTGATCAAGTGCTCGCCGGAGTTCACCAAGAAGCTGAAAAACATTACCGTGGTGGAGGGCGACTCCAATGTGGAGCTTGTTGTGGGCATCGATGCCTATCCCCGCCCACACGTCAAGTGGTACATTGACGGCATCGAGATCGACGAGAAGAGGAACGACTTCCGCCATGTGGAGGAGGGAAACGACTTCAAATTGGTTCTTAATCAGGCGGCCACCAATATGCAGGGAACATACTGCTGCAAAATAATGAACGACTATGGAAAGCTTGAGGACAATTGCGTTGTGACCGTCAACTGTGAGTGTGCCTTCTTTTTTAGGTTCTTTCTCTGATCCCTGATTAATCGGTATTATTTCCAACCCAAGGCAAACCCAAGGTGAAGCGAGGTCTCAAGAATATTGAGGTGCAGGAAGGCAAATCCTTTACCTTGGAGGTTGAGGTGTACAGCGAACCAGAGGCGAATATTAAATGGTATGGTATACTCGTAGATGCTATTTGGTTGTTGAGATACTCAACCCATTTCGATTAATTAGGTTCAAAGATGGACATGAAATCTATGAAGATGCACGCATTAAAATTACCCGCGACTCTCAGCGCATTGAAAACTACTACCTTACTCTGAATCTGGCCAAAACTGAAGACTCGGGTACTTACGAGGTGAAGGCAGCCAACTTTATTGGCGAGACGACATCCACCTGCAAGGTCGTTGTTTTAAGTAAGTTTTCCAGGGCATAACAGAGGCGAAGATATATTTCTATCAACATACTATATATTGTTATCCTATGGGGGAAAACGAATCGCAAATTGGGGCACAGAAAAGGTGTCCATCCGACAATCCGAAGGGGTTTCTTTTGAAGTTACATTGAAAATACATTGAACCTAATCTTCAATATGAAATTTTGATACAGCAAGCGACACAATGTCTCTGGAACAAACAGTGACTAAAACAATGATTGCGACGACTGAACAACCTGAAGAAGGCGGTAAACCACAAAAACATTTACAATGCATCAACAATAAGACCCATAATATAATAAAATAATGGATGTGGAATGAACAAATTAACATCGAAAATGACACCATTAACATACTCGTATCATTCATCATCAAATCAAAACTGTACAAAGAACAAACACTAATCCAGACGAATATTAACCATTTGTAATAAACGCGAATTGAATTTCTGTCTGTGTGCATCGTGCCAAGGATATATGACTGGAGCTAAGTACTCACAAGTAATAAATGCACGAGCATCAAAAGAAAACGCACGACTGAATCGTCATCGAATCTTACTGAACTTTGTATTCAGTGTACAGAGTAATAGCACTCTCGAGTAATACTCGTACCTAAAAATAGTTTATAAGAATTGAATGTCTTCTCATACAATGTAAATGCACTGCTTAGGGGTGATTTCATTTTTCTCACATGTGTAAATATCTCTTTAAAATAATCATCAGAAGATTCTTCTGGATACTCCGATATTTGATTGGATTTTCAGAGCTTTAACACAGGAACGAATCTGCAACTGGAACAAATACTTTCTAACATTTACTTATTTTAATATTTTATTGGATTTGTGGGATGGGTTTAGTTTACAATACTTTCAGTGACAAACGGCTGAAAAGTTATGGATAAATGCTGCACTGCAAAACACTAACCAAACAATTCAATTGTTTACTATAAGTACTTATTCTCTGTACAGATATAAAATAGTGAAAAATAGCAATTAAGTTTGGCATTTAAAATATCCACTTTTACTGATAGCCCCCTCCTTTGTTCTCCCAGCTGTTCCTGAAATCCTGCACGTGGACGTCTTCCAGACGCACAGTTTTGAGAGTGTTCCACTCAAATACGAGGTCATAGCCACGGGCATACCAAAGCCGGAAGCGATATGGTATCACGATGGGAAACCAATCACATCGGATAAACATACGGCCATTACCGTGGATGGGGTTTGTTTCATCTGAATGCCCATACCCAACTTCGGGATATTCGAGTAAAACAATTGATTTATTCCAGGATCATTATAAGCTAGAGGTGCAGTCCCTAGATCTGGTGGATGCTGGAGAGTACAAGGTGGTTGTGCAAAATAAATGTGGCGAGAAGTCGCATCAAGGGGATCTCTCCCTCTCAGGTGGAATAATCCATTCCAAAAACATATCGATCTGACTATATTTATTGCATTATTCATCTGTTTAAAGGTGTGGCTGAATATCGCAAGCCGTTGCTCACCAAGGGATCGGGATTGAAGGACATTAAAGTGAACAAGGGCGATAAGGTTTCGGAGCCTGTCATATTCACAGCCGACCCAGCTCCCGAAATCGTGTGGCTGAAGGACGGCCAGCCGGTGAAGGAGAGTAATAACCTCAAGCTGAAGGTGGAAAAGAAAGAACTTGAGCACGGGCTGCAGCAATATACCTGCACACTGAATATTTTGGATGGTATTGCAGTTTATTTTATGTAAATCAAGAAAGATGCTTTACTATTTATTCGATTACAGCTGACATAAAGGACTCTGGACGGTACGAGTTGAAGGTGAAGAACAAATACGGAGAGCTGGCCACAAACGGGTGGATAGATGTACTGGCCAAGCCAGAGATTTCCGGACTGGAAGACAGCAAGTGCATGCCCGGCGACACCATCTGCTTCGAGGCCTTGGTGCTTGCTAACCCGAAGCCGAAGGTATCTTGGACCAGGGGGAATGAGAACCTTTGCAACAACGAGAATTGCGAGGTGATTGCCGACGTGGATGCCGACAAGTACCGACTCGTCTTCCAGGCAGTGTCTCCGAGCGAATCCTCCAAATACACGATTACGGCGGTCAACAGCGAAGGAAGGTCCAGTGTGGACTTCAACTTGTCTGTGCTTGGTAGGCTCCTTTTTCTTGGTGTTCCCTTTAATCGCTACAACAAATTATGTGCCCATTTTTCAGTGGAGAAGCCCACATTCATTGTCAACCCTGAGAGCCAGAGCATTCATGATTACCGGCCAGTTTCCACTAAGGTTCTGGTCCATGGTGTCCCACTGCCAACCCTTGAATGGCTAAAAGACGACAAGCCCATTAATTACGAAGCCATTAACAAGCCCCACAAGGACAAGCTCTACAAGAAGGAGGACACCAAGAAGGGATCCGATCAAATCGAAGGTGTATTCGATATAAAAACATTCAGGGAAAACGATGCTGGAACGGTAAGTAGAATACGTACATATGTATGTATGTATATCCATGAACAGTTAGTACCAAAATGCATATTAACTGGTGTGAGTGCCTTGCTTCTAGTATACCTGTGTGGCCACCAATGAAATCGGAGTGACAAAAGCAACCTTCAAGCTGGCTCTGCTCTCACTGGCACCAAGCTTTGTCAAGAAGCTGGACAATGCCCTGGACGTGCTGCAGGGTGAACCCCTCGTTTTGGAGTGCACCGTGGATGGTAGTCCACTGCCCACAGTCCAGTGGCTAAAGGACGGCGAAGAAGTGACGCCCAGCGAAAGGTATGCCGCTAGCACCATTCCCATCGCCCACACACACATAAAATAATGTCACTTTTGTCATTCTTTCCAGTATAAAGATCTCCACTAGCCCCGAGGGATTGGTCAAATTGGAGATCAACAACTGCGAACCCAACGATTCGGGTGCCTACAAATTAATCATATCCAATCCGCATGGAGAGAAGGTGGCACTCTGTGCTGTGGCTGTTAAACGTACGTAATGCATGCTTTATCCTTAACCCACTAAAGAATATTCCTTTCGAATACAGCTGAGGAGGTGCAGCCGAGGTTCATTAAACCACTTTCGAGCCAAACCGTTGTCGTGGGTGAACCTCTGAAGTTGGAGGCTGAAGTGTTTGGTTTCCCAGCTCCCGAAGTCAAGTGGTACAAGGACGGCATGTTGCTTCGTCCTAGTCCGGAGATTAACTTTATCAACAATCCCAATGGGCAAATCGGACTGAGGTAGGACACCTGTGATATATTTATTGCGGAACCTAGGATTTAAATTTATTATCCAATGTGTAGCATTGATGCTGCCCAACCTCAGGATGCCGGTGTCTATAAATGCTTGATAATCAACAAGGGCGGTGAAATGGAGGGTGTTTCCAAGGTGGAGATTGTGCCCAAGGAGTCCAAGCCGGCATTTGTGGCCGAGCTTCAGGATTCATCGAGCATCGAAGGTTTCCCCGTCAAAATGGACATCAAGGTGGTTGGAAACCCAAAACCGAAACTGCAATGGTTCCACAACGGACACGAAATTCTGCCAGACCCCAAACACATTGCGATTGTGGAGAATCCGGACAACAGCACGAGCCTAATCATAGAGAAAACCGTGCCCGGCGACTCTGGATTATATGAGGTGATAGCTCAGAACTCTGAGGGCACCACAGCGTCCAAGGCCAAGCTCTACGTGGCCCCTAAAGCGGACGAAACGGCCACCGAAGAAGCGCCCCAGTTTGTGTCCGCACTCAGAGATGTGAATGCCGACGAGGGTCAGGAGCTAGTACTATCTGCGCCGTTCATTGCAAACCCAATGCCCGAGGTGATTTGGACCAAGGATGGAGTCACGCTCACTCCTAGCGAGCGCCTGCTGATGACCTGCGATGGCAAACACATCGGACTGAGCATAAAGCCTGCCGAGGCAGCCGACTCGGGCAACTACACCTGCCTGCTGGCCAATCCCCTGGGCGAAGACTCGTCCGCCTGCAATGCGAATGTCAGGAAGGTGTACAAGCCGCCAGTGTTCACCCAAAAGATCTCCGATCAGCAGCAGGTGTTCGGCAACAATGCCAAGATTCCGGTGACTGTCTCCGGAGTTCCCTATCCAGATCTGGTGTGGTACTTCCAGGACAAGCCCATTCCCAAGTCGGACAAGTACTCCATCAAGAACGATGGGGATCATCACATGCTTATTGTCAACAACTGCGAGAAGGGTGATCAAGGCGTCTACAAATGCATCGCCAGCAACAGGGAGGGCAAGGACATAACCCAAGGACGTCTCGATATTGTCAACGAAATGTGAGTTCGTGTATATATGTATTTCGCTTTAAAGTCGTGACTGATTCGATTCGATCGCAGCAAAAAGCACTCGCGGTCAGAGCCCCCAGTATTTCTCAAGAAGATTGGCGACTGTGACATCTATGAGGGCATGATAGCCAAGTTTACAGCCTGTGCCACGGGCTATCCAGAGCCAGAGGTCGAGTGGTTTAAAAACGATCAGAGGCTGTTCCCTTCAGATAGGTTCCTGATTGACATCGAGCCAAACGGGCTCCTGCGACTGACCATTAAGAATGTCACCGAGTACGATGTGGGCCGTTATTCTTGCCGCATTTTCAACCCATATGGAGATGACATTTGCCACGCGGAACTCTTCTACGACTGTAGGTGCTGGTGGTCTCGCTTGGGCTCAGGTTTTTCTCAGACTATTTCTATTGCAGCCCTGGACAGCCAGCAGAAGCCACTGGAGGATCAATACACCGATTTCAAGAAGTACAAAAAGTCCGGAGCTCCGCCACCATTGTCGGAAGGTCCAATCATATCCCGTATGACCGACCGGAATTTGCTGCTATCGTGGAACCCATCAGTGCCACTGACGCCTCGCTATCCCATCACATATCAGGTAAATGATTTGCCAATCTGCCACTTATTCTCAGTCAATATTGACGGTATGTGTAACGTAACAGATTGAAATGATGGACCTACCCGAAGGAGACTGGCGTACCCTGAGAACTGGAGTGCGCAGCTGTGCCTGCGACATCCGTAATCTGGAACCATTCAGAGACTATCGATTTAGGATACGAGTGGAGAACAAGTTTGGCGTGAGCGATCCCAGCCCCTACACTCAGACCTACAGGTGAGCAGAGATACCATTAAAGGCTTCGTTTTCATACAGTATATTGGTTCTTGTATAGGCAAAAACTGGTGCCAGAGCCGGCCAAAACCTACACCTACCTGCCACCGGGCACGGACTTTAGACCGGAGACTTCGCCGTACTTCCCCAAGGACTTTGATATTGAACGTCCGCCACATGACGGCCTGGCCCAGTCCCCCCAGTAATTAAATATCTATTTCAGATCCATATGGGATTAAGCCACTAAACAAAGTTTTATTTTTGATGTACAGATTCCTACTTCGCGAGAACGACATAAGCTATGGAGTGAAGGGACACAACACGGAGCTCATGTGGTTCGTTTATGGCTATCCGAAGCCAAAGATGACCTACTACTTCGATGACATGATCATCGAGTCGGGTGGCAGATTCGATCAGAGCTACACCCGAAATGGACAGGCCACACTTTTCATAAACAAGTGAGTCCCAATCCACCATGCTCGTACTTACTATATACAGTATTAAATACGATATATGTACTATGTACATTTTTAACACATATAGAATGCTGGATCGCGATGTGGGTTGGTACGAGGCAGTCGCCACGAATGAGCACGGTGAGGCCAGGCAGCGGGTGAGGTTGGAAATCGCCGAACATCCTCGGTTCTTAAAGCGACCTGACGAAACCTTCATAATGTCCCGCAAAAACGGAAGAATCGAGGCCAAATTGGTGGGCATTCCCTTGCCAGAGGTTCATTGGTATAAAGACTGGAAGCCAATCGCCGAATCATCTCGCATCAAGGTGAATATCCTTGGGGGTTCATACCCGCCGCTGGGTTATGCATTGATATAATATATTTTGTTTCATTTTCTTCCTGTAACCAGATTAGCTCCTATGACCCCGACATCTATGTGCTCTCCATACACGATTCGATCATCAAGGATGGCGGTCTATATTCGATTAGTGCCAGGAACATTGCTGGCTCCATTAGCACCTCGGTGACAGTGCACATTGAGGAGAACGAGGATCAGTATATTTACAAGACCTACGGCCGACATCCGTATGTGCGATCCAAGCAGCTGCGCTACCAGGACAAGTACGATATTGGGGATGAGCTTGGACGTGGCACTCAGGGCATTACATACCATGCCGTGGAGCGTGCCACCGGCGATAATTATGCAGCGAAAATCATGTACGGCAGACCAGAGCTGCGGCCCTTCATGCTGAACGAACTGGAGATGATGAACACGTTCAACCACAAGCACTTAATCCGTCCCTACGATGCCTACGACACGGACCGCAGTGTGACCCTCATTATGGAACTGGCGGCTGGAGGAGAACTGGTCAAAGACAATCTACTCCGACGCGACTACTACACAGAGCGAGACATAGCAAATTATGTCAGGCAAACTCTTTGGGGTCTCGAGCACATGCATGAACTGGGAGTGGGCCACATGGGTCTCACGGTAAGTGCGAGAAATTTCGACTTTAATCCATACAACATTTTTCTACATAAATATTCTAAATTTTAGATCAAGGATCTACTGATTTCGGTGGTCGGCAGTGATTATATTAAGGTGTCGGACTTTGGCTTGTCGAGGAAAATCAACAAGCACAATCTATCGACTCTGGATTATGGCATGCCGGAGTTCGTTTCTCCGGAGGTTGTTAACAAGGAGGGCGTGAATTACTCCCACGATATGTGGACCGTTGGCTTGATTACCTACGTACTGTTGAGTGGTCACAATCCGTTCCTGGGCATAGATGATAGGGAGACATTGACCAAGATTCGTGAAGGCCGCTGGGACTTCAAGGACGAGTTATGGACTCACATCTCTGATGATGGCCGCGACTTTATCAGCCGTCTGCTTCTCTACAGCCCGGAGGAGCGCATGGATGTGAAGACAGCTCTGAAGCATCCGTGGTTCTTTATGCTCGATCGCCAGGCCTCCGACCACGATTATCAAATCCGAACCGATCGTTTGAGGAACTACTACGACCACTTTAGGGACTGGTATGCAAACGCCTCTTGCAAGAACTACTTCCGCAGGCGTCGTCTCAGCGGCTGCTTCCAACATCCATCCAAAATGGTATATCCCCCCGGGCACGTTTACACCCCCGAGCAGACCCCAGAGCCCTTGCCAGAGCCACGCAAGAGAGCAAAGCGCGAGGAAGTTGTTTCAAAATACTTGCATCCCGACTACGAGCTAGGTCTGATTCAATCGGAGAGCCAGTAAGTATACATACGAGTAAATACATATAGTATTTCAATAAATCGTTTAAATTTCCTAAATTGTTCAATTCCTAGCTACCAGTATGGTCCCGATACATATTTACTGCAACTGCGGGATGTCAACTTCCCCGTCAGATTGCGTGAATACATGAAGGTGGCCCATAGGCGATCCCCATCGTTTGCCTTAAACGATTCTGTGGATTGGACGGTAAGTACAGTATGCAGCAGCCACTTAATTGTTAGTCGTGCTTAATTATAATATATCCTTTGCAGCTGCCTGTGATCCGCGAACGACGTCGGTTCACTGATATTATGGATGAGGAAATCGACGACGAGCGCACGCGCAGTCGCATCAGCATGTATGCGGCCAATGATTCCTACTCAATCAGGCGCCTGCGCACGGAGCTGGGGCCACGTCTGGATGAGTACACTGAAGCCGAGGCCATGATAGAGACACAGCGCGAGGGCTATCCACCCTTCTTCCGGGAGAAGCCGCAGACGATTGCAATCACCGAGAACCAGCCCAGTCATATCCACTGCTTTGCCGTTGGCGATCCCAAGCCATGCGTCCAGTGGTTCAAGAACGACATGGTCCTCTCCGAGAGCAAGCGTATCAAAATCTCAGTCGATGAGGATGGTCGCTCCATTCTGCGATTTGAGCCAGCCCTGCACTTCGATGTTGGTGTCTACAAGGTGGTGGCTAGGAATAAGGTGGGCCAAACTGTGGCCAGATGCCGCATCGTGGTGGCCACTCTGCCAGATGCACCAGACTCTCCTGAGATCTCTGCCAACAGCGGCACGGAGATTCTCCTCAGATGGAAACAGCCCCGCGACGATGGGCACTCCACGGTCCTGTGCTACAGTCTGCAGTACAAGCTGAGCAACTGCGATGCCTGGACCACGGTTGCCGACAATATTGACCATGAATTCTACCTGCTGCACGATCTGCAGCCAAACACCAGCTACCAGTTCAGGCTGGCCTCCAAGAACCGCATTGGCTGGAGTGAAATGGGAATCCCTGTGGCGGCGTCCACCGTGGGCCATGACGCCCCCAAAATACACATCACCAAGGCAATGAAGCATTTACAGCAGCTAACCGAGAATGGTCACCAGGTGATACCCGAAGAGGAGCGCGTGCACACCGACTACCACTGCGAGCGAGAGCCACCCAACTGGGTGACCGACTCCTCCGTGAGCGACAAGTACAGCTTCATCTCAGAAATAGCGCGCGGGGAGTTCAGTACCATCGTGAAGGGCATTCAAAAGTCCACCGACACAGTGGTGGTGGCCAAGATTCTGGAAGTGACCGATGAAAACGAGGACTCGGTCGTGGCCGAGTTTGACAACTTTAAGACTTTGCGGCATGAGCGCATACCCGCTCTCTTTAGTGCCTACAAGCCGCTGAACGTGCCTATAGCCATATTCGTGATGGAGAAGCTCCAGGGAGCCGACGTCCTCACATACTTCAGCAGCCGTCACGAGTACTCCGAGCAAATGGTGGCCAGCGTTGTCACCCAACTGCTGGACGCACTGCAATACCTGCACTGGCGTGGCTATTGTCATCTCAATATTCAGCCCGACAACGTAGTAATGGCCTCCGTTCGGTCGATTCAAGTCAAATTGGTGGACTTCGGGTCGGCCAAGAAGGTAAACAAGTTGGGGGTGAAGGTAACGCCATGTGGCTCGCTGGACTTCCAGCCGCCGGAGATGATCAACGACGAGCCAATATTCCCTCAGAGTGACATTTGGTCCGTTGGAGCACTGACATACTTGCTCTTGTCCGGATGCAGCCCATTCCGCGGAACCGACGAATACGAAACGAAGCAGAATATTTCCTTTGTGCGCTATAGATTCGAGAATCTGTTCAGGGAAGTTACCCCTGAGGCAACACGGTTTATAATGCTCTTGTTTAAGCGTCATCCTACGTAAGTACACCAGAAATACAAGCGAGTACTTATGTTTGCATTCATTAACCTGTTTTTATGCACATTTTAGCAAACGGCCATACACTGAAGATTGCTTGGAGCACAGATGGCTCATGTCCTCTGATTACATGGTTAGAAAACGAGAGCGCGCTATATTCTTGGGCAGTCGTCTAAAGGTAATTCGATCGTATGCTTAAATTACTCTGAAGTTTCATAACTATTCTTCCTGATTTAGTCTTTCTGCGATGAGTACCATGACCACAAGAACGCCACAGCTACATCATCCAAAGTCCTTAACACGGTTGCCGGTGGGCCTACACCAACTCAACTGCTTCGATCGAATAGCATCCAAGAGGAACTGCTCACAACATTTTAGTCAATTAGTTCCGACGTACGCATAAGAGAATGTTGTTTTTATTTCTTGTATATATGGAATATAAAATAATTATACAACATCCAAAGTTCTATATATATAAATATATTATCTGGTTAATTAAAACAAAACAAAATATACTGATTTGAATTGAATGAATTTTTGTTTACAATGTTCGACTTAAATTTGTACATAACGCCCAAACGGCTGCAGACTCATCGCGGCACTCCCACGTTCTCACCTCCACAAATCTATAAGCGAAATGCGGCCGTAAATTAATAGATATAGCGATACACGCCCCCCCCACCCAGCTAAAAATAGATAAACGTCATCGGGTGTTTCACAGAGCACACAGAAGGTGTACAAATTTATTACCGCAATGAATTTTGGTCATTTCGGAATTAAAGCTTTCCGTTCCGCCGTTTTTTAAGATGCTGTGAACAAAATCGGAATAATGGGCATTTTACAGTCGAGTCAAATCTTTCTTAATTGTTTGATTAATGTCAATCGACATTCATACATATATATATATGTTTGTATGCTTCGGTGTGCATATATTGTATGTAGCAATAGTTAATAAAAATCGGTGAACTTGGACTCATAAATCGATTCAATAAAATCATCTCTGTAAGAAAGCTTCGTAATCTTTGCAAAAAGCTGTTAAAAGCTTTCTTATCATTCTATTGATTAAATTTTCCTCAGAAGCTAGAACACAGAAGTAAGTGGCAGCAGATACAGCACGAAAATTTGTAAATGTATATTAAGCTAAACCACTGGCTAATCACAATGTAACGAAAAACAAAGCGGAAGTTTCGATTTTATAAGACACCTAAAACATACATCAGAATCAGAAAGCATTCATTTGCACGAGGAGAGGAGTATAAATGAACGACACTTTTGGTCACAAGATTTACAGTCCAGCAATTAACAGCTACATAGGTACAAAAGCTGACAACAACGACACACACTTTTTGGTCACACACATACTGTATAATATGTATAGATACGTGAATATGAGTAATCAAGTAGCCAACTAATCAAATACCCACTTTCCTTAACCATTTTTACAGTTTGGACTCAACACTAACTCTCCCACATGTCTCTTCCCAACGCTAACACATAAGTCTTAACACAAAAGTCAATCAGTAGAATACGTTTACTACATTTTTAAAATGGCAGAAGAAAATTCCATTGCACGTGTCGAAAGGTAAGTTTCGTTTCGATCCTGCCAAATGTAATAAGCACGTTAGGTTTTAATAAAATAAATTCGCCTATGTAGAACCGAGCTTCCAGCTCCAATGATATCACGAAAAGAAGTTAGTATCTGGGCCATCCTCAAGAATTGCATTGGAAAGGATTTAAGCAAAATTACCATGCCGGTAATGTTAAATGAACCCCTGAGCTTCCTTCAGAGGCTGTGCGAATATATGGAGTATGCAGAACTTTTATATGTTGCAGCACGACAGGAGACTCCAGAAGACCGAATGAAATATGTTGCAGGCATGTATCAAAATTTTGTTGTTTCGTACACTTGCATTTAAACAATCAGAGAGTGTGGCTGATGGCTATACAATGCAGTGCACATGAACTTACAAACATAGCGAATACAACAAAAATTAATGTACTGTACGCACTACAAACATATTAGTGATAAGATATGTATAGAATTAATTCACGACTAACCATATGGTAACTTTAACACTTTTTGTGTGTCCAATTGATTTACAAAATTATTTTTGTTTTCCTCGTACATAACAGGTTGTTCATGGTTAATACTTTTTTGTGGGTGTAAAAAATGTGACCAAGTCATGTAGAAATACTATTATTTTTTAATCAAATTTAAATACTTTCAGCTTTTGCCGTTTCTGCGTTGGCTTCCAACTGGGAGCGACTCGGAAAACCATTTAACCCTCTCTTGGGGGAAACATACGAATTGCAAAGAGACGGCTATCGAATTGTTTGTGAGCAGGTTTCTCACCATCCGCCAGTTTCTGCATTTCACGCAGAGTCCAATGATTTTAAATTCAATGGATCCATCAACCCAAAAATTAAGTTCTGGGGAAAAAGTGTTGAAGTTAATCCCAAAGGCACGGTCACCATTGAGTTTCCAAAGTGGGTATGTTCGTATAAATTCGTTAAATCTTGCTAACGCTATCCGCTTTTTATCAGATGGAAGGAAACATACACCTGGACTAACGTAAATTGTTGCGTGCACAACATTATAGTCGGAAAGCTTTGGATAGAGCAGTATGGAAAGATGGTGATAACAAATCATTCTACCGGTCACGTTGCGAACCTAACATTTAAATCAGCTGGGTCTGGTGCCAAACACTTGCACCGAGTTGAGGGCTTTGTACGGGATTCAAGGTAAGTAAGGATGACACAATGCTCAGGCGAATTAATTTTAATTTCTTAATTCAAAATTTTTAGTGAAAAGAATATATTCTTTCTGTATGGCAAATGGACCGACTTTATCAAATGCTGCTCTGCGGAATCCTATGCACAATATATAAAGCAGGGCACCAGAAAGAAAGACGATTGTGAATCCGCTGATTCACTGAATGGAACACCGAAGAGGATGTTTTCCAAATTGAACAGCTTCAAGCTGAGCTCTTTTCGCAGCATGTCCATACAAGATGTAAGTTCGAGCGTGAAATGCGTGACAGCAAAAGTTTTCCTGAAAATTAATTTATTTTCTAGAACGACAGCATTCCACCTCTAGAGCAAGAGACAAATGACATACCAAAGAGCGACTCTGCATATTCGCTTGATGTACCAGACTCCACCTTATTATGGAGTTGCAAGAAACGACCTTCCAACTGCGACGAGGTACAACATTACGTTACTGAATATATGTGTTGTAGATATGACTTTATTTGTATCAATCCTTTATTTGCAGTACTACCAATTTACAAATTTTGCGCTGCAGCTTAATGCAATGGATAAAAATATGAAACCACCGCTTACACTTTGCCCTACCGACTCGCGTCTGCGACCTGATATATTATACCTCGAAGAAGGAAATTTAGATGGTGCATCAAAGGAAAAGACTCGTCTAGAGGAAAAACAAAGATACACTCGCAAGCATCGAAAACCCACCAATGGGGATGATTGGACACCGAGGTAAGATTCATATCCATGAATCTTATCAAAAACTAGCTAAAAAATTTATTTTTCTTTTTAAGATGGTTTAAGAGTGTAACCAACCCCCACACAAAAAGTGAAGATTGGAGCTATACTGGAGGATATTGGGACCGTAAATACGAGAACGCCAATACAATATTTTAGAACAATTTTAGAGTATACATGTGATTACGTATTATATATTGTATTTGTATAAAATTTGTGAGGTGTATTCACTAAGCAATCGTTGATAACTTAACTGGATGGATGTACACAGTCACATGTACACATGGCTCAATGTACTACCAACTGGCAAAGTTACAATTATTACATACAGTAAACACAATCCAGTCGCACAAACATCCATTGATTGTTTTAAAACAACCATTAAGTTACAGCTTACTTTTCGTAGTCAAATATATATATATCTATGTGTGTAGGTGTTAATTATCTGACAATTCCATATGAAGCAATTAAAATGTTATTCAGTTATTTGTTTCGCTGTAATTCGTTTTAAATTATTTCGAACCAATACTATATAAATATTAGCTACCACAATGGTTTATGGCATAGAGTATGGAATGACCAAGCAACAGGTTGATTGCCACTTTAAGGGCTCGCGCATACACTAACGGAGAGCTGAACTAAAAGTTCGCCCATCGATCAGGCAGGCATGTTTGTTCTTATCAGCAAGCAGATTCAGCTCCGCTTTCAGCCAGTCTGGGCGTGAGCTCTACGGGTCAAGTAGCTGTACTTACGGAATTTTGAAAGACTTAACTGGAGTCTACACAAACGAAAGTAAGACAAAGTCAGCTTTAACTAGTATATACATACATACATATGTACATACATATGTCTTTTGGGTCGCAGAAGTAATAATTGATTCAAAACACTGTGAAAATAACAGTAATATTCGATTTATTTTGTTCATTTTAAAAGATTTCAGAACCTTCCTTTAATTGTCTTCTTCACATACAGCTATTGACTTTCTTCTATTTACATTGGTAGGTATACTTTAAATTTACACACATAATATAACAAAATCATACGAGTATGAGTATTACTTTAAGTTCAGCGTTTTGGGTTTCATGTTGACGTCGTGCAGGCTAACTACGTTATAGGCAGAGACGCAGGGTTCGAGTTTGTGTTTGAATATATCGTTTTCCGATTTTGAAGAGCATATTTGTTTTCCGGGCTCAGTGGTGTGGCTTGCTACAGGTAATGATAACCTCAATTCATGATTACTGATTGAAGAGTTTAATTGAAATTGCTTCGCATACAGAGTTTCCATCTTATTATGCTTAGCTGTTACATGGACAGAACGAAATATAATTGTCAATAAATTAGCATTAATGGGCATCGGATCGTATCGCACCGCTTACCTTCATTGTTCTTACATAGTTTAAGGCCCGTCCTTTCAGTTGCTGGCAGCTTTGATTCCTCGTCTGGCCCGCCTATAGAGGAGTCTTCAATGTGAGAGAAGCTCTCCTGCGGCGAAATGGTTGACAAGACTGATGTGCTGGAGTAATAGCCCATGAAATGAATGTCTGGTTCTGCCTCATGCGCCTTGCACGGTACAATCCATGAGAAATTAAACTGCGAAGAATTGACGTCCTGCGTAAGCCAGGGATCGTTGATCAGCTGCAGCATTGTGCAGCGGTATTTGGGATCCTTGTTTAGCATGGAGGTCAAAAGACGACTCAGTTGCTCCGATACAATCTTTGGTATTTGGACCTCTGCCTTTACAGTATCTTCGACATCGATAAATGGATTCTCGAAAAACATCAAGACATATAGAGTGACGCCGAGGGCCCACATTTCAAGCTCGGGACCGACATATCTATTGCCAGCTAGGACTTCGGGACTGCAGTACTCGGTCGTTCCATAAAACGTGGAAAAGTATTTACCCTCTTCCATGAACGTGGCTGAGCCAAAATCTATTAGCTTAATGTTAAAATGATGATCAATTATTATATTCTCGTCCTTTATATCACGATGGAGTATTTTCTGCTCGTGCAAATAATAGACGGCATCTGCAATTTGCCGGAAAATATAGCTTCCCAACTTCTCCTCCATTAATGGTCGTCGTTCAATGAACGTCCATAGGTCCATCCCCGAGCCGTGTTTCTCCATCACCAGTTGGTAGAATAGATCATTCTCAAAAACATCCAAAACGGATACTATATTCTTGTGGTCCAAGGTCTGCAGGAGGTGAATCTCGATAGGAACTTCCTTACCGTCCCGGTTTTTAATCATAAACTGAGGGCAAAGTTTCTCCTTCAAAATGAACTTCGTTATAACCAACAGCCGATCCGTGTTCCGAAAAGCCATATTAACATATCCGTAGGCTCCCTTGCCAATTTGCCGGATCGAAGTGTAGTGCTTGCTATAGTCCCAGAGTAGAGCTCGTCGTCGTATTTGGACATCAGTGAGAGAGAGTTTGGTCTGCTGGAATTCTGAGCTGCTGTTGTTTTAATCACCTGTCCCAAGGACTGCTCTATGGTACTTGCCATGCTGTTGAATGTTGATGTGAGATTTGCATAGTTGTACTTGTCGCTCTCCAAGCGATTGGATGGGTCTCGACACACCCAAATGCAATACACTCGACGCGAGCAGGGCAAAACATGGAGCAATACCGAGTAGACAACGTCTATGACGGTGCCATCGGCGTGAATTGCCTCGCCCAGAAAGTTTCCATTGATGGAGCTGAGTAGCTTCGTTGCTGGATTACTGCTTGAAGCATCACATGCCTCTGTGGACGGCGACTTTGCCTTATCCAGGCTCGTTTCATTTTGGTGGAATGGCAAATCTTCGTACTCATCCGAGGGAAATTTTTTTGAGGGATTCACTGGTGTCAAAATGTCGTCGATTGTAATGTCCCCGGGTGGTCGAATATCGGAAAACATGTCGCTGCTACCTCCCTGGTTACAGCTTACGTGGTCGTAGGTTCCGCCGTTGAGTCCCGCCTCGTTGAGAGAATGTTCGCTTGCAGGTGGGATTGTAGACAGTTTTTTGCATGATTGAAGGGAGGATTCGTTATCAACAATAAATGGATCTGTGTCGGGCTCCCAATCATTGCTGGTTATGGATGTATTCGAGACGTTTGGGCTCTTGTCTTCGCGGAAATCTTTGCCGAAATTAGGCAGTATTGAAGATATATGCATTTTGGTTATTTTTTCCTGGGCGTATCCAAACATCAGCACAGAAAACGGCTGATTGCAAGTCTGAATGTTGCCTATTTCATCTACAACAATAAGTCCACTCAGATTTTGGAAAACCCAAACGGTTATGTTGAAACACGTATTGCTGGTATACGCCGTTGAAGAACCACTCGGCTCCGGAATAGTTACAAGCAGGCACAGAGGAAATTTAACGTTGTCTGTGGTGCGTCCAGTGGCTCTTTGCTTGCGCAGGCTCTTCGATATCTCTCTACTGTCCGGATCTGGGAGATTTATGAAAGGTATCAGGGTTGTGATGTTCACTCCAATGACGTCTTCGGTGGAGTAATATAGGAATATTGTTGCAGTGGCAGCGTCGGCCATTGTTATCGCTCCGAAGCGGTCAATACTTATTTGGCAAATGTGTCTCTGAACTGGCTCGGCGACCGCTATATTCCGTCCCTCGTTGTCTATTTGTCGAATCCAAAGCGAGACCAATATCTTGGTGCTCTGTTTTGTCTTCATTTCTATCACTTTGCCACTGAGCAGGACGACTCTGCCCTCATCGACATCAATCTGCATTTCCGCCAATGACGAAATGTGACTTTCTGATTTACAATTTAGTAAATCAAAAAAACTTTTGTTCCTCAATTCATGCGACGTATATCCCAACAAGTGGCATGCTTTGTTGTTCACAATGAAGATCTGTCCAGTATTTGAGTCTATCGTAAATATGGCCTTGTTCGGGTTTATCACCTTTGAGGAATGTAGGTTAGGAGGCGGCATATTAAAGGAGTTTGGGTCCATCATATTTAAAATGCTCGATGTGTCCTGATAAGAGCGGGAATAACTAAGCGTGCTTTCACCTGAAATACATACCATTCGGAATCAATTTACAGAAACTTCCAAATGCTTTAAATAAAATGTATAATTCAGTTGCATGATGAACATATGTATATTTAGAGCTTTTTCAATTTTTCATGTTAAATTCTTAATGACAAAATCAAAACAAATGTACATATAGCTCTACCAGGGTCAACTATGGACTGGGCATATGGACGCATACCATTTGTAGGTTCCACCAGGCCGCATTGATCCTCCATTTATGGTTAAAATAGTTTCCAGCCTTTGCAATCTAATCTTATAGTTTGAAGCAGCCTACAATAAAAGGAAAACACACCAACAACATGGGAACGGAACAAACCGTGTTTATCACAAAAATCAATTGGTTTGCGCATGCGAACAAACTTGTCTATAACGTCACTACCATTTCAATTGGATACGGTCCCATTTGCTCGCTCTCTGATGATATTTAATTTTGATAATTATATTAAGTATTTAGGTATATTACAACAACAAAATTAACAAATTATGAAGCTCATTACGCTGTCAAACGATTTTATTTTTTAAATTAACCATATGTTAAATCACCCGGGTATCGATATTTTCACTTTAACTATCGATAGCTATACACATACTAAGCTGGGCCTACGTGTGTAAAATGTATTTCACAAATACACATTAACCTAGGCAAACGAACAGTTCTTCCACGTAGATTCTTTGTTTTAATTTCCTTAATTAATATTAATATAATATAGACTACATAAAGACACATAAAAGTACACACAAAATGGCTCGAAAGATTGTAATCTCGATGCCATTTTGGTACATTTTCCTAGTCAATTTAATAAGTGTGAACGGACTGGTGGATCAGGGACAGGGGGTGTACCGAAAAAATAGTTATGACTCCGCAACAGGCTCCACAGGATCTTTCCCTTTCCTGATGCCCATGGTTTCACCGAAAACTGTAAGTACCGCTGAAATGAATTTGTTTTCAAGTGACATATGTATTTATGAATGGCTACCCCGTGCTCACGAAATTAATTTTGCATGTGCATAATGTATGTATATACATATGTATCTATTATGTAATAAAACTACAGATGGCTCGAAAAACAATACAATTATTTTATATAAATAAATAGGATATACAGAGAAACTTCCATATGGTTCCTATTTGTGTATTTTACAGTGTAGATACACACAAATCGACTACCAGCCATATGGGACGCATTGAAACCTGTAGATTGCGATTTGACGTGCCCTAGGACACGATTTGTAAATGGTGATGTGCGTTGTAGATAGATACATATGTATGTATGTACATATTAACATTAATGAAAAAAAATATGCGTGGGGGAAAATAAACCATACTATGTACGCTTAATAAAGGGCACTTTGAACTTGTCAGCACACTACTGCTATATGCATAATGTTTCTAATAGAAAACTAATCAACAAATATTTTGTGTTCTTATTCTTATTTACGAATAATTACTAACATTTAGCCGGATTTGTACTTGTGCACTCCAATAAAAGTCGATCCAACTACCACATACTATATTGGTACGTCAAATATTTATAAAAGCTTTCCATTCAAACATTTTCTAATTTTATTTGTTTTCTTAAGTTGGATTTAATCCGAATGCAACCATGAACACGGCGCACCATATGCTGCTGTACGGATGTGGTGAGCCAGGAACCACTAAGAGCACATGGTGAGTTTTGCAAAAATGATTACCTTTAATTCAATATCGAACTAATAACTAATAATTCTTCGCACAGGAACTGTGGAGAAATGGCACAAGCAACGGCTGAGGAAAAAGCCAGCCCCTGCGGACCCCGTTCACACTCTCAGGTAAATTGAATACCAAATAAAATCTTTAACCAGTATTGTGAGTACAATTTTTAAATTCTAGCAAAATCTTATTTAGCAGGATTAATTTTAAAGCAATTTAATTCCTAATTTGACTTTGTCGCCGACTGCACTGCACCTTAAGCAGATAGGGTTTCCGTTTTCAATATCGAATTTATCAGTGGTAATTCGGTTTCCACAGTTAAAGCATTCGAAGCAACGGGGGTGCCATTTTGTGTTCAAGGCCACTACGGCATTCTTGTCAATCGTCTCACCACAGCCGGCGCAACGGGACGAAAAGGCTTCGCGGAAGTCACACTTACAGAACAGATATCCGTTAACCTCGAAGAACGTCGAAGTCACCAGATTTTGACAGCACCCCACGCATCGAAAGCATTCTTCGTGCCACTTGCGTCCAACGGCGGCAATTGCACGTCCCAGAATCAGATTGCCGCAGGAGTAGCATCTGGGAGCATGCTTACTCAGAAAGCAATCGGTGCAAACCAGCTCGTTCTTGACAAGCTTAAACTGCGACACTCCTATCGGCTTCTCGCACTCAGTACATGTAAAGTGCTCCGGATGGTATGTCTTCCCTGAGCTGCATATTGCCTGGTCGTCTATTTCTCCATTGCACCTGCAGCAGATTGTGGGTGCCATATTTCTAACACCTGTGGGGTAGCCTCTTCAGTGCAGGTTCTATATATGAATGATTATATTACGGGTTACATACAGGCTCAAATTTGTAATGTCCAAATGGGGTTTTGAAAACAAATAATGTGGTTTATATTTTCCTTACTTTTAAAATACATAGAGAAATCGAAATATAACTGACTACTGTGATTGTGAATCCATTACAATTTGTAAACGTAGGAGGCCTGTTCAAGGCAACAGCTGAAAAGTAACCTCGGAAGCAAATACTTACATATGTGCATATGTACACAGATTTTGTTCTGGTAAACTGATTACACTCTTCGGAGTAGTTACCCTATTTAGGTCTTACTTGTATTGGTATATAATATTTCCAAAGCGATAACCAAATTAATCTGTATATTGTGTCTATTATTCCTGAACCTAGATCCTATATGCATGGGCGAGAGATGCGCAAAAGGTAACTTTGCCTGCGGATGTTGGCTTCAAGGTCGGAAAGGATTCGCCAACCAAGTATTTGGTGCTGCAAGTGCACTACGCTCACATTGACAGATTCAAGGGTGAGTAATCAAACTTCCACAGTCGGAGGTACTCGTATGATTGAATCGATGGTTTATTTTGGTCCGCAGATGGTTCCACCGATGACTCTGGCGTGTTCCTAGACTACACAGAAAAACCGTAAGACCATTTATTGTTTTTATCCACTGTTTGGTGATTTCATTATACATACATTCTCCGCTCCTCTCCTAGCCTTCAAAAGTTAGCTGGCACGTTATTATTGGGCACAGACGGAATCATACCCGCACTGAAAACGGAACACATGGAATCAGCTTGCGAAATAACTGAGAATAAAGTACTAATTCCATTTGCCTATCGCGTGCACACTCACGAAATGGGTAAAGTTGTGGCTGGATATAGAGTGCGATCGAATAGCGATGGAATTCAAGAATGGGTTCAACTTGGAAAGCGGGATCCACTTACGCCTCAGATGTTTTACAATGTCACGAACACCGACCCCATTTTGAGTGGAGATCAGCTTGCCATACGGTGTACCATCAAAAATACCCGTCATCGGATAACTAAAATTGGGTTTGTACATCATGTCTATTATAATATTTTTTCTATTGCCCGGAATTACATTATCATATGCTTTGCAGCCCCACCAACGAGGATGAAATGTGCAATTTTTACCTTATGTACTACGTGGACCATGGGGACACTCTGGATATGAAATATTGCTTTAGCCAAGGTCCGCCATACTATTATTGGTCTAATCCCGACACTGGACTACACAATATACCACATATCGAAGCGAGCACTTTGTAATTCGGAAATCTCTCATGCTGTGGATGTCGAATGTGCAAAATTGAAATTAAAGTATACTAATTTATTATCGAAATTATTTGTATCGTGTAACCCAAATGATCATAGTTTAATCTCATAGTGTATTCTATTATGTTGGATGATATGATGTTTCTTGTTGATTGATGTGTGGCCACCAATGATTGATGTAAAATATATATATACGTGTAAATAAACATATGTAGATACTTCGCAAAACTATTCATTTTTTTTAGAGATAGCTTTAAGAGATACTACGAATATATGTACATATGGTTAGTTGAGTTCCACCAATTCAAGAAAAGAGCTGCTCCTGGTATCAAATATTTTCAATGCAAAGCATTTTATTTCTTTTCTTGTTTTATGTATGTATGTATATATATACTCGTATATATAGAATTTATGGAATATATATATTGTATGTATATATAATTTGGTGTAAAATTACAAACGTATATTTAGATTAGTTATAAATTACACAAAACTTAATGGTATTTCTCACATTTTATAATAACTTGCAAACTCATATTTGGTAGGGTTAAACTCTAAATGACTACCAGTTGGCTGAGGCGGCAAGTCCTCAAATGTGTAAGCTAGAAGAGCTCCGTTGTTATCATGTGCGGTGTAGTTGAGATCATTGTTTGTTTCAATTACATTTCCGGTGTAGTCTTGGGTTGTATATGTACATGGGTTTACGATAGCGTCTGATTCAACGAAACTATTGCTTATGCTGCTGCTACAGAAGCCGATTTGTGGCGAATGTGAGGCTGTTAGTATGCTGCAGTCGCTGTCTTCAGCTGCCGACGGTATCGGGTTGAAATCGTCATTTTGGAATGTATGCCCGCCATCTCCCCCATATGGAAGAGTGCTGTTGTGTATCTCGATGTTCATCGTTACAGTTTGCTGTTGGACTTCGAATTCCACTTGATGGGAGGACGAGTTTCGCCACCGGCGCAGTCTTCGGCAAAACACTCGTGAGTTTCAGGCACATACGGAGGTATTTGATGGCTGGCCGAATGCAAATTGGCATCATTTACAATGTTGTCTTCACAGTCGAATACGGGCTCAATAATATTGTGGCTATCCGAGAAGTTCGTGTGGGACTTTATCTCATTTAAAATGTGATTGTGATTCTGATTGTTACTCCCATTGCCATTACTGGCAGTGTTCACATCCAGCAGGGACTCGTCACAGAATGGCAAATACATAGCTTCTCTGGCATTCATTGGACTTAAATCGGATGTCAGTCCTGAGGTTGGATCCGATTGATTGTGGTGGCTGTTGGACGAGGAGTTTACCTCCAACTGGGATTCATCCTCGTTGTCGGTGGAGCTTGCGAAATATGGTAAATACTTGAGAACAAAATTCTCTCGTTGATTGGCGGAAAGATCCTCCATTTGACCAGCATTTAGGTCTGAGTGTTGCTTTAGATCGCCATCAGCATTTGTATTCGTGTTCAGAGGTAAATATTCAGATGATTGATAGCTTAAAAGATTATCTGTTGACGGTAATATAATATCAACGGCATTGTGCTCTATCGGAGCTTTTACATTTAGATTGTATTTAGGTTTCGAAGTATCACCCGTGTCATTATTTCTTATACGTTTCGAAACTGAACCAGTTTGACATGTAGAGGTAGATCTTTTGCTTTTCCGCCCGGCAGTGGGTGTTACATTAATTGCAATAGTGGACAATGTAGAATTGTGTGTGTCATTTTTAACTTCGCTGCCATCCGCATCCGGATTTTGCTTCAGCGCTCCTGGAGATCTCGACTGCTTCTTTTGTGGCCTGTACTTGTAGTTGGGATACTCGATCATGTGCAGCTTCCTGAGCTTCTCTGCCTCTGCTATATACGGCTGCTTATCTTCTTTGCTCAGGAGCTGCCATCGTCTGCCCAGTTCTTTGGATATCTCGGCGTTATGCAAGTCTGGCGTTCGCTCACAAATCTTCCGACGTTCCATTTGACTCCATACCATGAATGCATTCATAGGTCTCTTGATATGGCCAGGAGAATGTTTCTTCGTCTGAAAAGAAAGAACAGGTAAATAAATCATCAGCGAGGGCTCAACAATGAATCTATATTATTTTTAAACATCTTTATGATATGAATGTAAGAGTAATGGGGCCGTGAACTGATTTTATATTTTATGAATTATCTGTATAGATGAATGATGAGCTAGGTAAACCCAAATGAAGCCCCAAATATGTTCAACGTATATGCTGGAATCGCTAAATTACAATTAACGCCCCAAATATGTTATACATACATGCAATATGTGACATGAATATCACGCCTCAAATGAATATACATACATATTTTTTTATACGAAAACACATTTCCCTATTATTAATTCATTTATATAAAGATGTATGTATGTACATATGTACATACATACTTGTTCATTCCATATTAACGTTCCACAGATAAAGAGTTAGGAAATAAAAATTCACACCAAGCGAAAGCACCGACTGCACGCACACTAGCACGGATATATAGTATGGCACCGTACATCTGTGTACCCTACATATATGCATTTTGTGTATCGCCTTGTCTATGTTCGTTTGTATGCATTTGTATCTGTACGAAAAATACGTATTCGCAGCGTTTGAAGTTCAATGTCCCTCGCCAAGGTTAATAAAACGCTCCTAAAAACGAAATATGTCTGTGCATACATATGTATGTATTTATGTATGTACGAGTATCTGTATCTGTTCGAGTATACTTGGGTATATTCACATTCGATTATTAAGATACACAGACAAGTGCACGAATGTACTCGCATGCATTTAATTAATAAGCAATTCCGCAGCTGCTTCCTGGTTATGCTTTTGTGTGCTTAATCCTTTAAATCAGAACGAACGAAATCACAAACAGTGTCCGGGAACGGAACTCAGGAACCATTTGGAATAGGTCATCGCTATGATGCGTCGTCAGTCAACGTGTGGCCGGCCAACGCGAGAGGAGAGAACATGGCCAATGTGAATAACCGTTTTATTCACACAAAAGAGAGACGGCAAAAACTACCTATTAATAGCGTTAACTTCGACCTTGCAGCAGTTCGTGTACCTCGTAAAGTTCATCCACACGATACCCTTGGCAGTAACGACGCCTGAGCAGGGAGCAGAAAGCAGTGAGCAGTGAGCAGACTTTCCGCCGAAACGAGTGATGGAAACCGAAGAGAGTTGGGCACCGCACCGACTATGGGATGGATGCGATGCGATGCTCCATCGGCCATTGCCGTCGCCGTGGCTGTTGCTTTTGCTTTTGCTTTTGGTGTTGCTGTTGCCTTTGCCTTTGCCCTCGCCACAAGTCTGCTCCAATACTCACTCTCAATGTCGCGTCAGACAGTTCAAGTCTAATAAGCAGCCCGACTCTCGTAGATCCATACACACACACACACACACCACATAACACAGACAGTGTACACAGATACACGCAAACATAAACAGCAGTTGACTGTGCAGACACCCGCATCCGTAAGATATACGTATATACTCGTATGTATGTATGTATGCACACTCGTACACTTGAATAAGTAAAAGTGATGAAATGGGGCTGGGAGGGCCGTTTGTTGGCTTTCGATTTTAACTGTTCTTTACTCGGGCTGCAGTGGGCGGAGGGTGAAGAGCCGCTCCTGCTGCGCGCTTAGGGCCAAAGGTCATACCGTCCAAATACTTATACGCTTACATGCCACATTAAATGCATATACAATATTTTTGCAATAAAGATAAAAATGTATAAACAGAAGTCAACGACGTCTCACTAAATACATGTGTCCTTACGTGCGTTTTGTGTGTGTGTGTGTGTGTGTGTAGAATATACATACATACATATGTATATCTACGTATAAGTAAGTAATACGCAATTGAGTTTGGTGTTCGTGACGCTGCTTCTGCTTCTGCTGCCGGAGCCATTGCCTCCTCTCCACCCGAGTCCGCACTAATAACCGTAAAAAACAAACTGCTAAGCAAGGTCAATGCACCAAATGTTCTATGAGTTTGTTCGCGTATGTATCGGACATATCATTTCTTTGCTAATATTATATATTCTTCAAATTTTATGCATATGTATGTATATACATACATTTTGCATATGTATGTATGTATGTATCCCCTACAAGAGGTTATATGCATGTTCTTGAATGAGTTTTTGATTGGGAAAACTTTGCTGGATCGTATCGAATTTTGATCAGCTTGATGCCTATAACACGTATACCAGGAACATTTTGATAAGCTTTAAAGTGACGCTGCTATCATATGACACGAGTTGCGGTTTTCGGTCAGAGTGCAATGTAAAGATACATACATAGGTACTCTTAATCACGTACTATTCGTGTGTACACACATACACATACATACATATTTATATGTATATTCGCATTTACGTACGTATTTCCTACACGACAAATGGATGTGAGTCATCAGGGAAGCAATCCGCGGGTACAACCGCCCCGTTTAAATATGCATTGGGGCAAAAAAAACAAAACAAAAACAAAAAAACAAGAGACTGCATTTCCACTGAATCCATGGATGGTAGCACTACCAATGTCTGCGGATACACCAGAAAGGGGTATTCATTTGAAGAATCTGGTATTTACTTGAAATCGATCAGTTCGATGATACATACAAACATACCATTCCCGTCCACTGAAACTGGTATTTCATCATAAGAACACTCAGCTGCAGCCAAATATATTTACGTATGTACATACATACATACATAAGTACATACATGCATCGAAATATATAAATACCATGATATTTGTACGCATTCGTATACGTATTCGGTTAGTAATCTTGTTTAATTGTTTTGCCATATTTGTGTTTGTAAACAAAGAAATAATCGCAAGAGAAATAGAATCTAATCTACAGGAAATCTTATCAGTCAAACTTTTTGTTGACCTGTCCAGTCTGGAAAAATAATGTGCATATGTACATACATACATATGTACATATATAGAATATATTCCTATGCAAGTAGGTACTATGCAGGTCTTTAGCCCAAAAATATCAGCACAATTTGGTTAGGGCTTATCTAAGAGTTGAGTTTAGCTAGTAAAGCCGATAAGATAAGGAGTGTGCATCTTTAACTTACTTGAGTTGCATCTGAATACGGGTACTTGAATTGACAGGCACCCGTGCGGATCCAAACACAACACTGGAATCGGGGCCCATGTTAACTGTCATATCGGGAGAAGATCTTTCGTTGTCCATTCTGGGGGTGGTGTTCGGTGCAGCTGCAGCTGCAGCAACAGGCGCTGGCACAGGCGCAGGCAGAGTCCCAGCCACAGCCGTCGTCGAATGAGTAATAGCTCGCGCGCTTTGTGTTGTACTTGCTGGTGTCCGTATCCGTATCGGGTGGGTTGGGGCTGAGTTTATTGGGGTGGTTACAATACCAACAGTATCGGTATCCGTATCCGTATCGGTGTTTTTGTCAAGAGTTCCCTGAGTTGGCTCAGCTATCATCTTTCCACTTGTATCTCAAATTTGAAGCGTGTGGGGCGCTGTGTTAGTGGGGTGCATCGCACAGTTAGTTATCCAAGTTCGTTCGTCTAGATCTGCAGCATCATCCTCATTCGCACTAGTAGATACACATTTGTGGGTCTGGCTGGCAGTGATATTGGTATTGGGTTTTGGTTTTGGGATTTGTTTGTGTAGTAGTTGCTCGTAGTAGCTGTAGCTGTAGATTTAGCTGTAGCTGGTGATAAGGCTCGGGCTGTTCCAATTTTATCGGGTATTATTAAATAGAGCGGTTAGCATTTTAACCGCACATTACCCTGTGCTGTGCATGTTTATGCATGTAACTTATGTACGATTATGTATTCGTAGTCGCCTGCCTGCCCGATCGTGCTGTTTCATTTAACAATATACTCGCGCACACACAGATACTCTGTCTTCTTTGATTGTGAATGTGAATGTGTGCGCTCAAGGTGAAACTGGTTCCTCGTTATTTATTTATTTTTTGTTTTGTGTTTGCAATATTCCAAGACTCACGTTCGCTTCGCGTTGCGTCTGTGTAATGGGTTTATACTTATGTATATATGTTTATACGTATATGTATATGTTACGTATATATATACAATGTGTCTTGGTTTTTTTATGCACACTCTCAGCTGAGCATTATATTAATTTATACATAAATGCACTGTATTTAATAGATTGAATTGGTCACCACACACATACACACACACACACACAAACAGTCGAATTGTTTGTTTTACGTACTGCAGTTTTGTTTTTTTATTTTATTTAGAATATTCCTCAATGCTATCACGTTATCGTAGAATTTTTCTCACAGCTTCCAAGTGCAATGGGAGGGAGATAGATTAATTGCGTATAAGTAACTCGGGTATTAAACGGGGTTTGGTTTAATTAATTTTATTTTATTCTAGTGTTTTCGTTTCAATCACAATCCAATCTGATTTATGCACAAACGTTCCTGGTAATGTTCATGTTACTAGCTCTTCTCCGCTGAGCTGCAGTTGAACTGCGTGATAGTCGGGCTAATCGCGGTTTGCTACTGTGCTCTGTGTTATTATTATTCGGTGTCTCGGCTCTTTACGGCTACGCTACGGTTAGTGCTGCCACTGGGTGGTTAGGGACGACGGAGCAGGCGAACGACAATGTCGCGAAAGCCAGGGCATTTCTTGTCCTGGTCAAAACTCGGCAGTAGCAAATAAGCAGCCAGTCAGTACTGCGCCCGCACAAGAAATCCAGCGCGACGAAGATACGAGTTCAACGTCAATATACGAACGACGCAAAATATTTTACGTTTTTACTTTTTTTGTACATATGTATGTATACTTATTATTTTGTTGTTTTTGTACTTATTTCTTATGCGCTCAGCTACATGCAGCTACATACATATATATATAGGTATTCATATATTGTGTATATATATGTAATATATTTGTTCCCGAGAACGGCGTCTTGATCACCACAGCTGTTCGAATCGAACTGCAAACTTAACGACTCGAATCCATTGTACCCACACAGATACATTCACGCAAACGACCACACAAAATACACACACACCAAACACACACTGAGTGCATTTATTTTGCTAAGCAGCGAAGAGAAAGAGAGAGAGGGTAGGAGCGAGAGAGCAGGTTGTGTATTCTTTGTTAGTGTTTGTGCCCAATGACTCTCTCAACCAGACTTATTTCCTCGACCAGCCAGTGACGCATCGAAGTTGTTTTGGGGCTCCGAAAACATTTTCTACAAATTTGCGTCCCACAAATATAGTGTTTGAGAATGTTAATCCTTAACTAGTAAATATACTTAATTACACTAGGCTGGTATCCGCTAATTCGGCCTCCAATTTGTTCAAAATCAAAACTGCGTCTGATTAAACAGAACAAACAACCTACCCTCGATTCGGCCCTGTTGTTGTCTTTCAACTGTTGCACCCAGCTGGCTTGGATGGTGTGAGTAACATGTGGGAGAGAGAGTGTGTGTGTATGCATGAAACGCGTATGAATCAGCTGTTTCGGTGTGTATTAATCATATGGCACACATAAATACATACATTCATATACATCCCCACATACACAAACATCCGAGAATACTGGCTGGCTGCGTACACATGTATGCATGTAAAATCTGAATAATACGTATTATACATCCATAGATATGTACAATAATGTATCTAATCACATATGTTTGGTTCTATATTGTGCTATTTATGCAAATTTTGCAGTACAATTTAATTAATAATGTACATAAATATGTACATATGTCTGAACATATTTACTTTAAAAAGATCAAGTACATATACATATACATACATTATTGTATTCTTGAATATACATACAGATGTGTACATACATAAATAAATGCATATCCGAGAATGACGCAGTGGAACGTGCACTTGCAGTTTTTTTACAGTTGCAGGTATAAACATTGGAAAAACAAACTATTTTTGGGATTTACTCGTGTTCGGACACGCGTGATTAATCTCTTTGATCATATCACGAATCCAGTCGGAAAAATGTACTCTAAGGGCATTCTCAATCATATATGAATGAATAGAGCATTTTTATTAACAATTTTACTTGTCATAGAAAATTATGCTTAGAAACTAGAACTGATTGCTCTGCGCACTTAAACTGTATCCTTGTAAATATGTGTGCGTATGTATAATATATACCGAAACAGCTGATTCGTACATATACATATATACGTACGTATTTCTCTTCCTGTATCATATTTTAACATCTTGCGTATGCATGTCCGCATCTATTCCACACAATTCCCGTGAAGGCAGTGAGACAGTATAAAAACTTTTATAAGAAGAGTGGGTGGGCAGTGAGAGCGAGAGAAATATATTATTTAGATTCACGACAGAGAGAATTCCAGATTTAGTGTTGGTGAACATCGATCGCTTTGGGACTCTAGGTTGGACATAATATATTAATAGTAGGGATTTCTTGAGCCAGCTGTTTTCATCACCTCAAAAATTTTATTAGAATCAGATTCAAGAAATTTAGACAAATTTGTCGGGTGTACAAAAAGCAAAAACAGAGTTGCATATCATACAGTATATAGATGTGCCACTTCATACAACAAATGTGTTCCGGCACCCATGGCCTTCTTTTGGGCCATTAGGCATGAGTCAAACATGTTCGACATAAATATGTGTTCTTATATACATATGTACGTATAACAATTATACATATGTGGAAATATATAATTTTTTGCACCGCTAATCACTTTTTTTATGCGATGAATAATATTAATATATTCGCCAAAGCCGAAGTCCCTAGGATCCGAGACAGACAATATAGCTGCAACAGATTTGTTGGATGAAGTGGCACATCTATTGTGACGGGACCAATGGATCATAACTATTTTTACGATCCATATCTTAAAATCTGATGCATGCAAACCTAATAATGTGCGTTCGCCAGAACCATCGTAAGAAATCCGTCACTAAAGTTGTCCTTGTGCACGCACCCAACAGTTCTATATGTATGTATATATATATATATTTATATTATAATATATCTATGCATTCAATAAATATTATATTATGTTCTATTATTATACAGAGTAAAAATATGGTAAGTAAATGAGCTGATTCCGAAAATTGTTTAGATTCGATTGATGGCTAGGCTGATATGTATGATTTTAGAAGAAATATATACATGCAAGATATAACTCTAAGTTTGCTAAGAGGCCTCCACTGGATGTGGTTTGTTAGTGGTTCATCGTTTATATGGAGGAGGGGTTAATTTGGTTTGTTCGTTTTTTTCTCGGTATATTTTACAAATGAATATATTTTACGCTGAAGTATTTTAAAGTATATTTCTGAAGGTCAGGGTGGTATATTTTATCGATAAATCCGCGGTCACACTTCATTGATGAAAAAGTATGGAATTATTGTGTAAAACGTGTAAAATTATTAATATTTTCCCCACTGGATGATATATTTCCCTGTGTATACGCAAAAACAAAACACTGCAAGGCTACAATTGATATAAAATCTTTTGGAAACGGAACGGATGATAAATATACGTAACATTTCACAAGATAGATGCATGATTTCATTCCATATTCCATTTGTTCATCGAGTAATCATGGATAAATCTGCTTCAAATTAAAGTTGGCTTTATACAATGCCACCCAAAACAAAACACAAGAATATGGCCTTTCAAAAGGAATTCCACACGCAGACTTGTGTTTTGAAGAATAGATGTCGAAATTTCACACCCTTATGGGAACGCTGCTTGACTATTTCCTCCTCTTTGTTCTTCGAATGATTGGCAACATGAGTTCCCCAATCTACGAGCACTATCGATGCGCCCCGTCGCGCCAGCATCAGCCAGGATCATTGTGGAAAACTGACAGTATGCAGGAATCAGAGCCAGCACCTTCGATTGAGCAGCGAACGGGAACGGAGAACCTCCTTCTGGACTCTCTGGAGCCAGAGCCTTTGGCCAATATGTTAAATTCGCTGCAACTAATGGCTATTAATGTTGTCAACCAAATGCAAACGGCCTTGAAGAAACGTGTGACGTCCAAAGCGACCACACCACACGCTGCAATGCCAGGACTCGACTCGTTTCATCAATGCGGACCGTCGTCGTCTTGTTACTTTTTTATCGATCTACGAAACACCACAAGCCGCTTCATGGACTCTCAAGAGGAGTTTAGCAATAACTCTAGTCATATATCCAACGACAAGAACAATAATGCGGATGACACGGCTGATTCGCCTGCTAAGAAGTCTATGCAGCGGCAGCGGAGTATTTCGGAATGCAGCGATAATAGTTTTGATATTTGCTTCGAAGAAGATGACGCGAGTAGCGTGCAGCCCACAGCATGCAGCGATGATGATGACTTCGAAGAGTCTGAGGTGTGTGAATGCAGCCACGATAGCTCGACAGCCAACAGAAAGGTATGGAATCTTCATAAATGTAAATGCACCGGATGCTTATTATTGTCTCTTGTTAGGTGCGCTTCAATCTGAACCCCGAGGTACATGTCATGCTCGCCTGGGACTTTGCTTATCGGGCAGCGCGGAAGAGCGAGTGGCAAGTGATGGCTCGTGATCGTTTCAGATTTCAGCAGAGGATACATCGTGTCGCTCCAATTCTAAATCCCATCCTGACTCCAAATCACAGAGAGCAAGTCTATAAGGCTCGATTCCTCAATGTAGAATAATTTGTTTTATATTTTATATTCATACCTGAATTTATTATTTGATGTACATACATATAAAATTTTAGCACGATTACTATTGCGATTTCGATTACATTTATTAAGCACACTGTTTGAGCATAAAGTAACCGATCTAACCGCTGAGTTTGTGATTGACCTTTTCAAGCCAAAAATTATCAACCTGTAATGGCTAGCACGTCAACGAAATTTCTTTTTGCTTTTCCGCTTAATTAGTACCTTAAGAAAGTTGGATTTGTTGATAGAGGGATAAGATAATATTAAACTGATAAATAAAATAAGTTTTAGACGTATTTGATGATGCCTCACTATAACTGGCCACCAAAAGGAGCTCCATTATATATATATATATTTTATACATATATAAATCATAACTTTCTCAGTCAATCAATTCCGTTATATATATATTTATAGAGAACATTAGTCTGATAAGCTCCGATAGGAGAATCAATTCTTCATGTTATCACGTTTTGTGGCTGATTTCTTCATTCTTTCTTCTGTGCGTACTAAATAATGGATTTCCCGATCCGATTTACTTGGCCAATTGATAAACTCCACCAGAAAATAGAAGCTTATGCTCTCTTACTTTACGCTGCAGGAAGTGCTTTAGCTCGTCTTGAGTAAACTCCACCCCTCCACTGTGCGAGGCGAATAGTTTGAGCATCTGATGGATTCGATCGATTGGCATGGAATCGAGATTCGTGAGCATGCCCACAATATAGGACCAAAATACCTAAAGAAATTTAAAGCAAGCAAATTAAATAACCACTTTGAACACAGTCTGGGGTACACCTACTTGAAGTTCTTCCTCCCTTTGATCGCTGGCAGATGCCATGGCCGACTCCAAGTCTTCTTCGTCGGCCTCCGCAAGACTCATTTCCTCAAACTGCGACTTTTCTGTTTCCTTTTCCAGCAGGGTAAATATTCCGGGTGATGATTCTGATATCAAACCATGATTTTGCCAAAAACTTATGCGACGCCTGAGTGCTGATGCGGGAACTTTTGTGATTGAACTAAGTTCTTCAATGGCCCATTCACCTGTTGAGATGATTTTCAATAGATTTATGCTACTTCGTTTTAGTGGGATTTTCCTTACTCTTGTTCTGGAAGTGGTATATGATCACGGCCAACGTTGGGCTTACCACCATGTCCATTGTTCGGTCGCCGATTTCAATGACAATATTGACGCGACCGGTCACCGTACGCCAATTGAGAGTGCGGTTCCCTTTGTACCCCTCATAAGCCTTTGTGTACTTTTTGAACTCGTTCTCGATTTCCTCTGGCAATTGAAGACTCTCCTTGTTAAAGGATGGCCAAAACTGGGCAGATATAATCAGGGAAGAGATATCAAACATCTGATCTAAAATAGCAATTATAATATATTAAAAGTTCTTATATTGTGGGTTGATTACTCACTTTCATTGACATTGCCATCCCCATCGCCGTGAATGTGCGCGTTGATACGCTTTGAATCGGTTACGTCCTTCAACATCACCTCGCAGCTATGCAAAAGCGATTCCCCAAAGCGAATTTTCAACAGTTCTAGATTTCGAATCTCTTTTTCCGAATTAAAGTCAAGGTGTGCGAGCAGTCTGTCTGCCATCAAATTTCGATATTCAGTCATAAATAGCTCTTTGCTTCCGTATATATCAACCACCATTGAGATGATATCGGCGGACCGCATTATCTTTGAGCTGTTGTATTTCATGAGATTAGCATCGATTCCAAATGGATCCGGTTCCCAGTTCTCCCAATTGCTAAACTCGTCGGGACCAGAGTCCTTGCCATCTTTGATTGACTCCCCCTTGGCCAATTCTTCGGACAAGTCGGTTGGTCCCTCTTCTGTCAGTCCTGTTACAACGCGTCGAACTGTGTCACTGCGTTTCCGTAGATAATCTTTGATTGGCGCAGTAACCATCTCCAAAATCACGCCAGATTGATCCAGATGGCGAATTGCCTTAATGGCGGCAACGTATCCAGTTAATATATCCATCGTGTTAACCCCGGGATGGAGAATTCTGGCTTCCAACGAGCTTCTCAGCGACTCCGTTAAGTAGACACGCATATCAATTTTCTCCATGCAAATCTTCAAGTCATCTATGGCTGGTATTGAATCTGGATAGTCTGCAGCACAAAGATGGATATTTTTAAGGAAAATAATAAACCTAATGCGCCAAAAACATACCTATTATAATACTGAAGAATTGGCCAATAACGCTCTGGGCAAACGTTTCGTACATATAATATGTTAGTTTGACTTTGAAGGATTGAACTGAGGCGGGAACTTCCAGCTCCTTGGCGCTATCTTTGGTCTGCCATTCGGTGAAAATGCTCTTCAGCCATGTCATTATAACATCCGCCAGCCACTGTAAAGGATAGCCCACAATTATCAGAAGTTACCCCTACTTCATATATATGCACGTGGATTACCTTTTCCAGCTGCTTGAGGTGGCTTCTATCAAAGATACCGTGGCATGTGTCGTTTATATGCTCTTTGATTTTGAGCTTTATGAGAGACGTCAGAGCACTTCCAGTTAAACGATCTATTAAGTTCATCTCAAATAGTTTCATATTTGTTTTGTTCACCATTTCAGTTAGGCGCAGACAGCAGCACTGCTCTACGTCGAAATTGCAGCCCACACATAGCAGTTCGTCGAATACCTCAGAGTCTACAAATTAGATATAACAAATTTAGAGAGTAAAATTATCCATTACATTGTAAATACATACATATGTATGAACATACCGACTGTTGTTAACGCAAGATGTGACGCTTTGGTGTAGAGTTTGAAATGAACCCAATAGAAGGCACCCACAACCACACTAAATGCTGGTGGCAGCTGGGATAGCAACGAATCACGTAGATATGATTTGATAGAATCTTCGTGCAACAATTTCGCCGAATTTAGGGCTGAACTATTTTCCGGGCTGATAAGATGCGCCAGTCGGGGTTTAACTTGCATTAAACTATTGAAGCTATAGTAAACCTCATTGACAGCATCAATTAATTGGGAAAACAATTTGTTCTTATCCGGAAGAGCTTCTATGACCAACGCTTGGTCTTTGATGCACGTTTGCAGATCTGTTGGTACGCTATCCCCATGAAAATGCTTCCAAAACTTGGGCGCAAGTACATTTCGAATCACCGACTGAATTTCTAGATCCAGGATTGCCGCAAATGTCTCAATACTTCCTAACTGCTTTAGGTGCCGGCGAACATTCTCGTAAACATTTTCTTCAACCGGCTGCTCAGGGCCAGGGCCAGGGCTCTGTTAAAGTGTGTTATGAGAATAATAAATATTTCCACAGTATTTCATGAAATTAATAGCGAAACCTACCTCTCCACCCAGAGCTGGAAATATTTTCACCACATCCAGCCACAAAGCATTCAAGTCGCACATCGTATTCTATTACCAAACGTAAACAAATTGACAACAAAATAGTGTGAAAATGAATCGATGCTTCGATACCACTATCGATAGCCTGCTGCGATTGAGGTGCGCGTTTCGTGTAAAAATCCAGATTATATATTTTCATAAAAACATCCCAGTTCAATTAAAAAAAAAATAAGTTAAGTTGTGAAAAATGCATTTAAACAAAATGTACATATGATATACAGAGAAGAGGTATTTACACACATAAAATTACGATTTTACAGAATCAGGAATAAATATACATATAAATATTGTTAAATTGCAGAATTATTTATTTTTATTGTACTGTGTGTACCCAACACACGCCCGTTTTAGCCAATATAAATTGGGATGCCAATGGCTTTGTAGCTTATTGAATATTTAAGAAACTATCGTATTTTCAAATGCGTCTGTTGATGCTTTTTCAAATGATCGCTGCGTACAAAGCGGCGACAGCATTGAGGACAGGCATAGGGCTTTTCGCCCGTGTGCGTTCGTATGTGCCGGTTAAGATCATCCTGCCGTTTAAATCGCTTTTCACATTGCCGGCAGCGGAAGGGACGATCCTGCACAAACTGAGGTATGCCATAGGTACCGGGACCATCCTGTGGCGGTAATTGAGACAGTGTATTTACAATTTCGTCGGAAGGCTCGTATTTGACCTCAGGCTTGGAGTTAAGGAAAGATGGCATCTGACTTTCAGGTAAAGGTGCCACAATCTGGTACTTGTCACTATGCTCGGGTCGTTCCAATTTGATTTTCAGTGGCTTGTGCTGAAAATCAACTATATCCGCAGGCTGTTGCTGTTGCTGTTGTTGGTGTCGGTCTATGCTCTGCTCTCCTGTACCCAGTACAGCCATAAAGTGGAACCCCGACTCTGGTTCTGATGTCTGTTTCCTGGAAGATTTTAACCGAACATTGTTGGGTATCGAACGTTTCGGAGTGCTGCTCTTCAGCTGCCGGTCATGTGTGGCCAGGTGCTTCGTTAGGTGATCGCTTCGAGAGAACTTCTTGGTGCACTGCACGCACTCGAAAGGCTTCTCACCTGTGTGTGTACGCAGGTGCCTATTGAGCTCGTCCGATCGGGTGAAACCCTTTCCACACTTGGGCTCGCTGCAAACAAACGGCTTAATGCCCGTATGCCATGTGAGATGGGAGCGCAGGTGTGAACTTTTTCCATAGCTTTTCGTACAGTTTTCGTAGGGACAAACGAATTTTCGTTTGGGGTCAGCCGCATGTGGAGTAGCTAGTAGTTTGATGGTGGGCATTATGCGAATTTTCGAATTCCCGGTGAATTGTGAACCATCTCCGTTTGAATTCCGGTTATTCTCAGTCTCAACTCCGTTGTGTACATTTTCGAGATCCAATGTCGCTGAATCATGCTTAAATTCGCCAAAAATGGTCGAGGCTCTAAGTATTATATCCGACGCCTGTTCATTTAAATGTGTGCCGCCCGCTAGTGTCGGAAACGCTGGTGGTGGTTTCATGGATTCTATAGGCGTTAACGTTGATGTCGTCAGCATTTGGGGTGTGGGCGTGTTTGCTATTACTTGTGACATTACTCTCACGTTTGAGTTTCCTTAAAAGCCGAAATGTGTTCCGTATCCTGTCTGCAATTTTAAACCAACAGATATATACAATCAAATACAAAATGCAGTCTAATTATTTACTTTACCCTTTTTATATTTGTCCAAAATTCATGTAAAGGAAATTCTGCTCAGTGGGCGTCGGCCGTATTTATCAGTAAAATGGTCCCTCGTCACCATAGCCAGCACGGATAACAGTTTAGTTTCGTATTGCATGTGCCGTGCACATATTTTATAGATTAAAACCAGCAGAAATACATATTCAATAGAATTTTAGTCGTTTTTTCTTCGTGCTTTTTTTTTTATTTATATACACTGCAGAACATTAATTTTATTGCGATGAAAAATATCGGATGAGCACAAAAACCTATTTGACTGACATTTATTGATGGCACTCTGACGAAAATCTATCGTCAAAGTTCAGTCCAGACAGGATATTTTAGGCTAATGGTGTTATGACACTGGACTTTGCTAACTTTGCTGCGAAGAGAGAGATAGCATGAGGGACAAAACTCCAAATTAGTGTTCGTAGCCGTCTCTAGACACGTCTACTGGCTTTCAGTCGAACAAATAGGTACTTGATATATAATATATACTTGATATATAATTGAATCTGAAAAACACAACAATTGATCACCAAGTGGAAACATATATTTCACTCGCTCTGACAGCAGGCATTTCCTATAAGGCCTTATCTAGTTTTGCAACCTGTTCGGTTAGCAAAGTCTTAGCAAACCAAAGATTTGATCGTGACCGACTTGTCGTTGTTATTCTGTTGATCCGATTCATAATGTGTCTATGCTAAAAAAAAGTAAAAGGGATCACACTAAATATTAAAACTTCCGAAAACAATGTTATCGATAACCATTCGCAATAGTTTGTTGCATTGAAGGAAAAGAAAATCAAAACATTCATGGATTAATTAATACATTATCTTAAAATGTCAGCAAACATTGATGATGTTGGAGACCTTCCCCAAGCTAAGAGACAAAGCCGAGTGCGACGCAAGCCAACAATATGGAGCCGCGAGAAGATTTCCAAACTAATTCAGCTATACCGAAAATCTGATTGTTTATGGAATCACTACTCGGAGTTGTATAAAAACAAAGATTGTCGCACGAAAGCGATTGAAAACATTTGTGCCTCCCTTGGAATTTCCAAAAACGATTATGGCAAAAAAGTGCATAACTTGCGAAATCAATTTAATTCAGAATTGAAAAAGTTGGAGCGTCGCCAGGAGGAGACGGGTGGAAACAGTTCCATGGCTGACAAGACGTGTCGCTGGGAACATTTCAAATCTCTGATGTTTTTGCGGTCTATCATTGAACCCAGGCCTGGATATCAAAATGGCCCAACACAATGCAAGGTCTGAGCCTAAATGTCACTGAGATATTCTGATTGTTAATTAATTTCTATTGATTATTTTAGAAAATGAGTGCAAAACTGGAAGGCGACCAAGAAGTAGAAGCACAGAGTCTACCTTCAGTATCAAAATGCCCATTCGAGGCAGTGGACCAACTCGTCAATGTTGTGGACGAAAGTAAAGCGCATCAAAGAATCTGTGATAAAATTGAGACATGTGCTCCTGAATATGTATCCGCCATCCTATCTGCATCTCAAACTAGCACAAGCTCTATTCCAACCCGACAAGTGGATGCGGCAGGGGCCGTGTCTGTCCCAGCTCAAGTCAGCTTTGGCCGGGACCAGTGGGACTCGTTCGGTGAATTAATAGCTAATGAGTTCCGCAACTTGAATTCGGACATATCACGCAAGAGACTCAAGCGAAAAATAATGCAAGTTATGCTGGAAGTCGGCGAAGAGGATGACAGAGAAAACGCTGGACCCAATAGTTGATGTACATGTAAGCGTTCTGAGCGTAAAATTATAACACAAATAAATAGGTTACTTAAATTCTATAGATAATAGGGTTGCATTTTATTCGGTAAATGAGAGTGGGTACATAAATCCAATATGGCTTAATATTATTAAAGCATCAAAACTTGGAATACGGCATTGTGCTCATGGGATTACATGTAGCTGAGGAAAAATATTCATTAGTCGACCAAATGGGTAACAAGTTCTTTCTCGCTATGTTGGAACATACATTTGTCAGAACTTCAAATCCTTAATTGCCTGGGGCAGATCGGGTAGCTTTATGTCTTTAATCTGTTGTGGAATGTTCATACTTTTTAACGGCGCTCACGGCCCGTGCAGGTGCTGCCGAAATACCCGCCTCCTGTTTGACAATCTTATTCTGCTCCTCAATTCTAGCCATTATATCATTCATATTTGTTTGTAGCACCATCCCACCCATGACCAACTCCGATAGAATATGGTGCACGGCATCAGCATGAAATATAAGATCCAGTTCACAAACATTTTCAAAGCACTTGTCCAGTGTCTCGACAAACACTTGTATCAAGTCCAGAATGCCCAGTTCGCTCTCCGAAGAATCCACGCAGAAGACAAAGTACAAGGTTGCGTAGTGACGGTATATCAGCTTATAGTCCGATCCACCAATCAAGCTATAGGTAAATAGAAATTTCTTTAGCCACATAACAATTGTATTGTACATACAATACATTTATGCACGGACGAGTTCGGCATTTATGGAACTCACCTGCCGCCTTCTAGAAAGTTGCAAACATTATCGTCCCTCTTTGAGACAAGTTGAAACGTCTCTTTTATAATTTGTTGCTGGAGGTTTTCATCCTGGAACATAAAATATAGTCTATAGAAACAGCAGTCGTCATGCGTGATTTCAATCGGAAGTACATCAAAGAGCAATCTCTCGTCATAGTTAGCTCCACAAAAAATAAACTTACGAAATATTGATAAAATTTAGAGAGCCTGGGCTTCCCATGGTTGTTAAATACAAGAATGGCCTTAATCATATCCAATTGTTTCTTAAATACGCAAGCAATAATTTAAGCAACCAGCTGTTTTCGTTCGCTACTTTCGATACCTTCGATATTTGTATAGTTTGCATGCACACTGCACTTATTCCACTCGACTTTACTACCTCTCTAGTCTGAAAGATTCATAGATAGCATGAGACAAATCCTAGGATCGAAGAGCTGTGACGCACGCACAGCTGTTTCAAACTAATTATGTCATGGTATGAGTTGAATCAATTGCTCGTCTACAAATCTAGGGCTAATCATATGTTTCTGGGTTTCTGGTTTTTAATTTCTCTCTGCCTTAACTTGAAGTTCACTGGAACTCGACCACAAGTAACACGTGCGTGTTATCGCCATCACTGAACCCTCTATCGTTTTCTGTTTTGTTTATGCAGATTTAGTAGTTTAATGATTAAATTGATATGAATGTTTTGACGAGAGTAAACTTTCAATGCAGGTTAAGTTTTTCTTAAGCTTGTTTCTGAGCCACTAAGTAAATGTTAATTTTACATCCGCAGAGTGAGCTCCGTGTTGAATAAAGACGTGAAGCAGTATGGAAAGCAATACATGTTTGATCTGAACGATGATACCTCTTGGAGCTCAGATGAGGTATTAAATACATAATCTGCATATTGCGACAGGATGGCTATCTTTACCATTTTCTCTTTGTACATATGTGCCCAATTTCAATAGGGAACCCCTCAATGGATTATCGTGACGCTGGAAGACCCACAAACTGTCCGTGGACTGGGCTTACAGTTTCAGGGAGGATTTTCTGGTCAGCAGTTTACGACTTTGGTATATTCACGCGAAGGAGATCTCACTTACCAAGAGTCATTTTATCCTGAAGATATCAACTCTCCCCAACAGTTTTACTTCAAGGATGCATCTCTCACAAAAAATTGTTCAAAGCTAAAGTTTGTATTTGAGTCAAGTTCAGATCTGTTTGGCAGAATCATTGTGTATAATCTTCAAGTACTAAGCTAATTATTTTAATGAAATTGTGTAAATAAATATAAAACAATCAGCAATTATGCCTTGTAGTGCAATGGCTATCAGCATAAAAATAATATTTTTCGCCGAATGCGGCGTCACAATTACCTAGAGAAAATTACTATCAATTTCATCACTCGGCTCGGTAGATGGTCAGCGCTTTATCTACTGGTATTATCTGTTCGCTATTTGACTTTGGGGCAAAGTTCAAGGAGAAGTTTTCGTATATATTTTTTGATTAAAGTGCCACTTGCGTGCTTCTGAACTCGGCTTGTGCCACACGCACCTTCTTATCGAAGCTGGCACTTCGATCCAAGTCTTATCCGCTCACCAAACTAGAGAATCGCGTGATAATAAATTAATTAAAGTAATCAATCGTCATGTTTAAAGCACCAAAACCATTTGTTTATTTGTCCAAAACCATAAAAAGAATTAAAGCCAAAGTTTAATATTTTCAATGCTTTGGTTAACTATGCTGCTACAGAGATTTCCAGACGCGGGCAGTTGGGTATACCACACTCGAGGTCGGGACATGTATCCTGGTGTCCGCAGCTCTCAGTGTTACAGAACATGCAGCCGTTCGGGGACAGCGGAACATTTGTCGACAGATCAACCATTTGCCACACCTTCTTCAAGTCCGTAACGAGGGCGTTCATCATTTCGAAAGTGTGAAAAGGTGTCGGAGCTAGTCGAAGTTTCTCCTGTCCGCGGGCAACCGTTGGATAGTTTATGGATTGCAGGTAGTGTCCGAATTGTTCGATTAGCATGTTCGAGATTTGGGTGCACTTCAACGGGTCCCCAAGCTTAATAGGGATTATGTGGCTGGGAGTGTCCTCTACTGGAAAACCTAAAACCAGATAGCATACAAAACAGACAAATAGATCAGATCAGCTGCATTCAGATATCTTAAGATGTGGCAATGCTTTTTCTATTCATAGCAAGAAACATTTAAAAATAGAATATTCAGAAAATAACCTTCACGTTACATAAAGCGTAAAATTACACGTACCTTCTCTTTTGAGCAAGTTCTTTAGGTAAGAAACGTTTCGTTGGTGCAAGCTTCGAAGATGACGACCTTCGTCCGAGGCCAGAACATTGACAGCTTCCAGAGCGCCACAAAGCACCGTGGGTGGCAGCGACGTTGTGAAAATAAATCCAGCCGCGTATGAGCGTATCATATCGACTAGCTTATCGGACCCTGCTATGTACCCTCCAATGTTACCAAAGGCCTTGCCCAAGGTTCCAGATATGATATCCATTTTGTGCAGCACTTGGTTGCGTTCACCAACCCCAGCACCATGGTCCCCATACAGCCCCACCGCGTGGACCTCATCAATAAACGTAATGGCACCGTATTCGTGGGCAACATCGAGCAGCTCTTCAAGTGGGCATATCGCCCCTGTCATGGAATGTACGGTCTCAAATGCTACTATCTTGGGAGTGCTTTTGTCCAGTTGTTTTAAAAGAATGCGCAGATGGTCAACATCGTTATGCCGGAATATATGCTTTGGGACTCCGCTGTTCCGTATTCCCTGAATCATTGAGGCATGATTCCCAGCGTCCGAAAAGATGTGACATCCAGGAAGCAGCTTGGCGAGCGTGAACAGCGTTGAATCGTTGGCCACAAAACACGAAGTGAACAGCAAGGCTGCCTCTTTTTGATGAAGATCCGCAAGCTTTTCCTCGAGGCGCTCATGATGCAAGGAGTTTCCCGAAATATTCCGAGTTCCACCTGCGCCAGAGCCATGCATATTCAGAGCATCCTGCACAGCCCTTTTCACACTGGGATGTGCAGACATGCCCAAATAGTCGTTGGAGCACCACACGGTAATGGGTCGCTCCGTCCGTTCGGAATATTCGAGTGCGTGGGGGAATAGCCCATCGCCCGCTAATCGGTTCACTTTCTTGAACACGCGATAGGAGTGGTCTCTTTTCTTCTTCATAATTTGGTCGTTGAAGAACTTTTCGTAGGGAAAGGTGTCCCTAGCCGAGGCGACTGCCCTCTTAGTATCATGGTTCCCCTTTACATCACTTCCAAAGCGGCTACTCTCGGTTGAGTACTCGCGTTTGGACATCGGCCTTGTAACAGTTGCTGCATATGGCAATGAGGCGACAAGAGAAAGTTTTTTCTCACTCCCACTCCCACCACTCAACGTTTTGCCCACAACGGGACAGTAAATTCCATATGACTGACACAACACCTCCGCATAACTGCGGACGAAGTTGGCAGTAAATCGGTTTAAAAACGGACACTGCATGACGAAGCACTTCTCCGAACCTACTTTATTGAACTTTGAAAGTAAAGTGAAATTAATTCAATTCAATTATGCAAGAACGGCGACAGTGTTGAAACTACACCTGAACGCCTGAGCCCTCGATGTCTGTATCGATAGTATCGATGATTTTATTCAATTTATGCCTTGTGTTTGAACTAGTCTAGGTGCGAAATATGCAAGAAAAACTATTTAAATCTATTTATATAAAACATTAATATATAATAAAATATAAACAATATACAAAAAAAAAACTTCAATAACTTATACCAATCTTAACCAACTCTTAACAATCTAATTGAAATTGTGGCATTTCTGATGTGGGGTACCCTTATTGTCACTATCGATGTTTGCGCTGTCTTAAATTTGAAATTTGGTTAACTTTGATTTATTTAACATTAACTTTAAAGATTGCATGAACTCTATTGCTTTACAAAAATTTGATTAATTTAATTTTACAAAAGTTTCATCATCAATAATAGCAAAGTTATCCTCTCGAAAATGTAGTAAGTTGTCGTTGAAGCACTTGCTGCTCTCATTGTGTAATTTTATCATGACAGGCTTGATATTCTTCACTCCAGCGGTTTCTGCCAAGTCCGTGAAATAGTGAATCTAAGGATGAAAATATTATATTTTGAAGTATGGGATCATCAGAGACATTCTAGATGTTGATAATTACCTGTTTTGGTCCCAGCATGTGTGCATGTCGTTTTCTGTAGCCGTCTTCCCAAAGCTTGGAAATCGCCGTTTGTGTTTCCCTTAGCATTTCCTCTCTGGATGGGAATTGATTAGATCCGTTATAGAAGCTTAAAATAAATCTGGCCTGGATGTCCATCATTTGTGCGGCACAAACGTAGAATGGTAGCCCAATTAATGCCATCGTTGGATTTCTTATATTAATGCATTGCTTATAGAGGTCTTTAACGTAATTTTCCTCAACATATATGCCAGAGTCTGCTGTAAGAAAGGGAAAAGCAAATTTATATCCGGTGCAAAAGAAGATTTTATCAAATTCTTCGTAAGAGCCGTCCATAAAGAAGGCTCCTTTTTCGTCGAGCTCTGTCACATCCGGTTTCTGATGAACATTATCACAAAATTTTGTGTGTTCAATGTCATTTAAATGGTGACTTAGTGTGACTCTCGTAGCAGATCTCGATACTATATTGGATAGATCCATGCCACTTGGGCCAGCTCCGATAACTAGTACAGTTTTATCTACAGTATATGTAATTAAATGGATTACTTTGATTTTATTTAGTATGTAAGTGAAGGTAACATACCTTTAAAGATATCACTAGTTCTGTAGTCGTGACTATGCAAATAGTCGCCCTGAAAACGATTCATGTTCGGAATCCGAACATAGTTTGGAGTATGGTAATGACCGTTCGCCACCATGATTTTATCGAAATATTGGAATTCTATTTGGTTTGTAAGCAGATCTTTTACAAGAACCTAAATGAAAATGTTTTATGTGAATATTTTGAGTAGGTTCCTTTAATTAAAACTTACTTGCCACTTTTCATTCTTTTTGAGAACTCGAATAACATAGCTGTTAAATTTGATATACTGCTTTAGCTTGAAAAAATCCGCATACTGATTCAAAAAATCGCAAATTTCGTCTGATCGTATATAGGAAACGTCGTTTTTGGCAATTTCAAAGTCTGGAAAGCCCATGACTTCTTTGGGTAAATTGGTTCTGCACAATCACATAGAAATATTTTTATTTTTCAACCACACGAAATCGATATAAATGGTACGAGTACTTACCGCAAATTCTCGTACATACTAGAATGCACATCAATACCATTTTTGACACCGCTTTCCTGGTTGTACACCCAAGTTCCCCCGATTCGGTCAGAAAGTTCAAAAATTGTTATTTGGAACCCATGCTCAATGCCGTGACGACCACAACAAAGTCCCGCCGTACCCGCACCAATTATACATAAATTCATTATAGTATTACAGATAGCTCAGATTAATTGTTTCTATGGGCGATACGCTGATCTCTACCGTCTGATTGATTTAACGAAACTGAATTCGAATCAAGAATCAAGAGCTTTATGGCTTCCCCTTGTTTTTGCATACACTTAAGAAGAGGGTGGATTATATGTATTTCTGATCAATCTTGATTCAATAACAAGTAATTACATAAAAAATTTTCTTTATACATGTGTACTACATACATACATACATATATACATATATCTAACATCTTTGAAATTTTGGAACATTTTTTGTTAGAAAAGATTTGCAATATACTTTCGAAGTGCATCTGCTGTTTGTCATACGACAAACCTCCGCTTTTATTTATTTTACTGATTGCTTATATTTCACTGATAAGCATCAAACAATCTTTGCTACTTATTGAGGCCAGTAAATATTATACAGTTGTGTTCAATGAAATAGTAGTGTCACCTCACCACTTTTAAAACTCTTTTTGAGATATACATTTATAGCCTTCCAATTTTAACAAGTGATATCTTTATAAATGAAATTTTGGAATACACTTATATTATAGTGACATCACAGGAGTTTGGATAGAAAGTTTGTTGCTCTAGCTTTTATAGTCTCCGAGTTCTAGGCGCTCATCTGGACGAACGGGCAAAACAGACGCGGGGGAGTGTGAGAGAGAGCGAAAGGGAACGATTTCTCTCTAAATGGTTTTTTTCATTGTGGCTATAATAAGGATCCGATTTAGATTCGGCCCTCTGATATATGTATATGGCTTTTTCTATGATTCTGCGTTCAGTTTTCTTGTATCTTAAAAATTGTAGACGCACAGATTTTCGTTACTTGTGATGGCCGAAGGGGGGACATTACATTAGTCTGGAAACGAAATTTGGTTTCTCAAGCTTTTAGAGTATCTGAGAAGTAAGCGACAATTAAGACGTCCATCCGTCTTGTTGGATGGACGGACAGACTAACGGACGGATATACATACAGACTATTGATGCTGATCAAGAATATGTATACATAGTATATGGGGGTCACAAACGTTTCCTTCTCTGCGTGGCACACATCCACGTGTACCACAAATCTAATATACCCCTTAACTTTTCGAGTACGGGTATACAAATTGTCCATCGCTCTGGCAGTGAATATACAGTGATTACATGTAAATGCAAGAAATCCCAGAAAGTCAGCGTTTGGGTCCAAAGAGTATGTCTAAAGTTAGCAAAAGCGCATGTGGACTAGACTTGTCACAGTAGCGAAAAATATTGAGGATTACAGTATTATATGGTACGACATATCATTGGGCATGCTGTACTGAGTCCTATGGGGCACATATATAAACTATTTAAATATTGAGCAAAAATGTGTATGACGGCATACAGTTGAAAAATGTCATTCAAACGTTCTTTATATAGGATAATGAACTTCAAATCTAAAATCTAGAAATTGGGTTTTATCCTGAAAACGTTTTGCTATGTCCAGCTCAGTCCCTGGATCTCAATCTCATCGAAAACTTATATATTTCGAATACACTGTAGAAACTGCAAATCCATCAAGCAGATAAAAATATTCGTAAGTGGTTCAAGGATTATTGGCCATTATTGACCCATGCCAGGCCAAAGTAAGACCGTCTTGAAAACAAAATTAATTAAAAACTAAATATAAAACCTCAAGAAACGTGTTAAACACAAAAAAAAGAAGAATTTAAAAGGAGGTTTGAAAATGGCTATGTGTCGCACTACTATTTTATTGAACACAGCTGTACATATGTGTTCATGTATATATGTATGTAGTTTAAAAAAAAATATGCACAAGGGTAAGTGTATAAAAACACTAGAGTAGGCCAAACTTCGGCATTGAATATAATATGTACATATGTACATACATTCATATATATTATATATGCATGTGGAATATATGTTGTTATGCGAAAATTCATATCATATGCATTCTCATCGACATTGTTACCATATCTATGATTATTCCTTCAGCCAATTTATCTAACAAATGTACAGTTAACTTTGTTAACCAACTTCTTACACTTACATATGTATGTACATATCTACATATGTATATATAGACATATGTATATATATGTATGTAAATACAAAACATATATGTACAAATGCATATATATATACATATGTACATATGTATGTCACTTGTCCCACACTCAATGAACATACATAAATGTGGGAAAAGTAACACGGGTTGCACAGCAGCGCACTGCTGCAACTTCAGTTAAGAGTTACCTGTTGAGAACGTCAAACATGGGACTAGCGGCTTGTATTTGTATAAAAATTCTGCAACTTGCAAGTGTCGTTACAAATTCACATGGAACATGACCTACATACATACATACGTACACACGTGTTTCAATTGTTTTTGTTTTCTAATAAACTGGATGAGAGATCTGCACACAAAACAAAACAGAAATGTTCTATCGAATCAACATTTTCTCATGTACATTTGCATGTGTGTTTTAACTAGTTACAGGTTTCAACAGTGGCAGCCTTAATTGTAAAAAGATTGTCCGACAAACATTCAGAAAGAGTCTATGTCAGCAACCAGAAGCAATCAAGGGAATGGAGGCTTCTGAACAGCATTTCAGGGACAAAGGAAGGCGACGACTTCAGTACGCTAACCTTCGTTGGATTCACATTTATTTCTTCGGTTTTGCTTCTTACAAGGTAATTGCATGCGAATTACTTCTTCATCTCAGCTCTCAACTTCTAGGTTTATACCGTTTTTAAAACGTACTCGAAGAGTTAAGGGGTATAGAAAGAAACGTTTCCGACCCCGATAAAGTATATATGTACATATGTATATTCTTGATCAGCATCAATATGCGCGCCTCTATGCGCGCCTTGTTGTCAGAGACTATAAAAGCTATAGCAACCAAATTTCGTATCCAGACTTATGTATGTATGTGATATCACACGCAGTATCTTAGAGAATGAGCATAGAATAATAATTGGATCATTATTCATTGCTGCAGCCGCTACTCATTCTCTCTCTCGCTTACACACTCTGCCCGTAAAGAGGAGATGTACAACTTACATACATGTAGATGACAGATGTAGCAAAATAAAATGTAACTGATATAATATTTACAAATTACACAAAAATCATAACCTTACTTAGATATTTACATATGTACATATGTATATATGACTGAGCATGCCACTGAGTGCCGCTAACGATACAGTCTCTGTAGTGTTAGTGGTGATGGTGCGGCCACTGCGACTCATAACGTTCCCTTTTTCTCTCAGTTCTCTAGTAAGGTCTAATCAACATTTTTTTTCTAGGATAATTCAACGAAATTCAAATTATGACACTTGCGAAATAATTCTCTTATGTTTTGGATGTCTGTTTTTCACCATAGAGGGTATTTATGCTCGATCCCATTTACTTCAGGAAGCAATAAATAAAACGAATTTATATTGCAGGATTGCTAATACTTCTCACTGTTGAACAGTTGCCTGAGGAAATCTTAACTTATGCCTACTCTCTTGGGGCGCTATCTTTTTTATGTGCGGCCCTGTTCGGAGCGGATCTGATGCTGTTCAAGAAGCTGTTGAAGTCTAAGAACGCCTCTGCCCAAACGGATCATCAATTAAAAGAATCTGCAACTGTGACAATGAAAGTGTTTAATGTTTCGAGTGCAGACAAAACCAATTGTTGCAACAGCTCTAATCTTTCTCAGTTGAGTGTGAGAAATGAACAAAGTGTTTTACGAACCACCGATCTTTAAGGGAAATGTAACCCATTTACATTCATTTTATATTTAAGAAACATTTTCCTTTACTTTTTCGATCCAAATACAAACATAACATTCACGGTTTTAAATACATATACGCATCTGTCTTTACTTTTATTGACTTAATGGTTCAAATGTCGTGAAACGAAATATGCATTATAAGATCGTGCTGTTTAAAGTAACTAATTTGAGTTTTAATGTTTAATAAAAGTTTGACATCAATAAACGCTAATAGCATTTCCAACAAATTCACAAAATTGTATGATTTACGAATACCTAACAGTGTACACTAGAATATAATGTAATAAGCAGCTCTGGCTCAGAACAGTAAAAATGATACTCTCGTCCTTCTAGCATCTCCCTTGGCTCTGCGAGCCATCCCGTAATGTCACATGCTCCCCTCGCTGCTACTGGTCGTTCCTTTGGAGTCGCACATTCCACCGGCCATATTCTCTCCGCCCACCGCACCGGATGTAAGTCCGCCAGTTATTCCAGTTAAATTTAGTTTGTACTGCGAAATAAAAGTGAACATTTTTTAATTTGACATTAAATACTGCTTAGCTTAATTTACTAGCTGCTTTGCTTAAAAAATGTGCACAGATTGGCGATACATCAGTTCAATATTGGTTTGGAGTCTTACCATCATGCTGATAAAGGTTTAATTAGCTATCAAATCGTGTTGTCTTGGTCCAACGATATTGAAACACAAAAAAATAATGCATTGTTCGGATTCGAATACAAATTAACCTGCAAATCAATCTATCTAGCCTTGGATATTTTGTACTGATGGATATCTTTGAACTGAATTGCGTAGCATTCTTATTTTACAGGCCAGGCAAAAATTTTCATTTGTATCGGAGAACATTTTATACGGAATTGGATAACAAGCACCATACACTCGTAATTAACCTTAGGAAGCATAATATAAAATCATACCTGTAATGTGTATACTGGTATCGTATCACAGTTAAACATAACCCTAATATTTCAAGATTTCAAAATTCGTTTAGAGTTTTTAACTCAACTGAAAGTAATTGGTTTGGAGATTCGTTTAGTTCAATTTACCTTATTTGCGCACTCAAAGCACTTCGATACTACTTTATTAATAAGGTTCATAAGGTTCTTCGTTTCTCTGATGACATGGTCGACCTTAACGAAAGTGGCTGCTTTACCAACAGTATGATCTTTGACTGTAAATTGGAGTGCTTGGACAAAAGTCGGCACTCTATCTAAAATGTTTAGAAGATCCTTTTTGTTGTCACTGGCGGGAACCTGAAAGTTCAAAAGGGAATGGAGTGTAAATGTTTACCCAAAGTGCTTCAGCGGTTCAAGGCAGTTTGTACCTGGTATGAAAAGTGACGTAGTACTTTATAAAGTCGATTGGCTTCTTCAGCAAAATATTCGGCTTGAGTAAACAAATCCTGAGTTGTTCTTAAAGAACCATTTCCTTTCGTAAATTGATACATGAGGAAAGCCATGGCTGACATGTTCTTGGCTCTCTTTTAATATGTCGTTATCGTCTGACAAGTCTTCACTCCATTTTGATTGATATGTGCTTAGATCTCCATTATTTTTGCCTTCGAGGCCCGAAAACTCGACCATTTCTCCATCATCTGTTGCAGGTACACCGGATTTTGATAGTTTATCTGTAGCTTCACATTTCTACAGGAACGAAGGGAAGGAATAGATATACATATGTAAATACATAGGTATAAGGGAAATTTCACAATTTAATGAAAAATTAATCGTACCTCAGTTTCAGTTTCTCTTTCACTCTTTGTTGGATTAATTGATACAAGAATCTTCTTTGCGATCATTGCGATCTCATTGGTCAGCCACTTCCACATGTCTGAGAATGATTCAAAATTTTCATTTGCCGCACTGCTGTTTGAATATTTCCAAAGAATTTTGGCGGCAATAAACACCTGCGGCCCATAGATCCGTAAATTGATAGCTAAGCATTTGGCCTGAACCTGCAGTCGTTCTGTAGGTGCTATATGTTGCAACAGCTTGCAAATATCGAAAATATGATCGCAGCAGTCGTGGAATTTTGTGGAACGTTGGTTTAGATTATCGATGTCATAAGCCGTAGCCAGCACATGGAAAGATTTGACCAGCTTCGAGCAGATCTTGAGTGATTCATTGAAGTCCCCAATCTGACTCGAGACAGAAACTACGAGCTGCTTGCACAGCTCCTCCAAGCTTCTCAGCATGCCTAGCTCTGGCTCCCGACCTTTCACCTGAACTCCAACATTTTCGTGCTGGTCTTTCATTATGGTGTTGAGATACATGTCGAACTCCAGCTTGCAGTTATCGCAGTAGGTTAAAATGTTCTTTCGATGATTATGACTTATATACGGGGAGTCTGTGAATTCATGGGCTTTCTCAAACAACTTCTCAAACGCTAGTGTAAGCTCTTCGCGCAAGTACATGCTTTCTGAATTTAAATGCTTTCTAAAGTTGGTGTTATTGATCATCCGACCAGAACCACCACCGCCAACCCCACCACCGGATGGGGCTAGGTTCTTTTCCGACTTCCAAAGATCATCGTCAAGGAAATTAAAGTATGAATCGGAATTATTATTTCCCTCAGTGTTACTGTCGTAGTAGCTCATTTGGAATTTGTATCTTTTTATCAGGTTTATAATGCGCTTTATTGTCGTGTATATGCTCTCATTCTCGTAATGTGGGTTGCCGGCTTGCTTGTCGTAGGGCATGTGTTTCGCCGAATCAAAGATGCTGTCCTTGACCACAAAATGTATCAGGTCCATGGCTCTCCGTATCTGGCAGAACACGGTATCCCGGTTCTCCTTTACTATAACACAGTCACTGTGTATCAGGCTATTTTTCGATGATGTTAGTAAAATTGCGATGGACTTTTCCAGAATTTGTCGGGCAGAAAACATTTGAGCCCGCCGCCGCTCCTCTTTAAACGAGTTACGATGGTGGCCCGTGAGGTAGGCTAATTCGATCATTTCTGTGCCAAAGACAGAAAACGCACGCACAAATTCGGTAAAGTTCATCACTGACTCCAGCTTCTCCAGGCTCTCCGATGCTCGTTTCTTAGCAGTTAATAATTTTTTCACAACTATTATGTCCACGAGGAGCAATATTCGTGTAACTGAGGAAAGCAGAGACCTGGCAGCCAAGATTATTGCACCATAGTCCTTTAATGGCTCAATATTGTGCCGAAGCTCCATACCACTCAACGGGGATATTTCACACAGCCGTTCAATGGATTTTCCTGTAGAAGAAAATTGTGTAAACTGTACTTTACTACACCCACATCAGTAACAGGCAAGTTTATTGGCCATTTTTTTTTTCCATTTTAATAGGCTTATAAAGGTAATTGACGTTAACGTACCTGCGTCTCTTGCTTCCTTGGCAGCCTCGTACATGTCCCCCTTTATATCGACGTTCTCCTCTGCAATTATTTCTCCTATTGTTATGAAACGTTCGACAGCTATGTTTAGCAGGTGTCCTATGTTGCCAAAAGTGGACATGATTTGCTCGTTATCAATATCACGAACTCGAAAGCGTTGATTCTAAAACCAAAACCGTTTGTAATTTTGTTAATTTCCTTACACTGGTCTGTTAGCAAATAAACTTTACTACGAATTTGCATGCCGGTTTCAAACTTACGTTTACTGTTGGTTGAGTCATTCCGTACATTTTGGATACGTCACTTCTCAATAAAAGAATTTACAAGTTCCTTAGTATGCACAAATTGTATTTTATTCATGTAACATTTTTATTTACTACCTATTGATTTTTCTCATACATAGGCTAGCAGAGTTGAATAGGCGTTGCTTTAAAACTTAATCAAGTGTTTTGGCACCTGTTAATACCGTTACGTTACTGTTTAAAGTAAGAGAATTTACATTCAAGCTCGAAAAGTCAATAATTTAGATTAAGCTAACGAAAGCTTCACTTAGTGTGATAGATATATTTAGCTTCCTGTAAATAACGTGTTTACTATATATGTATACTTATTCACTTCCAGACAAGAGCTGGAGAACATGTCATCGATGTTGGTTTAACTGTAGACATCGATGATTTTTCTTAAACATCGATGTTTTAGAATAATAATTAATTAATTAATTAGACTAATTAATAAATTTCATAGTTTTGTGTTTACAGAGACAAAACAGTTGTGTTTTAGTTGTATATATAAAAATATAAACATATATGGAACGGTATATAGACTTTTTAGATACATAAAATCACGTAAATTAAAATTAACCCATTTTGGGCTACTCCTAGACATATAGATACTGGAACATTAACCGATAGATACTGAAACATTGTTCGTCTCGTCTCGAGCGGAATACATCCATGTTCCGACGACCGAAATTCCCACACCCACATTTAAAATGGAAGGAAGCAAGCGCAAAACGGATAGAAAAGTGCAATAATAAAGACGAATCCTATATAATTTAAGAAGTCGAGTAAATACCAAATATATGGATTTTATAATATATTAATTTAACGCACACTGTTTATTTTATTGATATGTATATGAGGAGATAAAAAAAACATATTGATTCCGTTGCATGCAACAATTTTAAAAACATCGAAAACATCGATGTTTCTCCAGCTTTATTCTCCTAAATGATGTGTTTTGAACTTGTAACTTTGCTCTGTTCTGCGCAAAAATCCTACTTAGTACTGTCAAGCGCAACAGAGAAGCGTCGGTTTGCAGCACTGTCCCATTTTCCAGCAATATGTATATGAGTATGTATATGTTACTGTATGTATTCCACTGCATTTCAAGTTAAAGCAGTGAACCCATTAAAATAAAGAAATCCTATACATCGCAGCAGCAGAGAGCCGATAGATTCCGACTAGATTCTAGGTGTATTGGAATACGGGCATTTTGTGGTTCACAATATATTTGTAGGTGAACTTGTCTTGGAATGATTAAAATCAATCTAGTCTTAAAAAAAAAGTAAAAAAATATCGCATCAAGTCGCGCTGCAGCGGCGACCTTATGATTGAAACTTGGTTACGTTACCTAAACACGAGCACGACTAAACTAAAAAATATTTAAAACCTGTCAAAGAGAACAATTTCAACATATTGAGCAACCAGATGAAGAATTTGAACGTGCAATTACCGACAGAGTGACGCTTAATAGGAGGAAAGGAAATATTTAAATTAAAACGTGATATACATCAGTTATCAGGGTCCGGTAAATTCGTCAATGGTCCTCGTCTTGTCAAAATGATGCGAAATTTTGGAATTTTATCAATAAGAAAGATTAACTGGATTAGCTTGCTGGGCTCCAAGGAACGGGCGTGGGCCTCTACCATTCGACTATACACCCCATGCACAGGATCATATAACAACAATTGGTCAAAGTGTGAGCGGAGTAACAACATTCAACCAGAACGAAGTCTTCACGAAAATAGTAATGCACAGAAATCCGCCAAAGAAAATGAAAGTTTTCGAAAGCCTGAAGATCTGGAGCGGGCCTACGCGGTACTGCGAGCCACGCTTCCCAAGCTGTTTGTGGAACCGCTGGACTATTCCATATACAGCCCAAACCTCATATTTGAGAACAATATCAGCGGCAGGCACACCGTCGGCCTATATCACTTTGTTAAGCAAATTGCCATTCTTCGAACAGTGGGCCACTTAAAGTACGCCTACGTAAAGTTTGAGGTTCTTAAGATTACAAAGCATCCCGACGACCACACCGTGCGCATTAGGTGGCGCGTAAGGGGCATATCCGGCCTCAAGGTGATGTTTCAGTTCTGGAAATACAAGGTGTGGCAGTTGAAGGAAGTGCTTCAGGATCAGGAAGCATGGTACGATGGGTTCTCCATTTGCTACTTGGGAGATAGTGGTCTAATAGAAAGGCACGTCGTTGACAAAGTCATGCCGGATGAAAGCCGAGAGTCTGTTAAAAATGCCTCTGAAACAACCCTGCCAACCGAGTCCTTGGCATCGACAGCAACACAGAAACTAAGCTGTCAATGAAACTAGCTAGATTTAAATGTTACTTATTTATTGCATTATTTTACATAATAAACAGCAACTGTAAAGATGTTTAGTAACGGCATTTGAGTTTTTTTTTACAAAATCATTGCTTGAATGCGTATACGGAACCCTTTTTTATGTACTTATATGGACGCAGTCGGGATCGTTTGGCAAATGCACTTATATAGGGTTTTTCCTTGTTGTACTCTATAGTAGTCTGCATAGAGCCCTCTGTCTCTAGGAAGATGTCGAAGCTATAAATGGTTCGGAAAAGCTGAGCGTAGAGAAAGCGATCATTCGCTTCCAGCTGTTTGGGCTGTAAGGAGTTTGTCCAGTATTCCATCATCTACAAAAAGAAAGGCAATATGTAACCTTGCCACGCATATAAGTTTTAAGAAACTAACCTTGATAGCTGGATTATTCTGCGATGTGTGGCGACCGTTCCAATGCACACTCAATATCCAGAGAGGCATTTCCAATGGATAATTACTTGGTATTCGTATGAAACACTCCATCTTCGCAGAGCCTCGAACAATCACGGCGCGGTAAGAATTATATGTTATGCCCTTATCGTCCGGCGAAATATTGAGTACGTCCGAATTTTGGGCTAGGAATTCCTCAAGAGTGATCGCCGTCCACTGCACTAGGCTGCAAGACAAGGCCGCAGGATAGACATTTTCTTTTAGTGTGTACAAATCTATATCCTTATTTGTCAGACCACGTATTTGCTGACTAAGTTTTAGCCATGAGTTCCATCGTCGTGTAATGCGAGCTATGATCTCCCGCATGCTTTTATTCAAGTTTAGCTCATGCTTATACAACATCGAGCTATTGACTGTTGGTATAGAGCACATACTCTGTAACCAGCAATATGCTTTACCAAAGTCCTTAGACTCCAGATATCGTATGCAATCCTCGGGTGTCAGATCTTTATTCTGTAACTAAAGAAAAAAAATATTTACGTACAGGTATAACAATTTATTGCTTAGTCTTACATCGTATTGGATACCGGGGATAGGTATTTCATTGCCCAAATCGTTTGCAAACAAATGTCGAAGGAGATGCTGCACGAAATTAGGATCACTAAAAGTATGAAAACATTAATAACATTATCTGCTAAATCAGGTCGGTAATTAAATCTCACCCTTGATAATTTGTGTTATTGGAAGTGCTCAATTGTGGCCAGGCTGTGGCACATTTAATTTGTTCGAAATAGCGAATGAGCAATACCAGTTGAATCGACCCAGTAGCGCCAAGCTAATAACATTTAAACGTTAAGGTATTTCAATATATCACCGAGTGTCTTGGTTTAATCTTACCGTAACACGAATGTGCAGAGGATGTGGACTTAATGCTATGTCTAAAGGATTTTCCACAGATTTTCGCGATAATTCGACGTCTTTTTCAGAATAGTCGCGCCTTGCTGTTGGATTTTGCTTCAGGTTTGTCAACTCCTGCATTTGAGCTTCGCTTTCATATCCTACCACTTCCGCATTGAACGACGGCTCCTCGCTCGCACGTTGAAGGCTTTGCAGGTTTATGAATAGTATATAAAGAGGTTTGGGGAGATATTTAACCACAGCGCTTAGCTTCCATTCCACATCAAGAGACAGCTGCAGTGCATCATGCAACGGCTTTGTAGCACTCTTCAGAGTGCGTAAAGCTGGAACGAATGAAACGTATCTATGATTTTGGTTAAGATTCTCTTGCAGTAGCTCTTGTTTGGAGTTCAACAAGGAGCTATACTGTTGATCTAGGTCCTTTCTTAAACGCAGCTCGCACTCTAAGCGCTGCAAATGCTTATGGTGCTTAGATTCTGGCTCCGCTTTACTGTCTGTAATGCACGGCAGCTTGGTAGAATACTCATTATCTGAGAGCAGGTCCAAGTCGGAGTCACGGCTCTTGAATTTCTCGCAACGCACGATGTCCTTTTTCAAGTGGCTCACTTCGTACAGAAGATTTTGCAATTGCAGTCGACTTATGTCCACTTTACATTTTTCCAAATGTAAGTTATCCCGTCCAGACTTTATTTTATGCTTAACTTCTCGATTGGCATGCTTTAATGCAACAAATTTTAATGCCGCCGCGGTGCGCAGTGTCTCCGAGTTGTGCCCCTGCATCAATAACAATGAATTATCAGTGTAACTGTGCAGCTTTTAAACACTTACGCTTTTTTTGGCCTTCAACATTTCCCCGATAATATCTTCCAATTGCTGAAACTGCGTATTTAAAATAGCCTCCATCTCACTAAAACCAAATGAAATCAAAATTTTGTAGGGACGCCGCAAACCAATTTTTTTAATGGTGATGGCAGCAAAACAAATGATGATGGCACTATCGATGTTTTTGTCAACTATTGATTGGTTCAAAGGCGGACGATTTGCATTTCATTATACTTCAAGAACAATCTAAGATGAATTCTCCGTATATCATGCACGAGACAAAACTCTAAATTACCCGTCTCAATCCATAGTGCTACAATCGAAAAACTGTGGTGGTATTCTTGCTAGGTAGGCCGATCTCTTTCAACGCTCATACGATTTTTTAACCTGTCCGCAGTGCCTTAACTTGAAGTGTAGTGGAATGCTAAGAAATATCTAGACTTATCTTAGCAGCCCTTAAAAGAAAAGAACTTGGTTCTTTAAATCGAACTTCCCCATCCCATCCCTCACATGCAGTTCAAAACGGCTTCGTAAATAAAAAAAAACAATTAGAATTGGTTAAATAATATTGTTTAAACATCATTAAGAAAGCTTAACAAAATGCTACGAATGCTGCAAAACAGAACTAGTTTGATAAAGCTCATGGTTCCCAGACCCCGACTACAGCAAACTATTGCACACACCACAATAAAGGTAAGTTAAATGGTTATTTCGTAAATAGATGGAATGTGCATGTTATACTTTTTTTCTATTAAAACCAATTTCTTGTAGGAAATACCAACAATTAAACATGCTAGCATTTTAAAAAGCGATAAAACTGTAGGAAGATGGTTTCTAGGAGTCAGCGGTATGGTTTTTGTTGCGGTTGGCCTTGGTAATGATATTCTCACGATTAATTTGCCGGCTAAATATAAAACTAAAGGGTTCTATATTTCTTCCCTTCATGCAGGTGGTGTTACGAGATTAACAGAGTCAGGCCTTTCTATGGTTACTTGGAAGTTGACTGGGGAACGCATGCCAAGAACTCAAGAAGAATGGGTTCAAGAATTCACCAAGTATCAACAATATCCGGAATATAAACTGCAAGTATTAAATGCCGATACCTGTTACATAAAGTATTAATGCTTCAAGTATTTATATTTAGGAAAAATGCAAGCATGACTGTTGAAGAGTTCAAATTTATATACCTCATGGAGTACATACACAGAATGTGGGGTCGTGCCATTGGTGGATTCTTCCTTGTCCCAGCCGCGTATTTCTGGAAGAAAGGATATTTCTGTCCAAAAACAAAGAAGAGTGTCCTACTGCTGGGGACTCTGATTGGTCTCCAAGGGCTAATGGGATGGTACATGGTTAAATCCGGTTTGGAAAACAGATTCGAAGACCAGAATGATGTACCACGCGTCTCTCAATACAGATTGGCCTCCCATCTAGCAGCAGCATTTGTTTTGTATGCCCTTTCCCTATCACAAGCAATGACGAAGCTCTTCCCCTCGGAGCCATTCGTGGTGAAAGCAAAGAAAGCATTCAATATCAAAGGACTGTCACACATGACAAAAGGAATGGTCTTTCTAACTGCCATCTCTGGCGCTTTTGTAGCCGGTCTTGACGCCGGATTAGTTTATAATTCTTTCCCGAAAATGGGAGAAAGCTGGGTCCCTGACGACATGTGGCAGTTTAAGCCCATTCAAAGAAACATCACTGAAAACCCAACTACGGTTCAGTTTAATCATCGCATCCTTGGCATCACTACAGTGTCCTTAGCTACAGCCTCATGGCTAGTCACGAGGCGTTTGCAGTTGCCCAAGCGAACGAATTGGGCAATCAACGCTGTGTTCGCCATGGCGTGGACCCAGGCTACCCTAGGGGTTACGACACTACTGAACTACGTGCCTGTACCCTTAGCGACGGCTCATCAGTCCGGATCGCTGGTCCTTCTTAGCTTTGCGCTTTGGTTATCGCACGAGATTCGGTTCCTTAAGTATTTGCCCAAGTAAAACTACAACCAATTGAACTAAGGTAGCATTTTTTAAAATGTGTAAGTTGATTTGTTGCAACAGTCAGTCAGTTGCACTCTAATAAAGTTTTATTAAATGGTAGGTTGCAGCTACAATTACTGACATTTTAAACGCTTGGGTCGGATTCATCTGCGTCTAACTAAAATGTCTGGTTAAAAAGATTTTCAATGAAAATAAAATAGCCAGTTAAAACAAAAATTTATTTCATAATAGCAACAATCATTTAATTCATCCTTATTCAATATTCATTTTAACACTCTTTTTCTCGTCATTAATCTGATTGTACTCAATATTATTGGTATTGAGACAAGAACCAACGTTTTTTACATGTGCCGAAGACTCGATGCTGGACTGGTTTGAGGTGGAAACATGATTGTACACTGCCAGGGCTTGCGCCACAAATCCGTTTACATCTGCGGCGTTAGACGGCAAAATCATGGTATTATTTGTTTTAGCCAATTTTTAAACGCTCCAATGTATTGCTCGGCTAGTGTGAGGGAAGCAGCATTCTTTCCATCCTGTAAAAAGATGTTGTTTTATGAAGTGACAGATGATCAAAAACCATTTAAAATATATTTTTGTTAGTGATAAAATATAGAACTTATAAACATCACGATGTACAGATAGTTTATAGAAATTCGCGATGAAGTTTTTTTATATTGGGAACTTGATAATTTTGATTTTATCGTATGTCGGAGTACAGGCTCAGTAGTGATCGTGGTTCCATAGGATCCTTTCGTTGGGTAAATACATTCCAGAAGCGAAGTGTCTCGTCCCCGCCGCCCGTAACTACTGACCTCCCGTCTGGGCTTACAGCTAGATAGATCACACGGCGGTTATGGCCTGACAGGTTAACAACTTGCTTCAGGGAGGGATAGCGCCACACCACAATCTGTGGTTGTCCGAACCCATGAGTGGTAACCAGTTCGGCTGAATTTTGCGACCATGCCAAATTACTGATCTGTGCTCCGGTATCAACAGATTGTACCATCTGACCGCTCACCACGTTCCAGAAGCGAAGGCAACGATCGGCGGTACCCCCGCCGCTGGCCAAGAGGCCAGACTTGTGAGGAGACCATCCCAGAGCCTTCACGGCCGCGTTATGTGCGGTAAACTTGTGAAGTGGCTCAGGGCTTCGAGCCGTCCATATCAGCAAACGATTATCATTACCTCCACTGGCCAGATACTCCCAAGTCGGAGACCATTGCAAGCCACAAACCTCCTGACTGTGCCCCTGCAAACAGCTGGTGATCGTATTGGTGCGGATATCTCGTTGCAAAATGGTTCGATCACGGGAGCCACTTGCCAAGCTGTTGCCTCGCCAGTCCAAGGCGGTAACACGTGATATATGTCCGCTAAGGTTTGAAATCTGCTTCTCGCGGTCGATATCCCAGATGGCTACGGAGCCATGATTTGTGCCAACAGCTAGTTCGCTTCCTCCGCTGTGCCATTTGACAGATGTAATTAGATTATCTTCATCGCTAAGGTCACAAAGGCGAGTTACTTGAGAGTTTACTGCACTCCAAAGATAGAGAGAACATCCAAGGCCAACACCGAGAATGTCCTTCGACGACCAATCAAGAGCGTTTAAGTAAAAGTCATCCTGTAGCTCAGGGGCGTCAAGAACCTTATACGGCAGTCGAGCGACCCGACGGACTGCACTAGTCGGACTGCCCAGTAGCCTGCGACTGTATTCGCTAATCCTTGAGAATGGGTGGCGCACAGTGTTATTCGGTGGAGAGTAATTTCCATATCCGAAAACGCGAATGTTTTCCTTTTCTGTAAAATCCCCAGTTTCCAAAAGAATATTTTTGCTTCGCTTGCAATCATCGATTGACGAAACTTCCGAATCTAGCAACTCATTTCGCAGCAGACATGCATAGGTGGAATTATGCAGGTGTTCCGCAAGAACCGGGTTTGGATCAGCCGCCAAAGAATAGTTTCGGGCCCAGTTATTTCTGGCGCGTAAAGGAATGCTGCGTAAGTCCAACTGCTCTCGACCACTGGCTCCCGGTATCCCTAATCCCTCAAGCAGTCGTTTCTCATACTCCGGTTGGAACATTTCCTAATTGTAAGTATCGTGTTTTTGCGTTTTGTTGTTTTTTCAGTTTTTTTTTTGTGATTATATCTATGTGAGTGTCTAGTTTCCGATACGCACTTAGTTTTTAAAAAGAGTGTTTTTTATACTTACAATGTGTGCAAGAGATTTCGCAATGGCCTGGAGACTACGAGCTCTTGCATCTGCTACTGCAATAATGGCAGCAGCTTCACCGCTAGCCTTGTTTATATGCTCTTGCCGTTCAGCCTCTGAAAAGAAACAAAGGAATATGATTAGTGACAATCAGTGGGTGTACATACATACATACCGGATGCCAGGATTCTGGACTTTCTTTTGCCTTCAGCAATGTTAATTTCGGCCTCACGAACGCCTTCCGACTCCAATATAGCAGCTCTTTTCCTCCTTTCTGCCTCGACTTGCATTTGCATTGCTTCATGAACTCTTGATGGCAGCTATGCAAATACAATTTAATATTAAATTGTGGTTCTGTTTATCGTTATTCCAATACTCACACGTATGTCTCGAATTTCGTAACGCAGGCAAGCAATGCCCCATGCTTCGCTTGCCTTGTTAATTGAATCGACAATGCTAACGTTAAGGGACTCTCTTTCGCGAAACACCTTGTCCAATGACATTTTTCCCAGCTCGGACCTCATTGTAGTTTGGGCGAGTTGTGTTATAGCAAACTCAGGATCCTCCACACCGTAAGACGCTTAAAAATGATATAACACGGTAAATACGCGCACACACACCCACGCGAACAGATATAATGTATAACTAACCTCTGTATGGATCAATAATTCGCAAATAAAGCACTCCATCGATGTCAAGTGTGACATTGTCGGATGTAATGGCACTCTGTTTCGGAACGTCTATCGCTATTTCCTTCAAGCTCTGGACATATTTGATTTTGTCCGCAATAGGAACCAAAACATTGAGGCCAGGGTCAAGAATTCTATGAAATCTTCCCATACGCTCGACTACCCATGCCTTATTAATTATATTTATAATTGAAATAAGCCAACATACGTATTATCCAACATTAGAACATACCTCTTGTTGTGGTACAAACATTACAACGGTGTTCATTGGAGTTCGATGCCTTTCCGCGGCGGAACTGCGTGGAAATCCATGAACCGGCTAGCAGGAAATCTTGCTGCAAAATGTTAATACATGAATTCACAATAAAATATTTGTGTTGGCGGCTCTTTTGCAGACCTGGGGCATAAGTCTTCGCGAAGATAGGAGAAATCTGGACATTTTTAAACAATTTATGTGCTGATTTTGATATAAAAATAAAGCAAAACAGACTAAGAAGTAGTGTGACTGACTCTAAGAAATATACCGTAATATACCAAAAACGTTATGAAATATACTTATTATATACCGATAAACAATAAATATCTTATCCCACTTAGCCCCCTCTATTTATGCTGCTGAACAACTTGAGTAAAGCCGCGTATATTAATATGTTGTACGTTGTAAATAAATGACCAACAAATCTTCCCCTTTTCTTTCACCTGAACTGTGTTTTTCAAGTTTCATTATTTTCGTGGAAGGTATATTAATACCTGCTGGTCAACAATGGACTAACATTCCATTTTGTTGATCGTTGAAACAATTTTCTACAATTTTTCTTAATTTAGCGACTCCTTTTTTATTTGATTATCAATACAACAAGGTTTAAACAAAAGAGGTCAAATCATTAAACGTGGGTGCACAATGTATATACGTCAAATGAAATGTTACGTCATTTGAACACTTTTGCTTATCAACGGTAGTATTGTCATTTTTATGCCTATTACTATTACGTATTACTTATAAAATTTTCTGTTGTTTACGCCAAAAATCCTGCAAGAAGCAAAGAAAAGCCACGATCAGCCGAACATCCCTTGCTGCCTTTGCGACAGCGTCGTGCACGCAAAGGGTGCGGGGATCTCTGGCTGTGTGTGTGGGGATGCCATTTACCAACGTAACGGACTGCACTATAGTTGTGAGGAATGCCGTGTGGTTAAAAACTATATGCGCTCGTTAATGAGGCAGACGAGGAGTGGCTTCGAAGAGCTGATTGTAGGCTTTTTATGACCGACTCTTGGCAATGGACAATTCAGCAGCCAACTGCCTCACGGCCGCCGGCATCCGAAATACTAACTCCGACCACTCCGTCAGTGCAGCAGTTGATTTCGTTTGCCTCTCCAAGGGCAACGATTGCTGCTGGTGATGCAGATCCGGGAGCCGAATACATCACCTCGAAGAACATCGAATCGACTCGTTCGTCCGTAGAGCCCAACTCCGTAACTATCCCATCCATTTCGAACCCGTCAGTTGATGTACTTCCCGGACCAATGGATATTGCCATCACAGGTACCGCACCTGTGGCGCCAAAACTACTGGTGAGTGTCCCAGCCCATCGTCTTCCATCTTTAGAGTAGTTACATTTATCTTATGCCAGGGAGATAGCTTCTTTTAAGATAAGCGTCTCTCCATCTCATTTGAACACAATTTGTTCTGCCAATTTTTGGCCGGAGCACTTGGTTCCGAAGGAGCAAGAGGCTAAGAAGAAGAATAGGACCCCCATAATTCTCGCCGGTAATCAGACCAGTGCTCCATCCTCATCTTACCGCTCTACTTCTACCCATCCAAAAAACTAGTTTTCTGTCTTTTAGCTCAGCACTCTTTATCTGGAGAGTTTCACATGTTTGTCCCATATTATTGTGTTTACTGAAACCTGGTTAAAGCCGGACATCCTTAGTTCCGAAGTTTTGGCAGATCGGTACACAATATTTAGAAATGACCGTTCGTCTCGACGTGGAGGAGGGGTCCTCATTGCAGTGGACTCTAACTTTACGTCGGAACATTTAATGTTCCAGGTTCAACAAGACCTGGAATTCCTCTGCATTAAACTGATTCTTCCAGACTTTTCTGTTTTCATTACCTGCTCGTACATACCACCTTCTTCGGATAACTCTATATACGAGCAGCACCTGTCCGCTTTAAAAACTGTTTCTTCCTCGCTATCAGATAAAGACCATATGATAGTTCTGGGTGATTTCAATTTGCCAGGTACTGTTTGGTCTTCGGTAAACGAGTCTAATAACCTTGTGCCCATATCACGACATGACTTTATTGAAGGCTTTCTAGACCTTTCCCTGTCTTAAGTCAACTATGTGAAAAATTCCTTGGATCGATTGCTCGATCTGTGTCTTGTCTCGGATCCGACCAATGCGTTGTTAACCCGAGCCCTTCGTGTAGGCTATTTGAACGCTGATTTCGTAAGGCCGAGTTTATGAAGCTGAATAGCCTGATTAGTGATTTTGGTTGGTCCGCTCTGTACTTGTGCACTGACGTTATGAAAGGCACAAAAATTTGTATACCCATACTCGAAGATGTGTGTAACATAGAGAAGGAATAAAATTGATCAGGCCGAGTCGATATAGCCATGTCTGTCCGTCTGTCTGTCTGTCTGTCTGTCCGTCTTGTTTTCTTTAACAGATAGATCGTTTATTCATTTTTGTTGAACATAGAAAAAATAATTTTATAGCCACAATAAAATGGGCATTCCCTCTCGCTCGCACTCACACATTTGAAAATTAAGATATACTTGATTATAAATTTATATTTGAAGCATATCATTCCCAAGTGAAACTAGCTAAAAGATATCTTAGAACCGCTTGTTAAACAAACCTCCACAATCTGTTCAATCTGTTGCTGTTTAACGTGAAAACCCCGGAACTAAAAATCCTCTTATCGCATAGAAATACCGCAGGTTACTTCTGGTGTACCATAGGGCAGCCACAGGCAAGTCCTCTACTTTTCAAACTCTTTATTAATGACCTGCCTTCAGTATTAACAAACTCTTGAGTACTCATGTATGCGGATGATGTTAAACTCTGCATCCAGTACATAAGAACGTCTCATTTCACTCTCGCATGCAATATGATCTTAATAACTTTCAGTCATGGTATTGTTTAAATATGTTACACCTTAATGCCTCAGAATGTAAAGTAATGACATTTTATCGCTCCAGCCTCTTGTTGGCTCCTTACACCCTCTCTCTTGAGAGAATTACATTGGTTATTGATCTTGTTGGTGTTCAGCTAGACCCCAAGTAAAAGTGTTCTGAACAGATTTCTACCATAGTAAATAAGGCCATGGGAGTGCTTGGGTTTATAAAGAGGTGGTCTATGGTGGTCACGACCGCTATATAATGAAGACTCTATATTTTGCTTGTTCGTCCGATTTTAGACTGATCTTGTGTATGGTGCCATCAATAAAGGATCTGGTGAAAACAACGGCTCAACTAGTCGGAATTCATGAAGCAGTGAGCTTTCATTTAATAAGGGGCTGAAAATTCCGTTCGTCCTTGCTAAACTGTATGGATGTAGGTCTTCTGGGAATATGTTGTTTGGGAAAATTATGCTGATCATTGTTTGCAGACGTATTAAGAAATGATAGCGAGGATGGATTAGCGGACGTTCTACACTTACTGTTTACGAAGCCGTAAAACTGTTAAGGTATTGCATCTGGTTAGGCAATTTGTATAGCATTGAGCGTTAAGAACGGAGACATTTGGAGGGCTAATAAAGAAGAGCCAACTTCTTGGAATTTATGTTAAACAAAATTTGGTAGCTCTATATTTTATAGTCTCTGAGAACTAGGCACTCATCTAGACGGACGGACGGACGGACAAACAGGGCAATATCAAGTCGGATATTGATGCTGATCAAGATAATCTTGTTTGGTCGGAAACGTTTCCTTCTGTGCGTTACAGACATGCACTTTGACCACAAATCTAATATACCCCTCAACTCTTCCAGTACGGGAATACTATAATTATAGTAGAAAACTAAATATTTTAATATTAAATAGAGTTAAATATTTATTTTTAAATTTCTTTCTTTCTTTATTTGTAGTTTTCTATCGAAGATGTTTAAACGTAAGCCCCTTTTAAACCGACCCGGAGGATCCCGATGTACCCATCTGAAAAGGCCTATACACCTTTCATTTGATTTAAACCAGACATTTTTCTACGAGTTTAATTTAAGAGCCAAATTGTGAAACATTAATGCTCGGAGATAATTCAATTGACGACCAAAAGAAATATACGATGGTAAATGAAAACTAAATATAATAAAAATGAGCATATGGTTTGAATGCACGTATGTTTGCTCAAATCTTGACGCCACTACTGTTCGTTCTGTTTGTTGGAGTATTTACCACAAATTATTTGAAATATGGTGCAAGTGACGCATTAAGAGCATAAAGGAAACCACACAACTAAGCTGTTAATAGTGGGTGCGTTTACATCGGATGGGGCATTCTAGCGGTCGGAAGCTTTGTGTGTTTCCCTCACCCTGCCCTGCTTCCATTTGCGGACCCAACACAGTATAAAACGAAGAACGGACTTGCTGAATCGCACAGTCTTATTTCACACTCCAAGGAGTATTGTTTCACCATATGCATTTTCGTCGGACTGGGTCTATAACAGAGAATCTAACTATGAATCTACTTGTTTTGTTGGTTTTTGGAACAACGCTTTTAAACATTATAAGAGCCGCACCAAGCGTGGTATGTATTTTAAATTGTTGAAAGTGAATACCTTAACCTAAAATATATGCATACATATGTACATATGTGTATGTTTGTCCATGTTTATGTGACTTGAACCATTATAGTAGAAAAGTAGAAAAGTTAGCCTAGTTTTCATGTGTTAATCGAAAGGTTTAAGTCGGCCGAAAACAAAAGGTTCAAATCTTTAAATCTTTAAAATTGTTCAACTTATTTATTGCAGGACATAAGTAATGACGAATTGATGGATGGAAAATATCTGTGTGAAGGTAAAAGAAATTTTAGAAAAGTGTATCCAAAATTGTACTTCGTATTTCATATTAACATGGATATATCAGATATATATCGGATATATAAAAATGTAAATACGTATTATAAATAGCTCTGTCTGATAAGACAAAATCTATCATTAGTACGATTTACTTGTTGACCGGCATCCAATACTATATAAGAACAGGTTGAAATTATTTTTTTTTTAAATGGCCAAACTTTTAATATGTAATTAATTAATTTTTAATTTGTATTATTTTGGCCAGATCGTTCAGCTTTAAAGCAATTTGGTAACGGGAACGGCGAAAGTTTTCGCCCGATCAGCCTCATAAGCGATGACGTTTCAACCACTTCACCTTTTTTAACTGAATTTTACAACAGTTTCTTGAGAGGCATGTTACTTGCAAAGAATAAAAACTTTGAAACTCTATCTGAAAGGATGTCGCGAGGAATGTCTAAGCGTAATTTAGATAGCATTGGTGGAGGACATCTGATCAAGAGGAGCAGCAGACTGCTAAGCGCCTAAGACTTTCTAACATTGCCGACCACACCATCGATCAAAGCCTCGTAATATGTACATACATACATACATATATATATATATAATTTGACAGTAAAGTGTAAATAATGTAGGGATACTTCTTTGATGTGTACATATCAAAGGATGTAGCTGCTGTTTGTTAATAAATTATTGCATTTATACGTAGTTTTTTAATTTTTCAATTAAAAATTAAAAAGCATGTAAATATATAATTACTTAAATACTTGAAACATGAAAATATTTATGTCGCAATATTCCAATATTTTAGATTCCGAAGCACGTACGAGTATCCATACATATGCATGTTTCTTGTAAAAAAAAAAGACATGGCTTATGGCGCGAATATTCATATTTTTCCTTAGCTATTAAACCAATTTTTAACCTTTATTTTCTCTTTTGTAAGCCGGATCAAAAAAATATGATGGACCTTTCATCGTAAGGTAAGTGCTTACATCTAGTTTTTATAAGACAGTGATGGGATCTGCCCTTCATACTTCCATCCACTCACATATAAAGCTTTATTTTTTCAACGATTTGTAGAATATGTACATATGTATGTATGTACATATTTACATACAGATGAAGAAGCCAGTAACATATGTACGTTAATAGTAACTGTCTAACGGACTTATCAAATATCAAAGATTAAACTGCTGTTATCAGGTCTTATCCGAATGTTATCGAAACAAATGCAGTATATACACATACATATACAGATAACAGATCCGTCCATGTGAAACCTTCTATCTTCAAAGGTCTAGAAACTATTCGTTATTCGTTGCTAAAATGCAACTTATTGATTTCTGTGTGTTTTTTCGGTAAACAGTCAAACAGCGACACACTGCAGAGGGAATATAGAATAAAATGATGATCAAAATGTTTTAACCCAGGTACTTTATATTTCAGATTAATAGCTACCACGAACGGGCAAACAGTCGTCTGCTATGAGTGTAGCCAGTCGGATTTCAAAACCAAGTACAACATTAAGCCCTGTGCGGAGCGGTTAACACCGGGGAAGCTCGGCGGGAGTAACCATCATAGGGAGGCAGTGCCATACCTTATTAGAATGGATCCCATCTACAACAAAGATACCTGGGGCAGCAAACTCAAAAGGAACTTTGATGAAATTGACAAGGCATCGGCCAGTTTCAGCATTCTCAACCAACTTGTCTAGTGATATCATTTTAAGCGCTTGTAATTGCTCACGGCTACGAACGATACACGACCAAAAGATACTACAGATACTCCTACAAATATGCTTCATGTCAAGGGATTAATTATAGCAAATCAAATAAATGCACCCAAATACGTATTATAAATAAATCGAATATGATTGTTATTAACATGTTTATTTATTATTCTTTAATGTTGAGTTTTGTGAAAGGTCATACCAGATCTAAATGCAGCGAATTTTTTTTTCTTTTAATCAAGGGACTATTTAAATACAAATTACATTTGATAATTATATTTAAAACAGTAAGTCATTAATATTTTTATTTACTTGCATTACGGCGATGGGGGATAACCTATAACAATTCATATTGACGAAGGTGCATCCTTTGAATAATGTCTCTGCAATCATTAAACACTCGTTTAATGTTTTCTGTGTCAACGGCGCATGTGAAATGTGGATAGCAGTAGTGTTTACCATCTCCACTAGCGGTAGATATACGCTATTTAAACAAAACAGAAATACAAACGATTAAATATCGCGTACTTTACCAATTAATATAAGGAAGGTATGACCCTTGAAAGGTTGGGCTGACTTACTAGAAACTCGTCTCGTATGAAATATTTTGCTCGTATTACTTCTGGGTCGTCATTTGATTCCATTATTGCGTCACCTATGTCGACAACACATTTTAAAAAAAGACAATATCATATTATCCATTAAAGAAATTCTATCAACATATTGATGAGCTTAAAAGTAAACTTCAAAGGTTGAATCCTTCATGGCAATTAACCAGCTGCTCTACGATCAGAATTGGGTATATATTTCGTATATTATATTGCAATAATTTGGATTTTAAATGGTTATACATATCATTTTATTGTTTGATTTATTTGTTTGATGACAAATATCGATGTTTTTATTTTGATGCGGGGTTGGATTAGGTAATACTTACTTGGCGTTTGGTATTTGTTAAACTCGGAGAAATATTCCGACAATTTACTTTTTCCAGCCTTAATTTTCTCTGCTAACAAATCTTGCTTATTTAAAAATAGTATAATAGAAATCGTGCGAAGCCATCTAAAATGAGAAGTTTATCCATAAGCAAAGCAAAACTAAATTGTGATCGAATTGAGTGATTTCACCTGTTATTCCAAATACTCTTAAACAAATCCAATGATTCGCGAAGCCGATTTTGGGTGGGATCTTCACGCAAAACCATGTTATAACTTGAGCACGCCGTTACGAATATAATAGCAGTTACATCATTGAAACATTGAATCCACTTCCTGCGCTCGTCCCTCTGTCCTCCTACATCAAACATGCTGTACACACGCGACATTCCAGTTAAGACTCAAATAATATGCATTCAAAGACTTTTTCATTTGTACTCACTGAAAATTAACTTTGTCCACCTGAAATCTTGTTTCGAATATTCCAGAAGTCAAAACACGGCATCGAAGAATATCTTGCTCATTTGGGGTATAGTTTGGGTTCTTAATTGTGCTAACACGATCCAGAAAGCTTGAATATAAAATTTTATGCGTGAATATGAGTTCATAAAAAGTTTTTGCTACAAGCAGTAATTAAAACTTTAAATTTTATAAACTATATGAATTAATAATGTCTGTCATGGCTACTACAGAAAGTACTCATAGAAATGGTTTATTGGTTTATCCAACTATATTAAGTTTATCTAATTAGATATCTTTTTGAAGTCTATTTGGTTTTGTTTCTCAAGCGATATGTGTTATTTAGTATTATAAATTGTTAATCCATACTTTCAATCCACTGTATACTTTTAATCTTCAGTGTTTGTGGCACTTTGCAGGAAAAACACACAGTAAAACTATCAGAATATTTTCAGTTCAGGTGTATTGTTTAACATAAATTTTGATTTGGAGTTATGGTATGATCTGTATGATCATCAAATTTAGACGAAGTTGACAAGCGATATTAAGTAGTTGTTTAAAATATACATACATATATATATATACATACATACACAATATGTATGAGGCATCGTAATTCTAATTCGAATATTTTGTATAATTTTTTACTTAAAATTCGTTACTTACTATTTCGCACAGTCAATTAATTGATACTCATTTGATCTCTCATAGGTTTGAAGAACACCCTTGTCTTTCCATAGTTCTTCGGTATGCTCATAAAATTCAGGAGGATAGTTAAAGTCCGGACCTGTAGAATTAAAAAAGAGATATAGATTTACATTCGATCTTTAAACAATTTTAACATTTGGTTGTTATTTGAATATATTATTGTATATAATAGTATGCAACAGTTAAATTTCAATTGAAGTGAAATTTGTAATTCTAATCTGATATCTTACTAGATGCATAATCCTGAATATATTCCACTCTGGGTTCATTTTCTTTCTTTTCTAAAGCTACAGGTGGATTAAGTGTACTCATGGCTCCTGTAATAGTCTGTAAAAACAAAGAATTGATAATATTTGCATCGGTAAGTAATCGTATTATAAAAATAATTTTGTACCAAAACAAAACTCTATGACATTGTCAATTTTGAACCATTTTGTGTTGCACTTACCAAGATAGCGTCTCGAATATTCTTTTTAATATCATCAATTTTCTGTTTTTTCTCTGTTTCAGAAAATCCGTCGACATGCAATATTCGCATTTGCTTGACTATAGTTGATTTACCAGACTCACCGGCCCCCAGCAGGAGCAGCCTGTGTGTGGCCCTATAGAGCTGTTTATCTTTCTGCAACTGTCTAGATATTGCATCGCTCCGGCGCTTTTGACTTTTTGAATCCTCCGAGTTCGCATCGGACTGCTTCGAGGTAGGGGACCCAAAGCAACCCATTGCAGCCCAGGGCGTCCACCAACACGTCGCTCGATTTTCCTGGTTGGCGTCGGGTGACTCGGCACCCCTTGTATTTTCTCCGTTCTGCTCCAGTATAGCTGAGTTTTCGAGTCAATACACAATTTCCTTTTGTATCGTTCACTTCCCCAATCTCAGGAACACCACCGGTCGCTCAGAGCTTCAAGAGATACGCGCGGAAAGCTGAATTCAGAGCAGTAGAAATAAAATTAAATTCAATTGGTTTCAGCAGAGTCAATATTTGGAAGAGAGCATTCAATAATTTTGCACAACTCCTATCTAACATCCCAACTGAAGGTTCTTTAGCTTTTAAATTGAACGTACATCATATACTATGTAGTATATACATATGTGCTGTGTGTACAAACGAATCCACGACATTTAAAATGTGAGTCACAGATTGAATGTAATGTCTGTAGCCCAAGCAAAGCTTTAATATTTCCAACAATTATGCTGCGCCTTTGCTAGGGTACATTCAAAATGTATTTTAAACAATGGCAATGTTTCACTCGAATGCATCAGCACAGTACCCCATCAGCAGTAGCAGGACGAATCGGGTACATCAGGACAGTGTAACAGGTGAAGCAGAGGGCGGATGGAATTTTTGCGCATACAAAGGTGCAGGTACGCATGTACACAGAGATACCAACATAATTTCATCTGCAGGCCCGTAAGGCAGTTAAAATACATACATATGTATGTACGATGCCTATATTTTTGTATACACATTCAGTGGGCGAATATATTTTTTTTGCCGAACTATATGTATGTAAATGGGCGAAAATTTGATTAAACTTTTACTTTGAATATGAATATCTGTACATATTATATGCACGCATAGTCATGTACGAGTGTGCGTAGAAGTGTTTAATCTATTAATTATTGGTGTCCACCCAAAATACATACTTCAGCAGAAAGTCGAGAATATTTAATTGTAAATAAATGTGCATAAATTCATCGGGATCTGAGCGGGTACATATATACATATGTACATATATTAGACAGATATGTGTACACATCGTTGTGTATCTACTCATATATACATATGTGCAAATGTATGTGCTTGGATATATATGCATATAGACACAAGTTCTCAGTTTGCATGTGTGAATGGATGTACATAAATAAATGTATGTACATATATCTCTATATGTATGCATTGCCCAGAATATTTGCCATTTCTTTGACACTTTCGGAAACTATATTATACCCATCTGATAGTATTTTGAATTCATGCGCGAACGATTTTTCACTGATTTCGAGTTTAAGGATGAAAGGAAGTCGAGTCGACTCGGACCTCGGCCAGCGAATCACATCATTGCGCGAATTTTATTGTCACAGGCGTATATTTGCATGTACACAAAATATTCCGTTCCGTTCCCTATGTTTGACAATGGTTATTGTTTACCGTGCATTACCGAACATTTTTATTCATGGGAGCAACTGAGCAAAAGCAAAAGGTGCACACGATAACTGAGAGCAGAGCAACTTTCGGAGGTGCAGAAAAATATTCTTTGATGACACTTGACGCGGAGCGGTCTATGACTATGAGCGGAAATGGCCAAACATTTTCCACCTGCGCTGGATTGCAATGGCATGAATTATCACTCTAAAAATGCATTTTAATACCACACTAACTCACTTTTTTTTATATTTTTTATTTTATGTATTCAACCTAGGGATGGGATGTTAAAAATATATTGATACAATACCGATATATTTAGTCTGACCATTTTCAAATGGTTCCAGACAAGGAACATACAAATCTGGTTCCGATATTTCGGAACCGGTTCATAAGACTTTTTAAGACAAAAGTCTCGATTTTTAAGACTTTTAAGACAAAAGTCTCGATTTTTTAAGACATGGCTAAAAAAAATCGCCCATCACAAACAAAACAAAAAGCAAAAGACAATAACAAAAGATTAATTAAGCATGCGGCCGGCTTCCTCAAAAAAATGCAAATTATATTATATTCCGTAAAAAAATGGAAGTAATTTTCTCGACCTGTGCCTCAAAACTCGAATACGATGAGTTTTCAGCGGTAAGTCTCAGCGCCCACCGACCATTGTTTAACCTTTCTTCGTCTTCGTTTGCAGAAAATGTTCGTGGTCTGCAGGTTGGCCCAATCCCGATGTTCTTCTGAGGACTCGTTGCGTCATGTTGTCCAGGTGCTGGCGCACCACTCGCTGCAGCTGTGGTTCAGCCAGGAATGGCCGAGCTGTTCGGTGGGACTGAAACGCATGCTGTTCTACTACCTGAACAAGACGACAAGGTGCGTCTAAGACTCTTTAATGTTGAATATTTACTGATTACCTTTTACTCCTTTGTGCCGGAGATGTCACGTTCCTACAGCAAGAGAAGCAAACATCATACTGCTGCGACTTATACAGCTCTTCAATGCTAATCCCAAGGGTAATTATGGCGACTCTTGTTTTGCAGGTCAAAAAGTGTGCCCATTCACGTATTTGGAAGCGTCTCTACCCGCGCTGCTCCATGCACCCAACGTTATAAAGCTGCGACTCAGTCCGCAGAAGGAAGTCCGCAGGAATATAATAATATAGTCTAGAGGGGTTGTCCTGAAAGGCAATGTTTTCGACATCCTTGAATTTATACATTTGAGTCATATAGAGGTTTTTGAAGAAAGGAAGTTTTTCGACATCCCAAATTTTTTTGCCCGCAGGACGTGGACGAAGCGTCACAGTTATTTTTAATTATCAAGTTTAACGTTTTATTGGAAATGAATTAATTGAATTTGTAATGTAATGTAGTTGCTGTAGATTAATAAATTTCGGGGCAACCCTTCCAGTCCTGCGCCTCCTTGGCCTTCCAGGAGGTGTTCTTATAGACATGGACAAAGTTTTCTCGCTGCCCTCCTTCTCGCGCTTGAACCACATGGGCTCGTAGGCCGGATAGGTCTGCCCTCGGATAACTCATTAATTTTCTAATATCCTCTTCGCAAAGTTATTGTGTTTCAAATGTTGCTCTAATTTTGTGCCTATAGTGCTATTCACTAGGTCTGTATTTTAATTAAGTTATTAAGCTTAATTAAATATTTAGGAATCGGATGTAAAACATGCATATCTGTCGGACATTCTGTCAGAATGATGTAGTTTTTCAGGGCTATACATAACTCCGTTAGAATACAATATAGCACGTACTTTTTAATTTTAATAATTGAGTTTAAAACTTTAAATTTTTATTAAAGTACAAAAATATATGTTTTTACTAAACATATTTCATCCTCCACCGACTACAACGAATACGCGTGGTTAGAAACTGGTACCGGAGAAGGTCCAAGGGCTTACTTAACGTAACTTTTGATCAAATTCTCCAGCTTCACAGTATCCACTGCGAACTTGCGAATGCCTTCGGAAAGCTTATCAGTTGCCATCGCATCTTCATTGAGTAACCAACGGAATTTGCTCTCGTCCACGGAAATCTTTTCTATGTCCTGCACCTTTGCATTGTCCACCGACAAATATGTTGTCACCGAATCGATATCGTTCTCCAGTTCCTTCAGCAGCGACGGGCTAATTGTCAGCAAATCACACCCAGCCAACGCTTTGATTTCGCCCACATTCCGGAACGAAGCCCCCATTACAAGGGTTTTGTAATCGTACTTTTTATAGTAGTTGTAGATTTGCGTTACCGAAATCACACCAGGGTCCTTTAGAGACTCGAATTTCTTATTGTCCGTGTTGGACACATACCAATCCAATATACGGCCAACAAAAGGGGAGATTAAGGTGACACCAGCCTCTGCGCATGCCACTGCCTGCGCGAATGAGAATAGAAGGGTCAGGTTGCAGTGTACACCATGCTCGTTTTCCAAAATCTCTGCCGCCTTAATTCCCTCCCACGTGGATGCCAACTTGATCAGGATGCGGTCCTTGTCGATGCCAAGGGATTTGTACAGTTTGATCAGCTTCAATGCCTTTTCCACGCTGTTCTTTGTGTCGAATGACAGTCGGGCGTCTATTTCGGTAGACACCCTTCCAGGAACAACTTTCAGAATTTCGGTTCCAAAGAGCACGCACAAATAGTCCATAGCTTCGGAAACTTGACTATTTAAAGAACTGAAAAGCAATGCAAATATGAAAGTGATATGAAAGCATAAGCAATATTGAAAATGTATACCCTTTTTGGCTCTTAGCATATTCCACTGCCTTCTGTACCAAGGGCTGGTACCGCTCCATGGACGACGCCGATAAAATAAGCGAAGGATTTGTCGTGGCATCCGTTGGCTTGTAGATATTGATGGCTAAAAATTGAATTGAACGTCAAGTGAAGTTTAGAATAAACAAATTTGCACAAAAGACTGGTTTTTAATTTTTCAGACTGTTGTTAGAACGACCTTTAAACCGGTTTGAACAAAACCACAGGCCGGCCGACTTTCATTTTACGTAAACAAATCCTTGACTTTCCACTGTCAATGCTATCTTAAACACCTAGTTTAGTACCTAGAAGGTAAGAATATTTTTGAAACCTTATCACTACAGCGGTCACATTTCGAACACACGTACATATGCACATAAGGTCAAACTAAAGTCAGGTTGAATTCAGCTTTTCACTTTTATTTGATCTTCACAAAAGAAGATAACAGCAACTCGAATAGAGGGATGTATGTACATATGTACATACATTAGTATGATTATCATTGAACTTCTGAACATAAAACATTCACATACTTCAGAAAGCATGTTTCGGCGTTTTTTGTATGTGTGTGTGTATGTATGTTACAGATCAAACTCAGCTTTAAATGAACTTTTAAACCCCCCCACCGAAACAAAAGTGTACTTTGTATGTATGTACAAATGTATGTTTAAGTACCTTCAAAGTCACCGGTGTCAGCCACTATTGTGGTGACTTGTTTAAGTTGTTGCAGAACCGACATCTTTAGCTTTTTTGACGTGCGATCGCTTCCCATTCCACAAAATAAAATGAAATAACTGCATCTGCTGGCAAGTGGGCAGCACTGCGAATTGTTTGAAGGCTGCCAGACCGAGTAATTAGAGATGACAAATATTCTAGAGATGACAAAATGCAAAGATAAATATTTATCTTTTTGTCAGCTGATGTCAGATAAAGTTTCAAAAATTAGATGAAAATTGCGACACCCTGTACGGGAGACTGTGTGCGTGCACGTGCGTGTGCGGGCGTTGCACGAGTGTGTGTGTACGAGTCTTGCAGACGTTTGTGTTTGTTGTGTGTGATATGTTTGTTTACATGTTAATAGTTTGACATTTTTTGTTCTGTTTAGTGTCCTGGGCGTCCAATGACCGACCCCCTGCCTACGTATTTACACTCCGTTGGACAGTCACGGATGCGGAGAAAAAGGCAGGAGGCCAATCCCGGCCAGCGGTATATGCCTGGCTGGCTGTATATTGTTGCCGACCTGGTGGCCAAGTAAGTTTGCAAATGGATCTAAAAGTGTACATTATAATACTTATCTCTCAATTTATTATTCATTTCAGCAATTGCCTCTTAGTGCTGATTATTTGTCAGAAACTAGCAGCGAATCCTCCACTGCCGATACATGTACGCCAATTTAGATTAATTCTGTCTCCGAAACATAGTGGAATTTCTGATCTTCGACAGCCAATTCCACCTTCGATATGAACGCCAAGCTGTCCATACTGAATGCTGCTCGTTGCTGCTTCTGAGCGATGAGTCTAGCCGCGTATTCTGCGGCACCGAGAGCTCCATTCTGTGCAGCAGCCTATAGCTCCACGCAACTATACATATGTAGCTTTGTGAAGCCGCGATCCTGAAAATACCAGGCAGGGGGCTCCGAAGCTGTGTGTGGCATGTGCACATCCACCACGCGGACAGTGAGCACGACGAGCTGAATGTGAGCTGGACGCGAGCTGTGTCCGTGGTCGAAGAGACCATCAACACACACCCACGTTTGTGCATCTGTAGACGACACATCTTTACATCATGACGGAGCAGTTTGGTCACTTTGACGAGCCGAGCATCTGTAGCCGGCCATAAAGATGAAGTTGCTGAATCGGAGAGGTCGTCATTATTAAGATAGCTTTGAACAAGGTTTAGGTTGTTTCCTTAAACACTTTGTTTGGAACGTTTAAGAATTGTTGCCATTAAATTGGCTGTAGACATTGTAGACATTGAATTGTATAATTAATTAATTTCTGAACGTTAGGATATGTCATTTTTCAATCTCCTTACAATGTATGCCACGGCCCATTCTAAAACGAATAACAACAGCAAATATAACAGGATGCGCGGGAAAAGTTATTAAGCAACTTCTTTTAACGTTAGTTTATGAAATATTAATTATATAATTCAATTACTTTATATTATTTTTTCCATCAATGTACTATATATACATTTATCACCTTTTTAGACTTTCATATTATAGACAATGGTGACAAGAAATTTTTAGTTGCAGTGGTTGCCGATGGCTGCCCTGCAAATAGGCTCGCCCTCGCCAAAGCCGAACAGCTATTTTCCGTCCTATGGGATTATCGCCATGTGATTAAGTTAATGATGAACAAATTTAATCATGATGATACAATTATGAATAAATTGTACCACACGGTGTTTGAAGCGGATTGGGAACAGCAATTCCCAACCGAAGTGAGTCTTCCCGAAGACGTCCGCATTGCTTGCGAGCGGGAGTTGACCACTATGAGGGCGGTGGTGAAACGAAAATTCAGAGTTTGTCAGGAGCCATTTAGTTTTAAATTCTGTAAAAAAAAACATTGGAGGTAAGCGGAGACACCTTGAAAGTGGTTGTCAAGGATCTAGTCGAAGAACTGATCCAAACGCAAACCGATATGTTGTTCGATCCAGTAACTGCCATTCCCTTGATGGCCAGAATTTTTGGAGTTCTGGTCTCTTTATGAATGAGGCCCCGAGAAATGTAGTGGACTATGCCTCTTGGGGACACCACTTAAAAAAAAAGAATATTTATTTATTATTGTTTAACATGCTGAAACGGGTAGGAGATGAGCCTTGCTTCGTTTCGTTTTCCTTTTCTGTTTTGACTTGTTGAATACAAAATGTGTTTAAGATTTGTAAGGGGAAGGGGCAGCTTCATAACGTTGGCCAAATGGAGCACCGCCTAGAAAGCCACAGAACAAGGGACAAGGAGTCTGGCATTTGGCCATCAACAGATCAGGCAGTGTGCCTGGGAGCAGGCCACGCCCTTGGAGTACCGTTCATCCTTGGGCACGGGTTCAATGGGTATGTATGGCAGCCTCTTCGACAGCATTCAGGAGTTGCTTCTGGGTCAGGTAATTGCAGCACGCTTGGCAAATGGCACAATCACTTTGGTGATCTGCAAAACAAGAGTAAAATAAATACCCTTAGGATTAGTGGATGCTTCATGGACCCATCTGCTTGAGTGCACTTATATTCGGTGGTGGCTATCTCCACAATTGTAACCTGTCCCACGTGAATGCTTTGGCTTTTGGTTTGACGTGCCCTCGCATGAATCCACCCACATTCATCATATCCATGACAGACATTCGATTCATTGCCGCCGGATCGTTAGTGGGGAAAATGTTCATTGTCGAAGAGCTCAATGTTGGCATCGCCATGATGCGAGCCCACATCCAGGTCCTCTCTTTGGTCTGGCAGTCGTCACAGCGTCCGTTCGCTTGAATTTCCAATGCGCTGGATCCGCCCAAAACTGTGAGATCTGCTCCATGGGTCTGCAGGAGTAGTCCAGCCGCGAGACACCATCCACGGCCCGCAGATCGTCAATGAACTCCGCGGAATGGAACCATGATGTGAAGACCTCAATATCCTCGTCAGTCATCATTTGTGCCGCGTACTGCCTGCCGTCTCTGTGTCCGGATAGAGGACTTGCAAGTCAAAACGATGAAGAAAATTCCTTTTTAGAGTAATTGCTGGACAGGATTACCTTGCGTGCTCCCCAAGATCCTCGACATCTCCGTGAGTGAAACTCATCGAATACTGAAGCATCGAATACTGAAGCGATGCATCGTTTTTATTTATAAATTACCCAGTTTATTGTATATTTAATACTATGTGGGATTTTGATTTCTTATTATGTTGTTAGGTTAAAGGTTGTTTCAATAAGGCTGCTATGAAAGCATTTTTTTTTTTAAGTTTAACCATGTTTCAAACATTTAAGACTGCTATAAAAGCTTTAATATATGATTTATTTTTATATGTAACCAGGTTTTAAAAAATTAAGACTGCTATGAAAGCATTATTTTTATTTTCCCTATTTAAGTTAAACCTTTTTTTTCAAACAATTTAAGGAAAGCCTACATTTGAAAAACATTAATAATTTTGTTTTATTTTTAAAATTAGTTAAAAAAATTAAGAAAATGTGAAGGGGTTAAAACATCGGATAAAAGTTTCGACCGACCCGATGCATCACATCGATGTTTAATTTTCAAAACACCGATTACATCGACATCGATGTTTTTACAAAAACTTACATCACTAATATAAGGTACGCTCACACAAGGGCACACACACATTCAAATCGTACAGGGTGTCGCAAATTTGTATCTAAAACTAGAGATGACAAACCAGGTTAGAGAGGAGATTTTCTAGTATATTTCTGAGGGCCACACAGGGTATATTTGATGAAAAAATCCGCGGTCACACTGATTTTGTATTTCGATACTTGTGATCGGTTTCATATGTTTTTGTCTATCGAAACACGCACGTGTGTGTTTTTAATTTAATATAAATAATAAATTGTTTGTTTGGTCAAGTTAACGATTGAGATAAACATGAAGCAGAAACATCTGAAAAATAAACTAAAGCCATATCGACAGGTGCCCCCCGTTCGCAAGAATGAGAAATTTTCTAAAAACTATAGCTACATTCAGAGAAGCAAGCAAATGGAGGAATCCCACAGAAAGGAACGACTCCCGGCACTGGCAGGGAGCTCCTTTGAGCCTGTAGCAGATTTGCTTCCCGACTTACAGAACGACGTCGACGAAACTGGATTCTATGAGCAGCTGGTGAATGGATACAACAACAGCGTACAAACAAGTGTGTAAACAATGAACTACATACATTTCCAAAGTGTTTTCCATGACTACGAATCGTTTTTGCAGACCGCTTTCTTAGCCCAAGCGACAGCGACGGGACCTCGGTGCCTAGACCAGTAAAAACCATTGAAAAACAGAGAAAAACTCCTGTCCAATCGAATGATGACTTTGATTCGTACAATTCATTTTCGAAACGATTTGATTTCGACCTATCTGCAGACAATATAAACGATTTGATTTCTCGGACAGATGCCACATTGATCAAGAGCAGTTGGCCGGCATTGGGAAATTTAAAGTTTGAGATTCCACGGCTAGATGCGAATGCACACAATCCCGACTGCAGTCCACCGAGTGGCGTCTCCAACTCTTCTGATCTCCAAAAGTTGGAGGTCAAAATGTCCATAAGCGCAAAGGTAGCGTTTCCGCTTTCTGCGCTACAGTCTGAACTCTTTCACATTGCGAACAACTATCAGGACCTATACTATCCCCACCGAACACACAGCAATGCCGAAGAGATCCGGTACATATACTGCCTGCATGCACTGAACCACATGCTAAAGGTCAGATCACTGATTCTGCGTAATAATGAGAAAGTGGCGGCACTCGCCAAATCACAAAAGTTGTCACCGAATGAAATTTCTATTCCGGAGACATTCAGAGACCAAGGACTGAAGCGGATGAAGGTGCTCTTTATAGTGCCCTTCAGGGAGTCGGCTTTGAAGATAGTTAATGTTATCGGAGACTTACTGTTTGGAAGACAAGATGGTAACAAATGCAAATTGTAGGCGAAAGACAAAAAATTGATCAATTTCTTTTGCAGATTCAGCCAGGAAAAATTCGATGGCAAATTATGAGCGGTTCCTAGAAGACTACTCGGGAAATACCATATATATTTTCCCAAAACGAACCCAAAACCGTTCGACTATGAGCAGACATTCAGTGGAAACACTGATGACAACTTTAAAATTGGAATGCGTTTCACAAAGAAAGCCGTTTCGCTCTTTTCTGATATGAACTCTTCAGACATACTGATCGCTTCTCCGCTAGGACTGCGAATGCTTGTTACAGACAAGGACAATGACTTTGACTTCTTAAACTCAATTGAATTACTTGTAATCGACCAAGCTGAACTTTTCCTAGCCCAGAACTGGGAGAATCTCCTTCACTCGCTGGACCACCTTCATTTGCAACCGCAGAAGCTGCCGGATACAAATTGCCAACGGGTTCGGACTTGGTGTCTGAGCGGAGCTTCTAGCTTCTACCGCCAAACCTTATTTTTTTCATCACATGAACTTCCAGAATTTCGGGCCGTGCTCAACAGCAAATGCCAAAACTACCAAGGCAAAGTGCGGATCACAAATCTAGTGGAACATGGCGATATCCGGAATGTCATCACGCCAATTCAACAGGTTTTTCGCCGAATTAACTGCTCCAACGTGGAGTCAACTTTTGATGATCGCTTTCAGCATTTTGTCAAGCACATAATGCCCCAATTTAGTAAACCCGGCTTTTCACATTGTATGCTGTACGTGCCCAGTTACTTCGATTTCGTTCGTATACGCAATCAGTTCAAAAGTGACATGATCAGCTTTGTTCAGATAAGCGAATACACCAAGAAGGAAAAAATTTCCCGGGCGAGAGACATATTCTTTCACAGCGGAGCGTCAGTTCTGCTTTATTCGGAAAGGGCTCACTTCTTCCGGCGCACACGAATCAAGGGTATACGAAATTTAATTATGTACCAACCGCCCAACTTTCCGCACTTTTACTCAGAGCTAATCAATTTGATGCTCGAATCCAACCAGAATCCGCGAGACGGCTTTGGAGATGAAATGAATGTTAATATACTTTATACAAAGTATGACCTTCTTAGTTTGAGCAACATCGTTGGAAGCGAAAATGCGCTTAAATTGACCACGGGAAAAAAAGATTCCTACCTCTTTTCGACTAAGACATAAATAGCCCACAATGCAGACCTTACAGTGAACGTGTGTACATATTTTTAAATGAAAATATACATATGTATGTGTCATTGCAAAACGAAAATTATTATTTATTGGAATAATAGCACCATTGCATTGAATATATTTATAGGCGGAAACGCATTTTCGCGGGGAAGGACCAAGTCCAAAGCATTTTTTCCTAGATTGATTTTATTTGTCGAAGATAGGCAGACTTTTGCCTGTTTACTATAGTTTCAAAGCAAACTGCAAATGCAATTGTTGCATAACACAATTGTAATCTTTTGAATCAAAGAATAAAAAATAAATTTTATAGAATAATAGTACAAATAATTACATATGATTAAGAACTATAATCTGAGAACTCAAAAAATGTATTTAAGACATCATCGTTTTGGATACAGTCTAGTAATTGTAAGATTTTGTAAATATAATATAACATTAATATGATTATATATCGCGTATAAACATGGAAATAATTATTAAACAAGTAAAAAATATTTAATGCGTTTTTGGATCTACAGCAGATTGGGATTAGCACCGAAGTCGAGCCGTGACCCTGACTGCATATTTATATCTTTAAGTTATTCAGGTAGTTTACAAAAAAGTGTCCATATATGTATTTGTACATACTATATGAAAAGGTAAAATAATAGACAAATGCATATTTATGGGTGCTCTCTGAAATTTGGTTATAGGTGCTGCAAAAGGCGGATATAATACAGAAAAGAACATGTGCGGAGAGCGATTGCTCTCTTGATAATTTTTTGAGAGACCATAAAGGCATTACAAGACTATTTTTAAGCGGCTAAACGACGGCTGCCAGTCTCTGCTGAAACTAGAAGAAAAACAGCAGAAATATCCGGATCGTGCATACTCTTATAATTGGTATGCCTGGGATTGCTATCTGCAGTACCGGAAAATAATGTTCATGTATAGACGCAAATAATAAGCATCTATATTTGGATGTGTTACGAGCAATTCCCATGCATTTTTATCAAAGATCGTTTGGTTTTTTATGTTTATCCAGTTATTGGAGTTTCTCTACAGTTAACAATGAACTTGTCGTTTTTGAAACTATTCATTGATAAATCCAGAATCGCAGGCTGTTATCCAAATAATCCTATGTGTGTCTCGAACGTTTTGAACTAACATACTACTATTCACGGGGCAGAGTTTATAAATAATGATTTCTAAATATTAAACAGACACACGTGCAGTTTGAAATACGCTTTACACTCACAGATACCGATGATCTCCCCATATTGCCCCACACAGCTTCGCTTCGTTCGTATCTTTGGGCACAGCACACGTTGGTACATACAGCCATATGGATATGGATGTGCCTGTATCTGTATCTACATCTACCTATGTATGTACGTACATGTATGTATGTATCTGCGGCCGACAATATATTTTCCTTCTGTGAGATCCGAACAGAAGAAAACACGAGCACAACCGCCAACAATCGGATAGGTGGTAAGTGCTCAAAAGTTTGTGCGTGCTAAAAGTATTTTCCCGGGCCAAAATAGAGAGTGTATGTAGTTTTGGGAATTTTGCCAAAATATATGAATTTTGTAATTCAAATAGACACTCTCATCAAGCAGCGTTCTCCTTGCGTTCAGTTGCCGTTGATCGTTATAATAGCGCGATCTTTGTGTTAGCTCTTGGTTTTCCGACTGAAATAAATTTATTATATAATAACGGAATTTTTACTAAGAATAATAATTGTAAGTTTTGTTGATTTTTTTGCAACAATTCCAAACAATATAAGTAGTGTTTTACTCCAAACTCTCCATAAAAAACCGAGCCCAAAAAAAAAAAAAAGAAAATACTCCCAAAATGTAAAAATGTTTAACCGCGCGCCTAAAATCATGGAAACTTCAAAAATTTATATAAATTACCTACATACACTAGTAACGTACCGTACCGTTCATACTTATGTACAGCACATACTCACACCTGGGAGTTGGTGTTTTAAAGTGTTTCCACAGTTTTAGTTATAAGATTACTAGTTGGAACACCCTCCCCGCCTACAGATATCCATCCATTGGAAAGTTTCCGTAAAGAGGACAAACAGTGAACAAAACAACCTCGACCTCCGTAGTCATATTGAAATTTTTGAATGTCACCAATACCAATGCACAACAGTCCAAAATAGACACACTGATGTAAATTTTTCACTTGTGTCCCACATAGCATAGCCCCGTGCAAAGCCATAGCATTTATCTGTGATAGAAAAACTGATTATGCAACCGTTGTGTCAGCCCCCCGGGGCGAATAGGAACAAGGCACTGCATGCATGCTACGTTTTTACACCATCATGTACATACATACATACTACATACATGCCATATCATATCATATCGTTTTATTTACTGGGTTTTGTACCAGGATTCTCAGTTTTCATTCGAAAATATGATTGAATAATGAATTTCTGATAGATTGCATGCTCTGACCAAGCTGTGGACCTACGTAAGGTTTTCCTTGCCGAAAGGATAAAAGATATTTACTGTACAAGAATTATACAATTCTTTAGCAGGGTGTCCTGCCCAACTGTCAATTGGAATTCGAGAACTCATGGCTCTCTTCTACATTTGTTGAAATCCATCAGAACCCTCTCAAGATATTTAGCCGTAAAAATATACCTACATATGCCTAAAAACACACATATGCATATAAAAGTCCACCCTACGATCGTCTCCCAGTATATACATACATACATATGTATGTATGTATGTATGGCCGTATATTCATACTTATTTATGTGTTCCTAGTACATATCTATATATGTACATATGTGTTCAAAATTAAGCTTGTATTTTTCGGGTGCTAGGTTGCTATTTTTAGCTCATCTCGGACAGAGTCAATTTTTTTTGCTCCATAATGCACACGTACATGTATGTATAGCCTTATACATGCAGATGTCATGTATGTATATACGGAATATATAGAACATACATATACATACATATGTATGTATATATTATAGAAACATATATAAATACGTTTTAGCCAGACACGTTCGTGCAAATTTAAAAATCTCTCAAATATGAATTATTTAATTAACGTTCGTTGAAACTGTAACAGTCGAAATACCGTTAGATTTTGACACATGTGACATGTATATAAATAGAAATCGACTGTGCCTCGTAAATATTCTCACATAATCGAAACAATATCAAAACTGTTGGATCCGGTTCAAAATTTTCCGCATCGCCTGATGTATATCTAGTCCACGGGTCTGGATGTCGTCTCTCTTTTTAATTGTTCAAAAGTGAAATGTCTCTGCTCTGCTGTACGAATGGACCTAAGTTATTTGAATGTGAAAGAGCGCGAAAGAACAGTGTTGGGTAGAGTCGAAAACTCCCTGCTGCGTGTTTCAGTTGACAGTGGTGACTCGGCTCGATCTGGTTTTTTCGGAGACACAACAATTGTTTTGATTTGATCAAAAATATTGTATTATATTAATTAAAAACTGAATTATAAGGTATATTATATGCGATTGCTGCACTATCGATATATTTATAAATAACTGGTTACATGCAACCCTGCTTCCAATAAATGTCGTGTCATAGTCGCCAGGTGAAACGAACGCCGATGAAACTCACAAAATCGACGGCTCGAGACTTAGTGCAATATTATCAGAAGCACACATATTTAGAAAAAAAGCGCCATGGCGTATAATATATAACAAGTTGCAGTGAAAATACAGTACTTAACGCAGTGCGTTCGTTGTTTCATATGATTTGTAGTGAATCAATACACACGTAAAGAAATCAAATTGCGTGTTGGCGATCTTGGCAAATACTGCCTCTGTTGTGCAAAGTGACACGTGTGTGAATCTCATAAGTGGAGATTAGACTAGTCTGGCTCGAGCGGTAATGCCAATATTCTTACATACCCTTAATTAGTACTTAATTAATTAGTAATAGTTGCTCGACAACTAAACGTCTCAACTGGTACACACCTCCACCTCCCTGCTTCACCTTTTCATTTACTTTACCCAAATGTCTATGTATTTGCATATTTACCCTACAGTAGAGATGTACGTATGTATGTGCATATGTTCTGGCGTAGATTATTTGCACACATGTATGTATGTATTCAGGTACATATGTACGTTTTGTAAATGCTCGCATGCACATACATACATACGCAATCTAATGAGGTAGTTTTAACTGCATATGAACACACTTGCGTATGCATATGCATATTGGTACTGCCAATTATTATTCCTGTCAGTACAAACCCATTATCAGAAAATAATAAAATGTACTTGGCTTTGTTTTTATTTTCAATCTCTACACATCACATGAAGTGAAGGCTACTGAACGTAGAGGATAACAAATCAAAATGGAAGACGGTCACTCGAAAACCGTCGAACAGTCTCTGAACTTCTTCGGTACAGACGGAGAGCGCGGTCTTACCCTTGAGCAGATCAAGGCGAACCAGGCGAAATATGGACCGAACGGTAATTACAATTGTTCAATATCAATATCAAAATCAAAACCCCCAAGCAACACTGACTCACCTGCATTCACCTCTTTATCATTTCAGAATTGCCAACTGAGGAAGGTGCGCAGTCAATCTTTGATCGAGTGCAATACGCACTCATGCTCATGATAACAGACAGCGTACTAATGTCATTCACATTTACCAATTGTTTTATTTTGCAGGAAAGAGTATTTGGCAATTAGTTTTAGAGCAGTTCGACGATCTTCTAGTGAAGATTTTGCTATTGGCGGCCATCATTTCATTTGTAAGTCTAAGTCATTCCGTAGTAAACGGAAACTACTAAACTACTCTACTCGGTTCCGCATATAAACATGCTATCGTTCTATTTAATCACAGGTATTGGCGCTATTTGAAGAACACGAAGAGACGTTCACTGCATTTGTAGAGCCCTTAGTTATTTTACTTATTCTGATAGCTAATGCGGTGGTTGGTGTATGGCAGGAAAGGAACGCCGAGTCCGCCATTGAGGCTCTCAAGGAGTATGAGCCAGAGATGGGCAAGGTAGTCCGTCAAGACAAATCTGGCATCCAGAAGGTCAGGGCGAAAGAGATTGTCCCCGGAGACTTGGTCGAGGTGTCTGTTGGTGACAAGATCCCCGCCGACATTCGCCTAACCCACATTTACTCCACCACCATCAGAATCGATCAGTCTATCCTCACTGGCGAGTCTGTGTCGGTGATTAAGCACACCGACGCTATTCCCGATCCACGAGCCGTGAACCAGGACAAAAAGAACATTTTGTTCTCCGGCACCAACGTGGCCGCTGGCAAGGCCCGTGGCGTCGTTATTGGCACTGGACTGAGCACTGCTATCGGTAAAATCCGTACCGAAATGTCGGAGACTGAAGAGATCAAGACACCTCTGCAACAAAAATTGGACGAGTTCGGCGAGCAGTTGTCCAAGGTTATTTCCGTCATTTGCGTCGCTGTCTGGGCCATCAACATTGGTCACTTTAATGATCCCGCTCACGGTGGTTCCTGGATCAAGGGTGCAATTTACTATTTCAAGATTGCTGTCGCCTTGGCTGTTGCTGCCATCCCAGAGGGTCTGCCCGCAGTTATTACCACCTGCTTGGCTTTGGGTACTCGCCGCATGGCCAAGAAGAATGCCATTGTGCGCTCCCTGCCATCTGTAGAGACCTTGGGCTGCACCTCCGTCATCTGCTCTGATAAGACCGGCACACTGACCACCAACCAAATGTCCGTCTCCCGCATGTTGATCTTCGAGAAAGTGGAGGGCACTGACAGCAGCTTCCTTGAGTTTGAGCTGACAGGATCCACCTACGAGCCAATTGGCGAGCTCTTCTTAGGCGGCCAGAGAGTAAAGGCCGGTGACTACGAGGCACTCCAGGAACTGGCAACAATTTGCATAATGTGCAACGACTCTGCTATTGATTACAATGAGTTCAAGGCGGCCTTCGAGAAGGTCGGTGAAGCCACAGAGACTGCCCTGATTGTGTTGGCCGAGAAATTAAACGCATTCAATGTCAACAAGTCTGGACTGGATCGCCGATCCAACGCCATTGCTGCTCGCGGTGAGATTGAAACCAAGTGGAAGAAGGAATTCACCCTGGAATTCTCCCGCGATCGTAAATCCATGTCCTCGTACTGCACCCCACTGAAGGCCTCCCGCCTGGGCACTGGTCCCAAACTCTTCGTTAAGGGCGCCCCCGAGGGTGTGTTGGATCGTTGCACACACGCTCGTGTCGGCACGAGCAAGGTGCCATTGACTTCGGCGCTGAAGGCCAAGATTCTTGCCCTGACTGGACAGTATGGTACTGGACGCGACACCCTGCGTTGCCTGGCACTCGCTGTTGCCGATAGCCCTATTCGCCCAGAGGATATGGATTTGGGAGATTCCACTAAGTTCTATCAGTATGAGGTTAATCTGACATTCGTCGGAGTCGTCGGCATGTTGGATCCCCCCCGCAAGGAGGTATTCGATGCCATTGTCCGCTGCCGTGCTGCTGGTATTCGCGTAATTGTGATTACTGGTGATAACAAGGCCACTGCCGAAGCCATCTGTCGCAGAATCGGCGTGTTCACTGAGGACGAAGACACCACTGGAAAATCTTATTCCGGCCGCGAGTTCGATGATCTATCCACTGCGGAACAGAAGGCTGCCGTTGCACGTTCCCGACTCTTCTCCCGTGTGGAGCCACAGCATAAATCCAAGATTGTTGAGTACCTCCAAGGCATGAACGAAATCTCTGCCATGACTGGTGATGGTGTGAATGACGCCCCAGCTTTGAAGAAGGCCGAAATCGGTATTGCCATGGGATCCGGTACCGCTGTGGCCAAATCTGCCGCCGAAATGGTCTTGGCCGACGACAACTTCTCTTCCATTGTGTCTGCCGTTGAAGAAGGTCGCGCTATTTATAACAACATGAAACAGTTCATTCGTTACCTCATCTCCTCGAACATTGGTGAAGTCGTATCCATCTTCCTTACCGCTGCCCTTGGCCTGCCCGAAGCTTTGATTCCCGTGCAGTTGCTCTGGGTCAACTTGGTAAGTGAAAAAAGATTGAATCTTTTGAACTATGAACATAACTTATGCTGATTCTTAGGTTACTGATGGTCTGCCAGCTACGGCTCTTGGTTTCAACCCACCTGATCTGGACATCATGGACAAGCCCCCCAGGAAGGCCGACGAAGGTCTCATTTCCGGCTGGCTGTTCTTCCGGTAGGACTAGGAATTCATAAGTTCAAAAGGAATCGTTTCATATATGCTATTTGTTTGTTTCCTTTTCAACCAATTGTAGCTACATGGCCATTGGTTTCTATGTCGGCGCAGCTACAGTTGGTGCTGCTGCCTGGTGGTTCATCGCCTCTAGCGAGGGTCCTGGTCTGTCCTACTGGCAACTCACTCACCATCTTTCCTGTTTGGGAGGCGGGGACGAGTTCAAGGGTGTCGACTGCAAGATCTTCAGCGATCCCAAGGCGATGACCATGGCCCTATCCGTACTAGTAACTATTGAGATGTTGAACGCAATGAACAGGTGAGAACGAACTGAAAACCCATATTCATATGTATGTACTTCTTACATGGGATCGACGTTTATCTATGTAGCTTGTCTGAGAATCAGTCCCTGATCAGCATGCCCCCATGGTGCAACTTGTGGCTGATTGGATCGATGGCACTTTCCTTCACTCTTCACTTCGTTATTCTTTACGTTGATGTCCTCTCCGTAAGTATCAAGTTACTAACTAAGAAACTAGCTTTTTGAACGTGACATCTTCCGTCTATAGACCGTCTTCCAAGTGACACCGTTGTCTGCAGAGGAATGGATAACTGTGATGAAATTCTCTATTCCTGTAGTTTTATTAGATGAAACATTGAAGTTTGTTGCTAGAAAAATCGCAGATGGTGAGAGTCCTATATATAAGATGCATGGGATTGTGTTAATGTGGGCTGTCTACTTTGGCCTGCTATACGCTATGATGCTTTAAGAATATAATGATAATCCATAAGCCCAACTTCATTATTCTAATTTATAGTATAAAATGTTACTAAATATAAACAGAAACAAACAGAAACCACAATTATAAATATCTAACGTAACGACATAACCAATATAAAGATTGTTCCCAAAATATTACTGATTTACACCACCCCCTCCCCGGTATCACAGAATTACAGACTACTAGTGATACGGAAATACGGGGTCACCGACTGACTCACTCCCTGCTTTGGCATTGAACAAACAGCGTCAGACTATTACCTACCACCCTATGACCCTAACGATTCATCTAACACACACCACCCGTATATACCCAACAAATATGCATATACATATATGTATATATATACATAGTATATTTGTGTTTGTATATTATTAAATTATAGCAGGATGCTTTTTGTACATACAATGCTGTAGATACATAAGAGTTCCAAACCGGGTATATTTTTCAATTGTAATAGTTAGGTTTTATCCAAAAATATGTTTACTGGCTTGTCAGCAAGGAGGCGTATACACAAGATCGCTGTAAATGAGATAGCTTTTTAAACAGGAACAAAATTCGATTTGAACAATTAGTCTCCTCGTTGAGTAACTGACAAACTAATCTATCTGTAGGTTTAGTTATGCAAAAGAACAAACAAATTTAAATTTTCTATCTCTCGCTCTAGCGAGTCTTCGCGTTAGACCCCATTAATTGTGGGCATTTTTGTTTAGCCTGTCAAAAATAAAATCTTATTTTTGTTAACCTTTTTCGTATTTGAACTCAGTCTATGGTTAACGCAATTCATCTTTTCAAAGATACACACATATGTATGTATAATAATCTTTTGCGTTCGATAATATTTTCATAAATAAAATCTGAAATATTGGTAAACTCATTCCGTAGCTGTAAGAATTGTTTATGAGCACAAGATATTGAATAAAGTCAATAATTCAGTACGTAGCTAACACAACACTACATCATATTGGGCGCGCTCGTATCGTATCGTCTCGTCTCGGCTTCAGATTGTGTTTGCGTTGTATTTATGTATTTAGGCAAATGCTTAGGAACACCATCACCATCTAGAGCATTGGCTCTAGAGCATATCGCCTATTCTATGCATACCCAAAGGAATCACAACCACGAGCCTGGCCGGCGGTACCCGGCAGTCGTTTTGAACATGTTTAAGGTTTTAATTGACTTGGAATCGAATTGTGTAATTTATGTCAGTCTCAGTTCTATGGAATTAAGTAATCCTTCTAGCATTTTTAGCGAATACTTAATTAAATTAACATAATACATAATTTATTTTGTTATACAATTAGAGACGCTGTGAATTGATTAAACAAAAATTACCCACACAATTACCTAACATTAATTCAATAAATAATGCAGAACTAAAACATGCTGAGCTCTACGCGACCCAAAGAAAGGGCAAGGCCCATGGAGTCCTCTTTCCCTCCAGAAATAAGCTTCCCCTGGCTGCTGCAAATTCTATTTATAATTCTGTTTGCTTGCACGTGCACGTCGTTGGTGCGAAGAACGATCTACCTGGCAATTTAGTAGCAACGACTTGATTTTACTTACCAGCCCAATACCATGCCCCATACCAATACACACATTCTCAATGAACTATTGTTTATTTTTTTATACAGTCAATCCCAGATTTCATTAATTGGATCCCTGATTAATTACAATAACATAAAATGAATCCATCCCTGCTTTAGAAAAGTACGTGCAGTTATTATATTATGTCGAGAGTGCACCAAATTTGTGGTGAATGTAAAAACAGAACGAACAGTTACTGTGCATTATGGTCTATTACATTATCGCACTCAATGGCATTAACGAAAAAAAGAAGAAACACACAGATTTGAAATTCAGCATGTAAGATATCTAAACGTAAAAACGAAATAATAAAACAAGAAATCCGAAACTGGTCTACATATGTAATTTCCCCCCTTATAATAATGCATACCTGCATCTGCAAGTACCGTATGCCCACCGAAACTGCCAATTTCCAGAGTTTCGGAAGCCGCAGTGCTCAACACCGCTTGCCACCCGAAGCTGTTTACCTGGTCCTGGTTCTCCCCAATGCAGTAAAATCCGCTGAAGTACAATCCCCAGTACTTATCCCCATCAAGCTTTGGTTTGCTCATGCGTTGATCGGTTAAATATATTTGATGAAAAACCATTTGGTAATAATCGTCACCATTGTTTGCATACATATACAAACTGTAGTTCCTGACGCTGTCGTCGACAAGTGGTAACGGTTTTGCGCACCATAACCGGATACGAATGTGTGGAAATGAATGTGAAGGATGACAAATTTTTCGACCTTTATCATTCGTGTATTAATCGCTAAGCCAGCCCTGTTACTTGCAACTGCAACATTGAATCCAACATAAATAAATTTATTTGCTTTAGAAAGTAAAACATTAATGGAACTGTGGGTTAGTAAGAAAGGATTAAATAAATATATACCAAATATAAAATTTATAGTATGGTCTTTTATTTACTTTACTTTGCTTTCACTCGGGTATTAAATAGTTATTTTAAGTGGATGTTGTGTTTATTTATTCATTCCAAAAGAGATAACGATTGCATTGCGCCCAGTAACATGTTACAAAGCCTTTCGCCGGATTCTATTATCGGCAAAGTCAAATATTTAAATTAATTAAGCGAGCAAGCTTAATGGAATTTATTCCAGCTCTAGTTTATTTCATAAATTAGATCAGTCTGATCAACATTGATCCATTTTGCAAAAATACAATATTGACAACGAAATGAATTCATTTACTCGTGGTGCGTCATTAGGATAGTAAGGAAGGACTCCGTGGCTATTACGACGGGGGTAAGGCCCATAATGTAGCAGTTTTGTCCGCAGATGTAGAGATGAATGAAAATTCTGTTGGATGCCATCGAATGGTAATTGCTTTGTCCTTATGCTCCGCCACCACCACGGAGGATAGCTCATGTGCCAGATCACCTTGCAAATCTGTCAGCTTGATCGAATTGTCGTAGCTGCAAGTCAGCATGTAATAGGCGGAGGGAGAAAAACGAACGCACCTTTACAAATAGAGAAATGGAGTAGCATTTAGTTTTTTGGCCCGTTTTTGGTTACCTTCCGGACCATTACCTTATTTCAGCGCTGTGGGGATAAAACCGCTGTATTGGCCGATTTCCACGAATGTCATATAGTACGCACGAGCTGTCCGCATGTCCCGATACGAGAAGCCTGCCTGTGGGATCAACGCAAACGGCTGTCACAGCAGAGTTTTCCAGTGTGCTATCTTTCCGTTCATGCTCCAAAGTGTTTACCGAAACGTTTACTCGAAGATCCCAAAAGCGTATCGTTTGATCCTGAATACAAAATCAGTTAATAAGAACATACATATGTAGATATGTTTTTATAGGCACGGGTTCAGGATTACCTGTGATCCGGATACGAACATTGCATTGTTCCAGCTAAACAGAGACAATATATGGCCGGAATGGCCACTGTACGCCTGAAACGGGGTTCCTGAAACACAGTCGGTAATGTAGATCTTGCAGTCTCCAGCACCACCGCTGACTAAGAGTCGAGACTTCGTGGACGAGTCGTCCAGAAAGCACATGTCGCGAACAGTGCCATCGTGCATATTTAGCTCCATCTCGTGACCCACCAGCTGGTTGGTATCGTTATTAAATCTCATATACTTGATGGTTTTATCATTTGATCCTGTAGCAATTATCTCGCCATCCCCGGACCAGCAAGTACAGTATATTGATCCTCGATGGTGTTTCGTCCGTTTGCACAGAACGGAGGGGGGATACACGGACGTCTGGCCATTTCTAACAATATATGTTTGTACTCTTAGTAAATCACATTCCGTTCCGGAAAAATGGCTATCAAATACTAACCTTAGCTTGGAAAGTTGTGGGTACTGACAGATGCGAAAAGTCTTGGAGTTGGAGCCCACCGCGTACAACTTTCCATTCGGATGAAAATCAACACTACGAATCGCCTGCGAGTCTGACAAAGTGGTAACTGCTTCGAAGTGTGGCCGCTCTGCATCGCCCTTTTGGCAAAGAGAAATTGAATTTGATTAATTATCTAAACAGTTATTTCATTTAATGCATACCATATAACATACATATATGTATGCATATATTTATGGGCTTCTTGTCTATATTATTCTGTTGCCAGCAGCCAAACTGCTTGCGTGTTCAAAATAAACAAATGGACCAAAACAGCGCTTACCTTTCTTAAATCCAAGTCCTTGCCTTCAGAATTCATGAATGATTAGTTTATTAGTTTCGTTTAGACTACTTGTAATTATAAATCGAGTATTTTCAGGTATTTCGAACCAATCTACATATGTTGTTCATACACCAAGCAAGCCCCCTCAGCCATCGATGGTAATAGGTAATAGGTAGTCCAACTCTCTACATTTAAATTATTTATACATGAGAGAGACGAGACTGTAGAGGCAGTGTTGGGTAACGTTTTAATTGATCTTCCAAACCGAAACGATATGTTTGTATATATGTAACCAACGCAACGAGAGTGAAAATTCACCTGCAGTAAAACATCATACCAAACAAATAAAACTGACAAAAAATGTACACACTCTAATTATTGTTACAATTTTTTGATATTTTATTTACGTAAAAATAAAATATTTGGACATATGATTGAATATAACAAATTAATAACCTTCTTTTAAAAATTTGATTGATTCTTAAACTTGTCTAGTGTTGCGAACTCTTATAAAACTGAGCGATTAATGCTCTTAAGAGTAAATTGTTATAACCTCACGGCCTCCTCCACGAACCATTAACACTTTTTCAAGGCCCTCTGTTAATACTTCCAGAAATTCCATATCTAAAATTGAGAAAAGACAAATTAGTCACAGAGTTCCCAAGTTCCCTGGTAGATCGATCTACTTACAATTGCTTTCACGCTCCGCTCGCACTTCCCTAGGCGGTCCTGGTAAATTCATTATGACCAACTGGGCATCCTGCGACTTTTCCACAATAACCTCGTTCAGTTTTATTGCTGTGTGCATGCGACGAACGTTAAACTCGTCCCTGAAAGTGTGTGTGTTTTTTTTAATTTGTTAGGACTGTTTAAGGTTGTTGCCTTACGGTTTCACATTGGACTTGAATTTGCTGTCGGCTTTCTCTGTCGATTCATCCTTGCTAGAAGTAGTTTCGGGCGCGTCCGTCTCCTCTGGACCATCCGAATCAATTGAGTTACGTTTCTCATCATTATGAGACTCCTGCAGAGTGAGGGAACAGAAATATTATCAGAATAACACAAATTAAGATCTATTTACGAATGACAAGTGCCGTTGATTTAAAAATAAAAAAACATGTAAACTCATTGTTAAAAAGCCACAAAATTTATAAACTCAAAAACGATTTCAATTACAACTGATTTGATGTACGAATATGGATGGATATATTGGATCCAAAACCAAACGTTTATGTCTTTATACGCTTCCGCTATACACGTTCGTTGATCCCACGCAACTTGTTTGTTTTAAAGGACTGAAAGTAATGCTAAATAATAATTTAAATAGAGTACATACGTGATTCTGTGTTTCTTCTATAGTTGGATCGGCAAACCGAACTTTCGACGCCGTTCTGGTGGCGTCATAATGGTGGTCTACAATTGTTTGAACCTGGAAATGATGCATGATGCATATGAAAAAACGGTTGATCAAGTGGAGGGGGGCCAATACTTTTCAGGGGAATAAAGTACGAGTAGTCTTGGGTTTCACACAACAAAGGAACTATCTGTTATACAATCTGGGTATTCCCAATGGAAAATTTTCAGCTAATCTGATCATTTGAATATTATAGTGGGATCCACATGCCGAAGTTATTTATTAAAGTGCAACAAATATCAAGATTGTATAAGCTTGAGGATACCAAGCTGGATAAACCACTCAAGTGCCATAGGTGAATAAATAAAGCTATCCAAATAAATACATATGTGTGTGTGTATGACTGACATAAGCCGCAGCACACTTCAGTACAATATACTTATAATGGGGCAATGATACGAGTTCAAACTTTGGAGCAGAAAACAAACCAACCTTATAAAAGAACATTTAAATGAAACTCATATTCGGAACACGGTGGAACTTAGAACTATCCAGCATAAAGCAATAATTCAATAATATCATATATTTTTATGTATGTATGTATGCATATATATAAAAATGGGATGCTGATCCAGACAAACGGACATGACCATGCCCAACCCACCAGTTGCTGATGATATCATTCGTACATATTTATGTATATGTTGATAAAGAATACTTTCTAGTGAATTCGAATTCTGAGAAATCCTTTCTCATGGGCAGATTAATACACGCAACATGGAATATCCCAGGCTGAGTATTCTTTGAATAATATATGTATGTATGTTTATATAGGCGAGAGGGTTTTACGATTTCGATGGGGGTTTTCTTTAGCCACATAGTATAATATAATGAACAATTATTGGTACAACACCGAAATGTCTGATATGAAAGGATGACAATGAGAATCACACATGCTCATTTAAATAGTAAGAGTATGTAATGATCTGAGATGAGATACATATGTGTAGTACGTCTGTAGGTATGCATGTATGTATGTATGTATGTACATAGATAAATACACAGAATGTTTTGGCTAATGAAGATATTGTATCTTTATGTATAGTGATTCTGTATATATTCTTTACCAAAGACAATTTATTATCACTGGGTGTTTCCTTAAAATCCATTATAGTCTGAACCTTTTGATTTTCAAATATACAAAGTGTAAAGTTTTAATTTCGATCTCAATATTCATATGGATATGGGTAAGAAGTCAAGTCGATATATTGATGGAAAATAAAAGCCAAAATCGGTTTCTACAGATTTTTTTCTACAGTTGAAGTAAATAAATAACTCATCTTCATATAGAAATTATGCTAATAAAAATTTAATTAAATCAATAACTTAATGTGCAGAATGAGTTTTAATCAGTTAAACTAAAATATATATTATGTTATGATGAATACCTAACCTTGAATTAATCTGCAGTACAGATGTAATGAGCATAATGAAAGTTTATTGTCGTTTTTTTGCAAAAAACCAAATACTCACCACTTTGGAGTTTTTTTTTTTTTATTTAAACCTAAGGCTCTCAGCATCTGATTGCGCTGTTCCATCATAAGTGTTCTCTCATAGGTGTACGCAGAAATGTCGCTGTTATTCTGGAAATATTTCGCAAAAAAAAACAAAAAACAAAAACGTATAGTACATATTTATTGTGCATTAGCTAGCTAAGTACCATTTCAACCACTTCAACATCAGCTTCAATTCGAAGGTGGTATAGGAATGTCTTCAGATCTTTCTTCATTTGAATCGAGTTATCCTCGATTTGAGCAACTGTGAAGATGCGTAGCTTGCAGTTACGCCATGTGCGATGTTGTTTTAGCAAGAATGGCAGCAGCATAAGCAAACCTCCGTCGTGGACTATCCACCAAATATCAATGTTGCCACCAATCTGAAAAGCGGAAAAATTAATCGGCAAGCCAAGTGAAATGGGTTTTTCTTTACTACTTTGTGGTTTGATTCTGGATAGAAGTTGATTCCCTTTGGCACCAATAGAGCCATGTGGCAGGCAGACACTGTTCGCACTGTTTGGATAAATGTCCTCCAGCTGTTGCGACCCTCCTGTCTCCAGCTATAGGGCCAGCCAATGATGACTGTGTTTGGCTTCATTCCCCCCAGGCCAATTGTTTGGATGCTGTAAGAAAGATTTTATGCTCATGTTGGGTTCTCAGGATTCCAGAGGTCCACTTACACTGAACTAATACCTTCTCCGATCTGTTGGGCCACCAAAATATCACAGAATCCCTTTACCTTCTCGTCGATCATGTACTTGCGCAATGTGGATTTTGCGTCGACTGCTTTGTTTGCAATTTTTGTGTGATCGCCTTTTAACACAGACACACAAATTGTCAATCCTTTGCCAGCTTTAAGCTGAGTAGCAAAGGAGAATATCTTCCTATACTTTGGCAAAAAGTTGTCGTTGAGCTTCGAAAGCACCAAGATTTGCGGACGCCAATTTTTCGTATGCGGTGGGCCTTCCTCCAGACGAAGAAGCGAGAACCTCGCGGCAGTGAGAGCCATTCCACGAATGCCATCACCCCACTCCTTCTCGGCTCTGCAAGGGGGAAAGAGGAAGAACGCAAAGAAGTTCTACACTTCCAGCAACTTATAAATATTTTGATAGATTCCTACCCTCGGTATTCTATATATTTATATATGATGACGGCCATTCCCATTGCAAGCAGTGCAAAATACCAGGAAGTCATAATCATGACTGATATGCAGAGCGTCAGGCCTATCAGGGACAAGCTCCAGTGATAGAACTTGAATCGCGGCCTCCAATTCGGTGTCCTCAGTAATGTTTGTACAGCGCAAGCCAAATTTACGAATCCGTAGCACATGAGGAAGAACATGGATAGCAACGGCGCCAGCAAATCCACATTACCTTTAGACACAAGAGCATGAATTATAAATATTTCATAAGTGACTCAGATTCTGGCTTACCTAGGAGAATGCCGCACTGGCAAATGACAATAGTCAGAAGTAGAGCCCGGGTGGGTTCTCCGCGTTTGGAGGACTTGGCAAAAGGGGCCAAAAATGGTATGATTTCATCCCTGGCTATGGCTTGCAGCAAGCGGGGGGCGCCAGTCAAACTTTGTAGTCCAGCTCCTAGTGTCGACAGGAACGACCCAATCAATATAACCCATTGATTTGGCCAGGCGATATTTGCAACGACCAGCTTGCCACCGATTGATTGTCCAAATCTAAAACACGATTAATGAAATCAAGACCTCCATCCAAACGATATCCATTGGCAGCTTACTTGTCTCTCAGCAAAAGATTGTCCACTGTGCCGGCGAAGAACAAGACGCTGGACAAGTAGACGGTGCTGGTTGTCAGGATGGCACATATCGTTCCTATAGGTATACTTTTCTGGGCATCAGCCAGATCGCCCGATCGATTGGATCCAGCCATGATGCCTGGTTTGGGACAAAGCCGGTTTTAATATGGATGACTTGTACGTAAAAATGAAACCAAAACACACCTGTGACCGATGGGAAGAAGATGCCGATCAGCAGCGTAAAGGAAGTGGTTATATCGGCCATAATTTGATTGTATGATTCGTTTCCAATGTTCTCAATGTCAACAGAATCGTGGCCATACGATATAAACTGTCCTTTCTCCAAAAACGAGGGGAAGATATTATCGTAGAAAACGCCGCTGGCAAGACCCTTGATGCCCTTCACTTTGGACACATTGTTATCTATGGAGAAACCAGAGAGATTTGAAAAGGTTTCTGCTTCAAGCGGATTGTATCTTCATTACTTAGATAGTAGTCATCGCACTTGTTATTCGGGCAATAGATATCGCGCAAGAATGAGTCATCCTTTGTACAATTGTCAATGGGAATGTCCTTCAGAAGTCGCTTTCCAAGGACACACATGCTACAATCAAGTAAAATGTTATTTGATAGACACAAGAAACTGCACGTGGGCTGCACTTACTATAGCTTTTCGTTGCCATGAATATTGTCAAAAATACCGACATAAACTGCTATGATCGAAAGTATTACACAGGCCAGTGCCACCGTGGCGAACTTATTGACAAACTTGACGCCCACGAACACAATTAAGCCTTAAGCATTGAAAGAGAACAATTAATTTATGCATGTCCTTTCACGTTAGATTTAAGCTTACCCATAAAAATGAGCAATACTGTGCCGTAGACCCTGAAGTTATTGTACATGGCATCGGCATCCTTTGTGAAGTCCCCAAAGATCGATGCCCATGGTGCCATATATGTCTGTGCATAGTGAATGGTTGCGGGCGTTGTAGTTCTATTTGAATACGTAATATGTAATATGTTTGCAACACTTACCAATACAATTTCAACAGCACCAACAATGTACATCGCCGCTGCCAGTGTGGTTCCCGTATAAAACAGCATCCCAACCGCACCGCCGAATTCAGGTCCAAGGGATCTACACACATAGGATTATAAATTTAGGTTGGAGTCCACCGACTTTAATTTGTACAATTACCGCGAAATCATGAAGTAACTCCCACCCGCCGGAACTACTCCATTTGTTGCAATGGCTGACATTGAGATCGCAGTAAGCATTGTCTAAGAAAAATGTGTTAATTGGGCTATACAATTTGGGTTGGAAAGCTGTCGCAGTCTCTTACCACACAGCAGCAGGTCAATACGATTAAGAATCCACATATGGCGCCAGCCGTACCGACAACCCATGTTAACCGAATGAACAATATTACTCCAAATATATTTTGAATGCATGGCAAAAAAACTCCAATTAGGGTACCTACAATTAAAAAAAAAGGCGAGCAGCCAGAGAGAGATAGTTACTCATTTTAAAAGTAGCTTATCCATCAAGTAGAGCTTGTAGAACTGATTCATAAAGATGAGATATTCCCACGATTCAGTTAGCAATTTAATTTTTAATTGTAGAAGATTTTAACAAGCTTTCGCAAGTTAACTAATTGATGTACAACATACCCATTCGAGCCGATGGTGCTGGTGGCTTTGCATCGGGATCAGTGGCCGCTGGTATCGTGTTTTCATAATTGGCAATTGATGAAATGAATGTTGATATATGGGGCCTGGTCGCCAAATCATCATCGTATAGATAGAGATTTGGGTCAATGTTAGACTTCTGGTTTTCTTCAGCCCTGTGGATATCACCTGAGTCTGAAAATATATTTATCAGGAGTACATTAATTAACGTCAGTCGTCCCTTTAAAAGTCTTTTACTGACTGCAAAAGATAATAAACTTGTATTATGCAATAGCTTAAAGTTTTATAAACGTCTACTTAGGTATAGATCGAAACAGTAGGGTGGGACAAACACTTCTTAAAGTAAGTATATAAAGGACGATTATATATAGGGGTAAGAGGTACAATTCTAAGTTATTCTCAGCATACCTTCATTTTTTGTGTCGTGTACTGTGCCATTGTGTTCGGATGATATTATTTCCATTTCATCCGAATCATCTTTTGCACTGTTACTTTGCATGTTAACGCTATGCTCGGTTTTAAAGTTTTCTTCTAGATTGCACTTGTTCACTTAAAATTAGGTAACACTAGAAAGTAGTTTGAATCGAGCGAGAATTTAGTAGGCATAACATTGGAAAAACTATACATGTATATGTATGTACATATATGTATGTATTATATAACCAAAAGGCGTGGTCCATTCAGTGCGGGTGCGGGTGCGGAACAGAAGGTAAGTTTTTTTTCATTCTTTGAAATAGGTTGATTTGCAATCACTCGGGATTGTGCGATTGCACATTCGCTCGCGCACATATAGTACATATGCATATGCATGTACTCATAGTGTGTGGAGAGCTACTTATATGAGTGTTAAAGGCAGGAGATCAAAACAAGGAAAGGGCCACGGGTGCTCCAGAGTGAAGTGCGGACATTATGCGAATAGAAGAGGGCAGGATGCTCGATGCTCACACAGTGGGCGGACAGAAAATATGTAACCGATTAATTTAGGTCAAGGATTTTCAGCCCCTCCTCGTGCGTAGGTAGCTAGCGGAACGGCAGTGAATTGGTGTTATTTTGAAATGTGGCTGTCCCTGTCCTACCGGAGCACCCATCAATGTTAATATTTCTTCGAACTGTTACGAAACGAACAAACAGACAGAACTTCAGACATTAGGAGGAAAACGCAGGCCGTCGGATTATGACTTCTCAATTTGCAAACACTTAATAATTGAACGCACTTGTATTCATGTGTATGTATTTGATTATTGTTGGATTTTCGTCGATTGTTAAAAGTATGTTACATACTATAAGCGCTCAAAAAGAACTGGTATTTCATGTTTTTAAAAATTTATTTGAAAGAATATTCTTTCTAAAATTATTTAAAGCGAGCGAAAACGCTCAAATGTATGCTACTTCTCGTCCAGATTAATAGAAAAACTAAGAAAACTGTGTATTCGGCCGAATAAAAATTATGTTGCCCAGGACCCTGAGCGTTCAATTGAGATGAAATCGAAAGCTTTTGTCTACACAATTTCTATACACACATTCTTGGCGAGAGAGATGCGAAAAGAGAGCGAGAGAGCGTTGCAGGTGAACATTTCTTGGCCTACGGCACACACTAGCACACCAACTCACAGTAAAATTTACCAGGACAATCCAGCACTCTCGCACAGGGCGCACAGCATCCGCTGGAAATGCCAGGGCAAAAGCTGCGCTGTCTGGGCAGCTCAAGCTTTTCACAGGTACCGTACACAGACCCACCCCCTAAGCTTGCTTTACAGCTGAGAGGAAATGTGTCAGCAGGGCACTCTGGATTTTCACAATTGGGGCACGTTGAGATTGAAATGCAAGCCCATAAGCTCTATACGACGATACAGTAGTCACCAATAAAGCAGGAAATGTGACCCGACTATCAATAAACATATTTTATAGTTCTTAACTTTAGCCAGAAGATGCGCATGTCCTAAATAGATAAATACATGCACAAATTACTTCCTAACAGGTTGTTAGAATATTTTTATCATTAACAGATCAAAGGATCATCAGAATTTAAATATTTATCACAATAATTTTCGTAACGTTAATTCTCACCTAGTGTTTCATCGTGGATATCTCCCAAAAGCTTTCCACTTGCTGATTCATCTTGATGATAATCCAATACCGTGTCTTCGTCTGCTTTTGTGACTTGAAATCTATCTGGCATTTTTGTTATTCAAAGGCACTCTGCAAAAGGAGAAAATATTGGTAATGAACAATTTTAGTTTGTTGCTGAAATCATGTGTTGAGATTAATTTTTTTCAATATCTAGACTATCTATCTAATCACTAGACTAAGACAACTTATAAGGATCGAACCATTATTTAAAAACCCCAAGTGGGTCACGCCACGCCTAAGTCATGCTTTTGTTATATCATCAAATGTTTTATAACTTTCTGACGTCATATAATAGTGCGAGTGGAAGGGATTTTATTAATTTTGATATCATCTAGAATCTTATTAACAAATAACGTCTTTTGAATTTGGGAGCAATATCTCTTATATAATCGGTTGCATAATAAGTGATTTTGCCAACATCTTTTTGAAATCCATAGTTTCTAAAAAAAATGACGGAAGCATGAGATACATATATTAATCTATGCAATTCAAAATACAGTTCTTTGTTCGACTACAAGAAGAGTTTCCATATTTCATTGCCCAAATCAGTTGTGTCATACTGAAAGATGAGTATAGAAATTCCAAAATACATTTTTCGTGGCCCCAAAAATGCATGTGATTTCTTATAGTTTAATTTGAAAAGGAAGGCCCAAAAAATAATATGTAATGCAGTTACTCAAATGGAGTGTTTAGTTAACGGATAATTGCATATTTGCATTTCCTACACGCATATGTACATTCATGCGTACAAAATCTGCATCCAAGCTTATCATGATCATTTCTCCTATGTATGTATATATGTGATTTCGGATAGCAGCAGTTAATGTGTGTACATGTGTGCGCAATGGTTCTCAATTCATAAAAGTAGAATTGTATATGCATACGTGAGAATACATGTATAGAAAATTAATATCTTTACATACATAATCACGAAATAGATTATCGTTCATAAAAATCTTTATACACAAATGTAAGTATGTATGTACATATATGTACATGCACACTCGTACAAGAGTGCATTTCGACAGGAACATGCGTACGTAAAAATATGCCTCGGATAATATGTACGGGTATTCCTGTATGCACGTATTATCTAACAACAATCAAGTCGTGGGGAACAGATACAGTACTTATTGGAGCGGTCGCACAATTAAAACAAATCTCACAATGGCCAAAACAAACATTTATATGTACATAAATACATACGTATGTACATATGCACAGACATTTCAAACGATTATGATACGAGGAAAATAAAATGTTTACGCGTAGGCAAAATTTGTATTTCCATTTACTTGAAAAAGCGCCTGGTAATCGGGGATCGACGACACTCTGTTTTGGCTCGTAACTTCCTTTCTTGTTATTTATTAATTATTGTTACTCCTCTCCTCCTTTCCTCCTTATTGTTTAGTGAACTTTTCAATTGTACGAATAAAATAAAACTATCATATTAAAGGCGCATGAGTAATACAAAATGATTTTCTACTGTATATAATTTGGAATCGCGAGTTGGGGGAAATGCTGTTGTATTAATGAAAAGTTTAATTGAAATCAAATGTAACGCATAGGAACGCATGAGTAGCGATTGTATTTTGGAAATTAGCACCCTAATTCCAATGATACCATTTTTTGATAATTTTTTTTATTCAGCATTTGTGAACGCATAAGTTTACGGTTTCTGGTCCAAATTTATAAAGCAGTTAAAAGTGGCCAACATGCGTACATATGTATATACATACATGCATACGTATATAAATATGGGCATAAGTATTAAACGTATGTACATATGTAGCTACCAACATATGCTATAACTTTAAATCCAGCATTGAATTCTTCAGAATAAATGAGCCAACTTTATTACAGCTGTATGTACATACGTACATATGTACAGATGTGTGCCCCTTCGAGCATTTTTATATTCATATTTACGTACATAAGTATGTACGTATACATACATACATTGTACATTTGTTTATGATGTATAGGTTGATGAAAGGCATTCAAACATTTTGGCAGGAATTTTGATGAATATCAATCAAATTAATATAGACACAGCTGTGGAAAAATACCATCAAGCGAAATATTTCAGTATTTTAATCATTTTTTGGTCGTATCCACTACACTTCAAGTTAAGGCAGTGAGACCATATATAAAAACCTTAAGGGAAAAGAATGCAGTATGAGCGAGAGAAATAATTGCTTTAGTGTACATATTTAATCGATTTGGTTGTTTGAAAAAATAAGTTGCCTAGTACCCCCCAAGTAGGTTCACATATCAATATACTGATAGGTGTTCTCATGAACTGAAAAAAACTTTATTTTTTTGGGGAAAATAACACTTTGGTTTTTGATCTGATTAGGGATGCATGATAAATTTATATATATGTATATCAAATTATGAAGAAAAATCCAAACATTTATTTGCTGCATTGATATTTGCATAGGCCCCGAAACATTTCATTTAGATACAAAGCTTCTGCATATTAAACTTGTTTATTTTGCTTGGGATATCGAGTGTTTTTCGACCCGATGTTTCTGTATCGGTTAAAAATGCAAGTTAGAAAAAAGGTCACTGTTATCCTTGATTTGAAAAAAGGTAAAAATATTGTAAATTTTTGACCGAACCTAAGAGTTATATATATAGATTATATATCCAACACACATGTTCTATTCGCCTGGAAAATAAACGAGGAAAAGCTTGTTACACATATTTGAAAAAAGGAACGATATTTTTGATGTATCATATATTCATATATTTCCCAATTTATTCAAATCTTTCCCGTTCTTTTCTCAGAAATATTATATAACTCGAACAAATTTTTACGCATTTCGTGTGAAAGATACCGTGGTGTGATCTTTTGTAAATTAAGGAGGATTCAGTTCAAGATATGTATATGTACATGCAAATGTATATGTAAAGATAAAAGTTTATTTAATCCTGTATCCTGCTTAAACCTGTGCACAGATATACTCTATACACCGAAGAAATCCAATGTGTGAATGGGTAAAAATCATTTCAATCTATGAAAAATATTCTTGACTTGTTTTTCTTAGAACCTATTTTGTAAATAGTTCAATAAAAAGAAAGTTTTTCTTCAAATAAACCAATCACATGGAAAATTAATTAATCGAGGAATTTGATTTTCTATCAAGGACAGAAAACGATTAGCGCATTGTAGATCAGTACGTTTATCGACCTACGCACGAATAGTATGAAACTTGAAACATATTTGACGGGTTTCAGGTGAAAGATATCGTGTTAATTTTGTTTTGTGAGTAAAGAGGAAGGATGGATCTACAAAAAGAATATACAAAGTGGTTTAACTCAAACTCTTCAAATGTTTTAATAAAGCGGTGTTAGGTGGGTTAAGTTCATATTTTTCTCGGTATATTTGCGGTATATTCTTAGAATTAGATGGTATATTTCTGAGGGTCAGGCTATATTTTATCGATAAACCCGCTGTTAATTCTTTCGTTCGGCGTCGTTTTGCGGTGTGCTTGTCAAATTTTTGCAAAATTTTTGTTCCAATTGAAGGTAAGGTCGTTTTCTCAACTAATATGTGTTTAAAAGTGTATTGAATTGAGAAATGTTGCGCGGTGTGCGCTTGGCTCGCACAAAGATAATGCGCATATAAATTGACTAACAAATATGAACGAACCTTATGCTATTCGCCTGGACGCGTTTTTGCCCTAACACGTGTTTTCTAATAACGCTATGTAATTAAATATGTACATACGGACACACATTTGTGTAAGGGCGATCCGTATGGCGCATTAGTTTTAATAAAATCTGTCTGTATATCTATGAATATTGTCTGTATGTTCTTATGCAAATGTATGTAAAAAGCTGTGTACACATTTATCTTTTTACGTGTGCATACATCGTTAGATTCCTTTGGTCGCAACGAGTTTCATCAATGTTCCTGCACATGTGTATGTACATGTATGTATGTACATATGTGTAGGGCGTGTAAGATTGGTCATTTTAAATAAGTGTTAAATAAGAATATGCAAACGGTGAAAAATTATTAAATAAACTATTTGGTTTGTTAAAGAATTCCGCATTTATTAAAAATGGACGCTCCACCAGAGGGACACGTAGAAGCCGAGTCCTGCAATGAGGTAGACGACGAGAAGTCCGTCAATTCCGACTGCCAGTCCATGTAAGTAATGCGCACTTGAGGGTTGAAGGCAACGTCTGAAGTTTGCAAATTGCAGGCCGGCTTACATGAATTCGGTATTGAGACGCCAGTATTTGCAAGAAATGGTTAAAGCACTGCCAGTTCCAGTTCAAAATAGAATTGTAGTGCTGAAAAATCTGCAGTTGGAGCATCTGAAGATCGAGGCCGAATTCTTTGAGGAGGTATACAAGCTGGAGCAGAAATATCAGCTCAAATACCAGCCCATGTTCGATAAGCGCAAGGATATTGTCATCGGGACAGTGGAGCCCGCTGTGGAGAAGCCCAATTGGACGGAACCCGAGAACCCTGAAACAGAGTCGGAGACCGAAGAACACTTTAGTGAATCACTGAAGGCTATCAAAAGTATTCCTCAAGATGCAAAGGGCATTCCCGGATTCTGGCTAACGGTTTTCCGCAATACTGCTATTCTGTCTGAAATGGTCCAACCCCACGATGAGCCAGCTATGCGCAAACTAACTGATATATCCATCAAATACGATGACGGGGTATGTAGAAGAGCAACTACGCTTCCCCGCTTAGGTTAACATTTGATCTCTTCCAGCACTCGTATACATTGGAGTTCCATTTCGATAAGAATGAGTACTTTTCGAACACAGTTCTTACAAAGCAGTACGTTCTAAAGTCCACTGTCGACCCAGATGATCCGTTCGCCTTTGAAGGACCAGAAATTTACAAGTGCTCGGTATGTTAAGCTGTTTAATGGAAGCACAAAATTTAATTAAATCAATTGATTTCAAGGGATGCAACATCACCTGGGAGAAGAAAATGAACCTAACTGTCAAGACAATTAGGAAGAAGCAGAAGCATAAGGAGCGTGGCGCAGTGCGCACCATTGTCAAACAGGTTCCAACCGATTCCTTCTTCAATTTCTTCAACCCACCAGAGGTTCCATCTGACAAGGAGGAAATTGATGATGAATCTCAGCAAGTAAGAACATCTCATCTCATTTAGTAATCAAGTGGCAACGAAATGACTTATTGTTTTTTTTGTCATTGCAGATACTGGCTACTGATTTTGAAATTGGTCACTTTTTGCGGGCCAGAATTATTCCAAAGGCGGTGCTTTACTTCACTGGTGACATTGTCGATGATGAGGACGATGAAGACGAAGAAGAGTTCGATGAAAATGAGGAGGAGGAGGATGACGATGAAGGCGCACCCCCAACCAAGGGGCACAATAAACATGCTGGTAACAAGAAACAGTCGCCCAATGACTGCCCCAACCAGTAGTCACATCCACAAGATATGAAGGCGGCGATTCATCGATTGGAGTAGTGTTTACTGATATTATGTATATACATAATTCAAATTTAATTTGAAATATATTTTTGGTGAATTAAACTAAACGAAAGTGAACAACTACTAAAATTTGTGTGAAATTAATTTTAACTTGGAGTTTTAACTCCATGCTTGCTACGCTCGAAAATTGTTCTTATATTTAATACTAGAACACTAAATCAAAAATTTAAGGTACTATCTGATCTTTAATGAAATTTCACACCATTAAATTGGTTATGTCTTAACACGAATTTTATTGAACATAAAATATAAATTAAATTCCGGTATGATATTTTATTAGGCTTATACTAACAACGAGCAGGAAGAAATCATTTTTCGTTTTGAGCTACTCTTTTCCAGCTAACAACTTGAGCTCCTTTTTTGAAAGGTTATAAGGAAAATGTAGACTAGTTGGAACGAAAATTTGACCAGTAACTCGGCTGGAAGCAGAAAGAGACAAGTTGTGGGTACAATTATTTAAGCTAATTGTCAACCGTTCAGTGGGGTAGAATGTACTCGAACTTACTTGTCAAAGTTCTCTTCATAGCCGATCGTATAGTCAGAAGGAATTTTCGCCACCTTTTGCAGTGCTATGCACTCGGATGGCGTCGAGTTAAGCGCGTAAAAAGGATAATCAAAAGCATTAATGTAGATGTCAACGCAGAGCCCATGGCTTCCAAGATGCAGTTGACTGGCTACTGAAGGTTGTGCCAGGCCGCAGCTGCCCAGCATTATATTTCTGTGGCAAGAGTATACGAAGGTTCCCTTATCACGACTCGAATGAAAGCATTGCACATTTTTTCCGGCCTTAGAGTGATCCACGGCAATCGGATCGAATCCGGGTCCTGCCATGTCACACGCTAACCAATGATAAAGCAATTGATCAATGGGTGTTGTGAAATAAAATGTATCGCAATATAATTACTATCTATGCTTTGGACAATATGTTGTGGTCCTAGTGAGCGTCCTACAGCTGAAGCAAGTTGGCCCCCAAAACTAAATCCAAACATATAGCCTCGTTTTGTATCGAATCCATTTTTAATGAGAGTCAGAATGACTGACACAATGGCACCAACAATGTTTTCGAAATTTGTATACAACCTGTGCGGCAAAAGAATGAGGTATAAGATTTTACCGATCAATTACTGTGCATACTATATGTACATATATCGACATTACCGCATATACGATGTACTTGCAATTACACTGTAATCAATACATATCACGCAGCCTCCACGATAATAGCTTAACCCTGGAATATAAACGTGATAAAGCCAAGGTATAGATAGACAGATATCTACTTACGATCGATGAGCGCGAGGGACCAATCATCAGCACAACTTTGGATCCAGCCATGCAACACAATAGCAAATTTATCCGATGGGGAGCAACCAGAGCCTTTTTGCAAGTCTTCGTCAAAAGCGGATGCTTCTAAGGTTTTTGTGTTGTTTCTAGGAAGATAAGGTTTACAAAAACATATAGATAGCTGCATAGTCACTTACTTATAAAAAATAAGTCGCATTGTTTTTTGAACATCATATTTGGTTCTCGGTCGGAAAGCTTCAATAGAAAATATTATGCTTTGAAGACAACTTTCATTTCTTTAAATGCAAATAGTACCTACATATAGTTTCATTTCGTGCAGCCAGATTTGGTGCGCGCCTTAAAATTGCATATTTTAGGTTCAGCTTAGAATTAGTCTTATAAACTAAAAGTAGTAAAATAATTAAATTTAAACTGATAAATCGAAGATGTATCATTATCCAATATTTTTCATAGGAACATAAATAAGAAAAGAGAGGTAACTGTAGTACGAATCTCTTGCGATCACAAAACTTTGTGAGAAATCAGTGGCCAGTTCCAGTTCCAGTTCCATGTTCTCTCAAATTGATAGGCGAGGTCATCGCTTGGGGTGAGGTAATCTTTCGTTCCAGCTACTCGGGCCCCCCACTTTAAGCCCACAAAATGAACTAAAATTGATTAGGTTTATTTTAAAAGCAGTTTTATTAAAAAATTTGCAGAAAAACATGATATATAAGTAACATTACCACCAACAATATCTTTTTAAATCTCGTATCTCAATTTGTGTCGGCTATTCATTAGCATTACATTACCCTCATGGTTTGAACATACATATGTACATACATATGTGGCTACATTCATATTTATGCAGAACATTTTTCATTGTCATCAAAGTCTAATGTGTTCAGTACATTAACGTCTAGCTCTGGGTCCGCATACTCAAGAATGTTAAAGTCATCACCTATTTCGGAGGTTAGCGATTTCAGTAAATCATCATCATCGCCTTCACCCAACCCCCCCAAAAGATCACCAAATCCAACATTTTCCAATTCCACAGCAGAAGCTGTGCCCTCCTGCGACTCGTTCATCTTCACATCTTGCTCTAGGGTCCTGCCATCCGTTGGCGGAGCTTTTCCACTTACGCTTAGCATCGGGTTGTTCTGTGTTATGGGTGTATTCGACATCATGCCCAGCCGTAGAACATCATTTTGTAGAAATAATTCAGAACTCGATCCCATTAGCATAGGTTCTGAGCTATTTTTCTGCAATAGATTCCTTAGCTTTTTGTCTCCAATTGGCTCGGTTCCGTAAACGGAATTCAACTCCAATCGATTGTCTACTGTGGACATTTTCACAGTGGTTGATACTGATGTTGATGCTGCGGATGCATGAACAATTGATCTTTGCATCGGGGCCTTGACCACAAGAGTTTCATTTATACTTGGGGTTGCAAGATGCGGATTAACTGCGACTGGTGTAGGGCCACCCACATAGCACGAGTCATATTGATTGCCATCTAACCAGAAGGGAGATTTAATTATATTAAACGTACGTACTCTGGGTCATTGTACTTACTATAAGTGACAAACATATTCGACTGCTCATCTTTTAGTTTATTTTGATGCTTCCATTGTCGTCCAATGTCTTCTTGCTTTTGGGGCTTTGTTGGCAAAGGGATCTTGTTCTGTTCACGCCTCTGCCTCAATGCCGAGCGGTTATCCTTTGCTTTTTGCAAAAACGGAGCCTTTTTTTCGTTGCACAAGGAGCGCCATCTTTTTAAAATCTGTTTACACCGATCATTCCAATTGGGAAACAAATCCTTTAGATTCGGATGCTCAGTATTGGCATATAGCACAGCCGAAATGGTTGCCATTAGACCAAGATCTGTAACAAGAAATACGTTATAAATATTAAAGTTAAGACTCACAATGAATGGGTTTACCCTCGTCCTTGCGCATTTTTTCAGCGGTTTTCTGCGTCCCAGCATTCAAACTTTCGGTGACAGGCTCCGCAGGCTTGGGCTCTTCTTCGACTCTCTTTTCGGTCTGCAAACACACTTGACCCATAATGCTTTGCATTTTCTGTTTATTTGCATTCTTTGCATTCAAATGATCCGGCTGTGGGTGATAGTGCAGCTGTTGAGGGGGATTACCAACTACATTTCCTGGCAAATATATCTGATTGTGAAACTTCTGATCCGGCACATTCGGTTGAGGCACTAAGTAGTTATCGACCAACACAACAGGTGATTCGCTGCAAATATCAGAAAAAATAGTAGAAGTTTTACCTCACCTAAATCGGAAATATCCACTTACCGCATTGGTTTTTCCAGATTTTCAGATGATGTAACCGAGTTCACAGACGTATTCATTACGTCCAACTCCGAAATATTCGGCGAGGCCAAGGAATCTAAGGGATTCCTGTTGGCCGGCACAATATTCGATAATTCAGATTGTGAAGGATCTGTATGTAGAATATAAATTAATTCATTAAAAACTGCATCCTCAAATATCAGCTGTAATTCGTGTGTTTACCAAAGACGTTAGCTGTAGATCCATTCGCTGTCTTCGGCTGGAGTCCGGGTCCAATTGATATTTGCTCTGGCAAGGTATTTTTATTTTCAGTCTGATTTTTCTCAGCTTTCAACTTTTTCAACGCCTTGGCAGGACTCTTATTCGTAGGTGCTGCATCCTGTTCGGGACTTTTGCCTTCGACACGCGTAAAATACATTTTCATTGAAGCATCGATTTCATCAGAAGAGTCTGATTCTCCTAGCACAAGCTCGCCCGATTCCAATAGAGGCTTTCCAAAGAAGGCTTCTTGCAAGTACGGTGGATACGCTTCAATTAGCTTATTTTTCTGCTTTTTGCGTATTATCTTCTTCTTTTTGTCTACAACCACAATAGCATTCAGCTGGTCGGCCGCTGGTGTATCCTCATTTTCCTTTTTAAGAGCTCGATTGCGAACTGAAAACCCACCAATGCCCAATTTCTGCAAGTTGCGCTGCCGTTTCTTGCGCAAAATATGCACACCCTCGTCATTTGTGGTAATGGTGAAACCCTCGGGTATGGGATTCTCCGTGCCATCCCAGACCATGCCGTCCTTGTACTTCTCGCACTGAGCTTCCTCAGCAGTCGCAGCATCACCCTGAGAGTCCTTGCCATTGCCAATTGTTTGTCGCATCTTTCTCTTGCGCTTGATCTCAGTGGACAGGGACTTTATCATGGTTAATCCACTCTCACTCAGGCACACACCGTCAATCCAATGTATAGCTTCTGGAGTTGTCTCGACGAGATCGCTTGACAAAGTCACTTGACTTTGATCCGAGCCACTAGCATTCTTTCCATCAGCTCCCCCCACTCCACTGCCTGTGGAGCCGATGTGGAGCACCCGCTCCGATACCTTATTGGACTGTGTCTGGGTGGAGGTACCGGGTTTTCCCGGTGACAGCGGAGGCTTTCCAGAGCAACGACACTTTAAGCACTTGTAGACATTCTGGTCATAGTACTCAATGGTGAGCTGGGCGTTTGTGGCGTCGCACTGGAAATGCGACCAGAGTTCGCAGTTTTCACACTGAATTATCATTTCGCCAGTACAGTAAGGTTTTCGACACACTGAACAAGCCGACTGGCTGGTACATGTGGGGCACTCGGGCATGTTGGAGTCGCCATAATCACTCTTTTCCGTGGGATTCACGCCGCACTTTTGGCATAGCGTACAGAAGGAGCACTTCCAGTTGCCAGTGGGAACAGTCTCTAGTGGGGGATTGACACAATAAATGTGGTATGAAATATCACATTCATCGCACAGAAGCAGGCGCGCTTCGTCATTTTTCTTCCCACATCCCTCGCACACCGTACAGTCTAGACAACGCCAGCCCTTCTGTAGAATTCCCTTGGAAGGCTTGACACTGGCGCAATACGAGTGATAGCATTGACCGCACTGGGCGCAGGTGATCATTACCGAGTCACTTTCAATACCCAATGAACCGCACATGACGCAAATATCCTGATTCAGTGTGAACTTGTCTCGGGTGGAGCACAATACCATCTTCTTGTCGCTGGTTAGGTCCGCATCCATGTTTCGATTAACATACCGATCGTTTGAAAGGTTTGGCAGTACAATCGTCCGTCCTTTGCCACGAGTGCTGCGTTTTTTGTTGATTTGCGAGAGAACGCCCATGCGCTGAAGAACAAATTTTCCGCTCTTTCCGCGTACGTTGGACAGACACATCTTTTTTTTACCAGTCGGAGGCATCTTTTGCACATCCTCATGGGTTTGCTCCGCAACGGGTTTGCTCTCTAAGGGATCAACAAGCTCCATGTCTTTTACACTCAACTGATCTGCTGAGGAGTCCATGGCAGTCAACACGATCGAGTCAATCAACTGTTGAGGCTGGGCAGGGCCAGAAGAATTTAGCTTGCAGTTCGGACAGACGTAGTCATAGTCCGGATTCTGTTCTTTTTTCTTATGATAGGCCGTAAGGTCTGCTTCTTCGTCACACGAACTGTGTACAAATCTAAAATGAATGCATACATAAATACAAATGCAGGAGAAGGGGGCTTAATGCTTTAACATACTTGTGGCACCAACTACATTTGACCATTTCCTTATGGGATGCTGCTCTATATGCTTTTTGACAAATTGGGCATGAAAATCCTTTATTTCGCTGTTGATAACAAGAGTCGCAAATCGTGTAGTGGCTATGCCAACGAGAGGAGCTACCACCACCAGGAGTCCTAGATCCACAGTCCGTGCAGACTCGACAGCGCTAAAAATCATACAAATTTCAGGATGTACGTATGTATATATTTATGTATGTTCAACTTACATTGCATTTCCATCCATATTTCGGTATTGCTGAGATTACGGGCCGAAAACACGAGGCGTGATAGATCTTTTGACACTGCTCACATTTCACGTATTTCAAATCATTCGAGTCTTGCTGTCGACAAATTTGGCATTTGGTACATCGAGCACAGTTCCATCCAGAACGGGTGTCTGCAAAGAAATCGGAACGCAGCAATGGATTAGATGATAAATTAATGAGCTGGAAGAGAAGGAAGAAAATTACCTGGCATATTGGCCAAACCGATGCAGGTGGAATGGAAATGGTCTCCACAGGTGCTGCACATAATTAGCTTCGATAGATCCCCCAGCGAAGAACATGATAGACACTCAACATTATTGTCACTACCTGCAACGCATCAAATTAGACCAATTCATAGTTCAAAAGTCAGGGGATGAATCTAATCTATAAATCTTACATATCAAAGGCACTTGACTCAAATGTTCTGTACAAAATACTGTAAAGCTCTCCAATATTAGCAGACATCCAGCGGCAGCGGCACATGGCCAATGATGAACTTGACGGCAATTCATCTTGCAATTGATGGAGGCTCCATATCGGCCACAGAAATTGCACTTCTGTTCTAAGAACTCGCCAATATGGCTCACAAAATACGCAGCATCCAAGTCAGTCATCTGGCTTTTGCGCAATGACCACATTACACACATTCGATGCACATAAACGAAGCCCTCGTCGAGGAACTGTGAAGGATGAACCATATCCGCTTGGCCAATTTTGTCCAACTCATAGTTGCTCTCAGCCGTGCAAGTAGCTTCCTGTTTGGAACCATAATACGGTCTACTCCCATCCTCTGTGAGCCGATCAGGTGGATATTCATCTTTGATGTCCGCGGGAGCCTTTAGTTGGAGAATCGTCCCCTGGCCCAAGGCACTTCTTTCCCCAAGATTGCATAAACAGCACAACTTTCCCGGAAATTGCTCGGGCAAGTATGGAAGTTCATCGCCCGCCGCAGGCTTCTCCTCAACGTTTGCTACCACATTTATATTCATTTATATTATAAATTTTTTGCGCTTTATGTAAAAAAACATAAATTCGCCGCTTTTTTTATTTTGTATACACCTTAACCCACTTAACCACCCATTCAAAGTCCTATATTTAAACAGGTGAACCCCTTGAGTTAAAACGCGGAAAAAAATTCATTTGCAAATTTTACTAGTATATCTTCACTTACAACAAAAATTACCACGATATTTTGCACCTGAACTTTGCTAAATTTCTTAAAGATTCACCATTTTCGTGGGTATACGTATACCCACTGGGGTTAACGGGTTAAACGTTTATATATCTCGACTTTTATTATGCGTTTTAGTATAAATCGCTAGCTAGGACGTTCAGTACTATATATATAATTTAATCTGATAAAGTTATCAATTTTCTCCAAAGTTAACTAATTTCAAGAACTCGTTTTTATTGGATAGTTTGTAAAATATGGTTTAAATACTGACGAGGAAATGAACTTGAACCAGAACCATAAACGGAACCAAAACTGCACCATTTTTTGAACAAATTCGAATGATTCATATTATTTATATATATATATTTAAATTATTAATATATATATATTTATATTATTATTATGTACAAATCTAATATATAAATTCTATACAGACTACATTTGAAATAAATTTGCATCCAGAGCCGTAGAACCTTTTGTGCACCAGTCTGGCAGCGCCGGGGATATTGTAAACATACATACATACATGAAGTGATTGCGATAAGATTAAATTAAATATTTTTAAATAACTTTAATAAATAAATAAAATTAAATTAAATGTAAATAAGCCATTAAGATGGCTATTTATCGTCCGCGAGGTACTCTAGCCCGAGTCATTCATGCTAAATTCCACAACGACAACTCCTTGGACAACATAGACACGCGACGGGTATGGACTGAGTTTTATGATTCTATAAATCGATCTAATAGCTTATTGCCTCCAAATTCTAGTGGTACTCATTGGCGCACGCGTTGCCTCCGAGGTTTCAGTCGAAATTTGTGCCCCTCGAGCAACCGGACACCACCACAGTACACTGGTTGGAACGCACTAAATTACTGTCTGCCAACATATGGATGCATTTATGGCACGCATTGGCCCGGTCAATTCTTCAGTTTTTCATGACTCAAACCGATATCAATGGGTTTCTAAAACGTGGCTCAATGTTTATTCTATCAGAGGATCAATTCAACAAGTTGCTTGTAGCAGGGGGCTTTTCCGCAGCATCGGAGCCGGTATAATCGTTTCATGTTGAAAAGCAAACAAAACTTAACGAGTATAATATTTCAGGTTACACTATTGGATATCGGTGCTGGCGACGGCGAAATCTCATTACGGGTGGCCAACACTGTGGCCGAACTAAGTGGAAATGTCGGCCTTAGAGTGTTTGCGACTGAAGCTAGTTGGACAATGCGAGATAGACTGAAGAAACTCAATTTCAATGTGATTACCGAGATCGGAGGCTTGCAAAACATGGAGCTGATATTATGCCTGAATGTGTTAGATAGATGTTTTGACCCCTTCAAACTTTTGGAAGATATTCACAATACACTGGCGCCGGGGGGTCGAGCAGTCATAGCCCTAGTGCTTCCATACATGCATTATGTTGAGACAAATACTTCACATCTGCCAATTCGTCCACTCCTAGAAAGCAGCAACAACGGACGCCAAGCTTCTTTCGAAGAAGAGGCCACAAAGTTTATGGAGCTGCTGGAAAACTGTGGTTTCAAAGTAGAGTCATGGACGAAAGCTCCATATCTCTGCGAAGGAGACCTTCATCAGTCATTTTATTGGCTCATTGATCTAATTGTTGTAATTTCAAAGAAGGCATCTTAAACTAGACCACATAAAAAACCCAAAAATCTCCAGTGTAAGAAATGCAGCGCAAAAGGCAATGTACGGTGGCAAGCACGAAAATGAAGCTTGTATTCCTAATTCTTTCTAAAATAAGTTAATGGCTACGTTGCAAAGCTGAGCATTTATACTTAATATACATACATACATATGTAGGCTATAAAATAAGTATCAAATTATACTTGTGTAATAAATTACCAACAAATTTAATTTGCAAAACATGTTTGAAGTTATTGCATGGAACTATCTATAACGATGCATCGCGTGTCGAAGAATTAAATAGAAACAATTCGAAAGTTTAAAGAAGTTTATTAAATTGTAATATGTACATATAACAGTTAAGGAACTATTTGTTCACATGTTTTGGAAAGTAAAAGATACGAATACTTAAGAGTAAATATTTCTTAAGTGGGAATATAACAGATTAGATGTTTTGGTTCACAAATATTTCTTAAGAACAAGGTCAACTTTTTACACCCCCTTAAGATGTTTTTTAAATGTGTTGATTCTTGTGTATACGAACTCTTTTAAAGAGTTAAGTCTTATGGATAATAATATCTCAGTATTTGGGGTTCGTAAATAACACCTCGAGGTAGTTATTGGTGTATACTATCATTTCAGGGTCTTCGGCACAATGATTACGCAATGGTAATATACCGCGATAGGGGTTCTCGGCTATATCGAACGCTCGTTTGATGACAATGTCATTCTCCCTAGCCAAATCATTGAATACTGAATAATTGGAATGGGCTTGCACCTTTGATATGGATGTAAAACAAATTGGCGCCCCATAGGTATGAAGAATCTTTGTGAGACATTCCGGCCAATGGCGATCGTCTGGTTCCTCTTTCTTTGCAGAAAAAGGATAAAATTGCTTAACAAGAATATGGGTCATGTTTCCGATGCCGGTTAAATCGGGTTGAAGCATGATTATTAGAGTCGGATCTATTTTGTTTGTCTCTGAAAAACGTGTAAACGTGAAAGGTATAATTCGTTTTGCAACGGATCTCTTTAGATCTCCCACGCAAATAATCGACTCCACAGGTTCCTGGGGCTTCAGCATGTTTCCAATAAAGTGCAATTCCAAATTTTGTACACTTTCGTACTGGAGAAAGAAGAACTTTAGATGCATTTCTTCAAAGTAGCGTAGACACTCACTCGTTGCTCCCACAATGTACACGATGACAGCCTTATCTGGTTCTGCCACAATGCTGATCTGGGTCAAAGCTAGACAGACGGTGGCAATTGTACTAAAGGAGGAACAAGCAGCAAACAGATCGTATTGCTGAAGAGTTTTCCATGGTCTGTCGTTCACTTCCAGCAATGTAGCATTGTAAAATGCCTCAACTAGATGGCTCTCTGGAATGATGCTGCCTCTGTGAAATTCTTCGATTTGAAATTTATAGTCCAGCAGTCGGTAGGGACTGTAGAGGAGTGCTAGGGTCCGACACACTTGCGGCGTGTGATAATCCTTATAGAGATGCCGATGGTTCTCAGAGCAGTATGCCACTCCAGCACAGCCCGCGCAAACATTTAGAGGCGTGGTTCGATAGCATATCACGCAGAAACCAGGATTTGCAATAATTTCTTTTTCACGCAAGGAAAGAGGACGCCGGAGCTTCACGCTCAGGATGAGCTTCAATTGAGAAATAGTCTGGTTCAGCATGGTTCGGGACAGAACAATGCCTTGCAGAAACAGAGGATGTTCGATGCCCTCCACCTGTTGAATTTCCTTCATAATTCTGCAGAAGTCGCGGTGCTCCAGATCCTCAGTAAGATGGGCAACACTGCAGTATCGCTGCATCTTGCAATCATTGCACAACAATTCGGCAGTTTTCTCATGATTGGGCTCTTCACGGTGATCGCTGAGCTCCTGATTATCCTTTCCCAGCAATCGCATGGTTTGTAAACCACGGGCCTGGTTGTACACACAAACGCAGCATTTTAAAGACGATCCATACGAATTCACGTTAACAGTGGTCATGTTTTGCGCTAATTTTAAAAACAATTTATTTCAGTGCCCTGCTGTTTGAGTCTAGTTCATCGTTTGAATTATAACAAAACACAGCTGACTGAAGAGGGTAAGTGTAACCGTAGGGCATGCGTGACTGGTCACACTCAGTCCCTAGCAAAATATATGGCACGTTTTTCTTCGAAACATTTTTTCTGATCTGAGTGCTTAAACTGGATTTAACTTGGTGTCCTTCCCGAAAAAACTAATAAAAATCTAACAGTTTCAGGGGCCCGATCCTCACACTGTCTAAAACCAAATAAAACAGTTGTTGTCTGGTCTGGTCTGTTATGGACATATAACATCAGACTTTTCTAACTGAAACCCTAGAAAAATAGAGAAAACAAACCCTATCGGAAATGCCTGCAGTCAGAGCTAAAGTATACGCGAGAAGTATAAACTGGCTTTCCAGTTACAGAGCTGATCCATACAATTTTGCTGCCTTAGTGGCTGGAAAACATAATTTTGTCTATAGTGTCTCAGTTATTCGGCTGAAAGCCAATAGACCTGTCCAGAGACGGCTACGAACACTAATTTGTCAATTTGTCTGCCATGCTATTTTTTACGCAGAAAATTTAGCAAATTTAGTATTATTGGTTTGATTAAGATGTGCGAAAGAATTGAACTTACAATCCTAAAACCCTTTATAAAAAATATTAATTATTATTTTTTTCAAACCATTATTATTTTTCAAATTCCATTATTTTCTCAAACCAGCTAAAATTTAAACTTCTTAAATAACCTTAAATAACATAAATTGGACTCTTTAAAAGTCTTTTTTATATGTCCTAACATTAAATGTATTAACTTTTGAATTAATGATGTATTTAATTTTTCTCACTTTCTTACAAAAGCCTCTTTTTAATTTTTTGTAATGTGTAAATTGTCTTCCGTATATGTATATTTCGCTAGAAAGCATTGTTTATTATTTATTGTTTAGGGTTGAACAATGTCCAGTTCAACGTAAGACTAATACATTAATAAAAACAAAAATAATAGAAGGATCACCAGACTCTTAAATTAAATTAAATTAAATTACTTCAAGATAAGTATCGTAAGAAAAGAGATGAAAAAAAAGTGTTGTAGTTACGGCAAAAGCTTCGGAAAGATTCATGGTCAGAATAATTCCGGAAGACAGCGTTGAAGATGAAGTGGGAAAATAATGCCTAGTCGGGCGGGAATGGGACTGAGATGCTAATAAGGCTACAGAGGTCAATTGAATTAATCTCACAAGCGAGAAGTTTATAAAGAAAAAGAACACCGTGGCAGATCCTACGACTTTTGAGAGAGCGGATATTGAGAAGCCGCAGCCTGATCTCATAAAAGGGGAGATGTCTAGAAGGGTCCCAATTAAGACCACGAAGTGCAGAGAAGAGGAATTGTTTTTGGAAGGACTCTATCATATCTTGATCATTTTGCCCCCCAAAAGACGAAAATCCACAATTTTGATAAAATGAGGGAATAGACGCAGGAACCATATTCAAAGATATGCCGGACAATGGGACACATAGAGAATTTTGGTCGTATAAGGATCAGTGAACTCCTTGGACCATGAATTTTTAATAAAACCCAGGACCGCTCTAGCTCGAAATAGCGGATATGTGGGAGTTAACACACAGATTAGGTGAAAACATAATTCCCAAGTCAGTAACTTTGAAGAGGATGGAAAGACATGACGTTACATTTAGAAATGTTATGAGGAAGCAAGTTTATTAAGCACCAATTGTTGAGGGCGTAGAGATCAGATTGTAAAGAGAATTCAAGAAAGTTTGATGAAATAGAACGACGTTTCACAAATCCATGCTGCGATTCAGAGAATATTGAACTACAAAAGTGTTGGAGCTGAGAAGTTATAATTTTTTCGAAGAGTTTTGGAATGGCAGATAAGTTGGAGATGCCACGATAATTAGAAACTTCGCATTTAGACCCCTTCTTGTGAATGGGAATAATGAATGATGCTTTCCAGACGGTGGGAAAGTCCCCGACCTCTATAGATAGGTCAAACAGTTTAAGGAGGGGCACACAAAGAGAATCTGCACAATGTTTTAGAACAGCACTGGGAACCCTATCAGGTCCGGAGAAGGAGAGTTTGCACGATTTTTAAGTTGATTTGGAGGCAATTATAGTCAATGAAGGGGAGATAGATACAATTATAACTATTTAGGAGGAAGGGATATGATTGCTTGGGATGAAATTTATCAGCAAGTATAGAGGAATGATTATTAGAAGGCATAGAGTAGCAAAGTTGAAAAAACGAAGCAAACAGATTTGCGATATTCACAATCATTATCGGCATTGCCACCATTAAAGGAAAATGAAGATGGAAATTGTGAAGAACTACACTTCGAGTTAACAAACCTAAGGAAAAGAATTGCTTCGGATCTCTTTTTGAAGTTGCTTACATTTAGACAGGTAGACATTATAACAGGTTTTATTAAGTAGCGAAAATTTGCTCTTTGCGATTCAGAGAAAGCGATTACATCAGTATCGAAAGATGCAGTGTCAGTATATAATTGGTTGAGCCTACTGCACAAGCCGCTGACATTCTGATAGGTTATCTTTAGAAAAATCAGTTTTTTGGGGCCGAATTTAAGACTGCCGGAGATGATGTACGACGGACAGAAGTTCTTGCAAACGAAGATTGAAGTTGGAAGGACACCCACTCGGAGTTCAGGACTAGGGGAACGATTGGAAAACACATGACAAATATTATGTACCGGCCAGAAAGAGGGGTCGAGCACTCTATTGACATGTATATACATATGTCAGGGACAAGGATTTTAAAAGAAGAAATATTACGTTTAACTTTAAAGTTAAACTTAGTAACTACCAGCTCCAACATTACATATCTAAACTAAAGCATGCTTCTTTCTTAAAATTATTATATCTTCATCGATCTAAGTGTAGTACAACCATAATACCACTCCTGTGGAATAAACTAAGACTTTTCCTTTGGAAGATGAAGAGCCTAGCACCAGCGTGAAAGCACAAAGGAAAGAAAAACGGAAGACAAAAGTTCGGACAGCAGCAATGGCGACTAATCCATGGAATCGGACACCTTTCCCCAATGGAGCGGCAACTACTCGACCCCAAGGCACAACAACACCATTAGTCTTGTACAAATGTTAATGGATGGTGGAGGAAAGAAGCTAAAATGGATACAGCGATTGTTGGTTAGTATCCTCTGGTATCCTATCCTAGTAATTTCTTTGAATCAAAATCTGTTTTTACCAACAATATAATGATCATATTAAATCGATCCTACTGCAATCCCGTTTATGAATCTATCCCTGATAATTCGTTTCAAACCTTTTTTAACTGGTAATCTTTACATCCTTCCATTTATTCACATCTTTACAGGTGTATCTATCCGAACTCGCCACCATTGGAATAAACCACATACACTTTCTCACAACCGAAAGACTATTATATGACAAAAAATGTACCGGCCAGAAAGAGGGTCGAGCACACTATTGGCGCAGAAAAAATGCAGTTGATGGTGCAGCTTAAGCTTGAGCTCCGAAAAGAGAAAGATAAAACGAGAAGGGGCGTGTTGAGTCGCTGTTAAAGCGACACTACTTTTATACCCGTACTCAGACAGTACACATGTGATTTACATACACACATACTACATATGTGAAATTAAAAAAAATATGTAATCATTTTTTACATTTAATTTTTTTTGCATCTATCATCTACATCTACATCAATTCTTATAACAACAGTGCACGGAAGAGGGTTGGCGGCTATCTGCTGAAAATTCATTTCATCATTGTGGCTACAATAATTATCCGATCTGAACCATATACTGCATTTTTCGTTTTTTCCTATCTTCAAAATTGTGGACTTTCATATTTTGGGGAGCGGAAGGGGGCGTGGCGAAATTTTGAAATACACTTGTCTTGAGATCCAGGCGACACAAAATACGAACAACCAAAACGACTCGTTTTTGTGTGAGTGCGAGCGATAGGGAACGACTTTCGAAATAGTTTTCTCTATTGTGGCTATACTAAAAGATATGCAACGCACAGAAGGAAACGTTTCTGATCCCAAAAGTATATATATTCTTGATCAGCATAATTAATATTGAATAATATACACTTATCGAATAAAGTTGACCCACGTTACGGAAGACATCATAACACACGGCTACCGCTGTCAACAATAACCGCTTTTGCAGCGATTTGTGCTAACGGTCCGCTCTTCAGAGCGCAAAAGCACTGTTGCAATTGCTGACTATCACAATTGCCTTAAAGTACAATAAAAGCATATTAATACCACATAAAATTCAATATTAATTCCAATTCCATCGATTCTGTACCGTTTGTTGCCTATAGATAGAGTTTAAGTTTGTTGAATAATGTCAGTATCAGAAACAGGACTTGTAACTCGTCTACCATTGCAATCATGAGAGGCTGTTGCCGTGTCTTCAGACCCTTATTACGCACCGTAGGAAACCCTCTCTGCAGTCAAACTGGTTCAAGCATGCATCCCTGCTCACACATTGACAAGCATCAATAGCCGAGTCCATGGAGGAACTATGGCCGAGACTATGTCTATCTGACTGTCTGCCTGCCCGTCTGTCCGTCTTGTTTGTCGCCTAATTCTCGGAGAATATAAAAGCTAGGTCAACCAAAGTTTGTTTCCAGACACATGTGACATCACACTGCTACAAGTGTATTTTTAAAATTTTGGACGACACAATTTCTAAGATAGTAGAAAACGGCAAATGCATGGCCGAACCTGGTTCAGATCCGATCATTATTATAGGCACAACTAGCAAACCCGGCGAACTCCGTTTCGCCACCAGATGGCTTCGTTTTATGTAACATTTCGTTTGGTGATTACAAATATTTGATTGATTTGGCCGAATGACAACTCTCAACGTTTGCATGTGTTTTGAAAATTCGTGATAGGAGCGGGCAATATGGTACAATGAATTCATTTCCGATCTCAATCTCTTGATATTGAACTTTAACTTTGATAGTTCGACCAGTATCTTCTCTTGAACGCCGACGATAAACTGGATATCCATCGTTCCCTGTGTCTGTTTCAGCAACTAACGGTCGCGGATATCGTTTTGTGCACTATCCATCAGCCATGCAAGGCGATAATGGATTTAATGCACCGCACGGTCCATGCACCATCTGTGTCGTCACAATGTCGTGTAGGTGGGGATCAGTGACTGGATCAGGAATTTCAGCTGATATGATGTCATCCACTTCATTTTGAACGTAATTTGTTCAACAACCAAATTAGGATATGAGCATGCGGTAGTCCACGCTTCTGCCATTCCACCGAGTACATATAACAACGTGTGTCACCAAAAACTCGATACTTAGTAAGCACATCCATCATAACCTTGAGTTTTTGCTGAAATACTCTGGCGATTATGTCATGGCGATCTTGCGGTTTTTGGCCCGGTTCCAACTCACGTTCAATTTCCGTCCACTTCGGATTGCATGTGAACGTAATAAATAAATCTGAGTTCCATAATTTCGCACGTACGTCATAGCGTCTTGAGCGTATTCGTGCATGTGGCGTGGGCTTCCGATATAAGATGATGGGAGAATCGTCAGACGTCCAATATTTTGAACATCACCTGAATGAATAGCATCACGCAAAAGTGTATATAGTCCTCAGATCGTAGCTTTGCCTGATTGAATCGGATGAACGCTAAACGTTCGGTCTCGACTTTAACATATATGTGGACAGCGAATTGCTGGAATAGCCGACGGCACTTTAGAATGACATTCTCCTCATGTGTAAGTAATTGTAAGTAACTCATGTGTAGTAATTCATTGCGCTTAGATTTTTATTCGTTGATACGCCTGAAAATGCATAATTAAATGAATTGTTAATGGAAACCAATAATAGCAATAATTATTGTGTGAATATTGTACCTGTAATTGGATCGACCATCTTCAACGTGATGTCGTATCCGTCTTGCCCTTGCCAATAAATGATTGGATATTGTAACGCATCGTACAAACGATGTCTCGTTTACACGATGCATGATATTGCTTCTTCGCTGAACGACAATGTCTCGCGATTTAGTTTGATCGCCTACAATAATTGCAGCAACATCATTAACGGTGGGTTCATTGAATCTTCGCACATGTTCACCTGTTGGTGTTCAATCCGCTCTTATGACAAATTTGTGCGTATCCGATGGCATTCGTTCCAATGCTGTTTTGAACATATTAACCACAGCATTATTAGAAAAAAAAAATGCTTGCAACTGTTCAATAATTCGTCTCTTTAACTGTTGTGTTCCCTGTATATTGCACCGCACATTCAGGTTATCCACCATCGACGAAATGAAATATGTTTGCAGAAATTGATGCGGTTCATCTGGTGTTGGCACCATTGAACCATGCAAATGATCAATTTGTCCTTGTATCTTTTAATTGCAAACAATCAATTGTTGAAGAATACGGTGTAACTTCTGATTGTGTGATGGTGTAGTGTGTGGTGTATATGTAATTGTTACGTGTTGCAATTCATTGTGTTGGTGTGAGTGATTGGTTATGTGTGCTGTATCTTTTACCTTGCAAGTCGGCATGAAGCCGCCTTCTCGAATGATATTAGCTCCAAAGGAAGTCATGCGAAAGCAGTTATTGTATTCAAGGATGTGTTAAAGAAAATGGCTGGAATCGGGATCACTTCCATCGAACAATGGTTTCAGTGGCTGTGGTGGTGTAAGTAATGGATCCAGTTTGACTTTTCCACTTGCGCAGCACAATCCAGCCGTTTCTCTTTTGAACTTTAATATTGCAATATCGGCATATAGAATGCCAAGCGATTGTATGATGCCAATGATCTTCGTGTCCTCACGCGTTGTCCCAATCGAGAATTTTCTCTTATATTTGGTCTTTCTTCGCTTAAGTGCTGTAAATACACTTGTTGCTGGCTTGCATGTCTTGTGCGGCGGCCGATGTTCGCACGTCGTCCTATAGTCCATTTTGGACTGTGGACTCTGTCCACTTTAACCTCAAATGCACGATCCACATAATTTACACAGTTCAACTATCCACCTTAAAGACAAATGCCTGCTGTTCACAATACACGTGATTGATTTGATGGTTTCAAATTGAAATATGAGGAAACGAAAAACTTTTTTTTTTTAATTTCGTTTTCACAGTGAATGAGTAGCTGTCAAACAATGTATCATGCACCGGCGCCTACTTAAAATATTGTTTTGGCGCTGTATGTAGTATATAGTAGATAATACAAATGCATTTTCCGCTTTTCTTTTGAAATTTTTCGTGAATTATTACGTCAATAAGAAAACCCGACTTATTTTTATATATTAGATGATGAAATTAATTTTCATCAGCTAGCTCACAACCCTTTAGCCGCTACTGATTCTCTCTCTCGCTTACACACAGCTCACACAGTCTGCCTCGAGCAGTGTATTATCCTGCCGATGGACATCGATGTTTTTTGATGTTTAAGAGCCATATGTTTTTTGCTGTAAAAACACATACATACAAATACTTAAATACAATACATACATGTACATAAAATACATTTTAAATGAAATTAACTGAAATGAAAGGTTTTATGGTTCATTTTATAAAAAAAAACAAAATCTTTATTCGTAAAAGCAAACACAATTCTTTGAGATCGAAATAAAACAACATTACTTACTGTAAAGGATTAAGAGAACATTTTTTTGGTTTTTTTATTGATATGAGTTTATCTACCACATCAGTTTTAAGTCTGGTGCGACGATCCGATATGATCAGTCCAGCCTTGCTGAAAGACCTTTCAGACTCGCACGATGTTGCCGGTACGCACAGGTACTTGCAGGCTACCTCCTTAAGGACCTCGGAGTTGTCTGAACTCACCTAAAAGAAAACATTTATGTATACAAAATATTATAATAAATTGTATATGGTTTACCTTTCAAAACTTTTAGAGGGTCACAATCCTTAGGCTCATTTGGGTTCACTAGGTACTGACCTAGCAGGATCCCAGCGTCTGCTCTGGGAGAATTTTTGTTGGCCTTTAATTTAGTATCCAAAACATTCTTGGAAGGTGTGTCAACTGGTGGTGGTAGGCTCTATCGACGGTGTTGTTTACTTTGGGCATTTTCCATTAATAGAATGAAGCTCCTGCTCAAAAACTTTTACTGTTTCCTCAGCATTTGAGATTCGAATCCGTCTTTTTTTAAACCGGGGAAAAAACATCGATAGTGGCCATAAAGCATCGATGTTTCTAAAAATTTGAAAACATCGATGCATCGATGTTTACATAGATTCTCCACCTCTAGTGCTGACTAACGAAACTCTCACGACCGATTAGTATCGTCTTAGTGTTGAATATCGAACCACTCACGCGTTACTTAGTTATGTTTTGATTTTTGGGGCAACATGTCAGAAATTAAAGATGAAAAGCAGAAGACAGGTAGACCTGAAAGTAAGCCAGAGAGATCGCGGGGAAACAAGAGGAAAGACAGGAAGGAAAAGGCCAATCCGACCGTCAAGATAGTTATGCGGCATTTGCCGCCAACAATGACGGAGAAGGAATTCTTGGATCAAGTGGGGCCGCTGCCGGAAAGCGACTCCTACTATTATTGCCAAGCAGATTGGTCCCTGGGTCATGACGCGACATGCCGAGCCTACATCGACATGACCCTAAAGGATAACACTGAGCTTTTGCAGTTTCGAGATCGATTTGATGGATACGTGTTCGTAGATCAATATGGTGTGGAATACCATGCTATGGTGGAATATGCTCCCTTCCAGTGCTTCCTTAAGAACAAGTCCCGAACTGATGACAAGATGAATACAATTGAGTCCGAGGCGCACTACCAGGCTTTTCTACAAAAGCTGGCTGATGAGCGAGAAGCGGCAACTCACATAGGTGAAGTTAAGATCGACCTGACGTTCGACCGAAAATCTGACGACAGGGTGAGGTCCACTCCGCTGCTTCAATACCTAGCCAACAAAAAGGAAAAGCGGCGGGAAGAAGCCCGCAAACGGAATGAGGAGAAAAAAAAGCATCGCGAGGAGCAAAAGCAGGTCAGATTAATGGAACAGTCTGAAAGCAACAAACCGAAAGAGCAAACTGCTGACGTTAAAAAGGATACAGGCACCAAGCCCAAGGCCGGCGGCAAAGATATTCAATCCCAAACTCAGACAACGGAAGGAACCAAGAATTCGCGGTCTAAACGACGGACGGAGCGCGACCAACGTCGCCGTGAAGAGCATGAGCAGCGAAAGCTGGACCGAGAACGTGATCAGAGAGACATAAAGAATTCTGAGCGCCAAGATAACACCGATAAGGAAAAGCCTTCGAGCTATAAAAATGGAAAAAAATCGAAACAGTTGAAAGATTTTAACAAGACGGAAAGGGATATAGCTATTTTGAAAAAGGAAAACAGATCGGACTTGAAGAAACCTGAAGAACTTCCATCAGGTTCCAACAAAACGATTTTAGATGCTGGTTCGGAAACGACGCCGGCCCAATCGAAGGAGGAAACCATCACTCCAGATACCATAAAGCAAAGTGTACAAGCTGTCAGCGATCAATCGGAAAACGACAATTCGGCTGCTAGCACGGTTAAGGAAGCATACCCCTCTAGGTCAAAAAGTTTCGATGATACGCGAAAGTCCAGCTTTCGATCATCCGAGGAGCGTCGCATTCGAAATAAGGTAGTCGGTCACCAACATGTATTTAAAAAAAAGAAATTATCATACTATTTGCTTGCAGGATCGTCCTTCTATTGCTATATATCAGCCAAAGGCTCGTGTCCGTAAGGGATCGGGAGATCAGTCTCAAGTCGGAAACAAAGATGCCACCAAATCGCGTGAGGAGCCAATTTCGGATGGAGAAGTTTCTATAGCCGAGGAGAAGACGTCAAGGAAAAACAAGAGGCCAGGTCGACGCAATAAGTCAAAGCCCTGCGAGGGTGTATCCAAGTCTTCAGAGAATAGCTGCAGCGCAAATATCATGGCCAGCGTTAAATAAGCAGTTGTTTATTTTCAAATAAATGAACATTCACTCTCGGGATGGCGCAGTTCCGTCAGTAGAACTCGCTCTCCATATCCATCTGTGTACACGTTTTCTGATTATTCTTAACCTGATCCTGTGACTGGTACATGTGGGCCACCTGGTTTGCATCTGTTGCGTTTTCACTACTCTTATCATCCCGAATTCGAATGAATCGAGGAAATCGCAGCGAAATACCTCGTTCGGTGTCTACGATGCCTATTGCTGCCCTATGGATAGGGCTAAGTGAGAGGTCTGCACACTTTACTTCCCACACCTGAGCCGGTTCAAACCAGTGGTCCGGCTCCAAGCTTGAGTCATATCTAAAGTACGATTTGGCACTGGGTATTACATGCTTGCCTAGGAATTCAGAGTGTATCCGCAAATCTTCATCAGTAAACCCTAAAAGAAGCCAAATTAGTAAACGAGAGCTCAATAAATGTCCAATTCAAATTGTACCTGTTCCTATTTTACAGATGCTCTGGTATTCCTCGTTTTCGGTATCATAACAGGCAAGCAGGAATCCGCCATAGGTGCCGGTTCGTCGTCCCTTTCCTTTATAGCCGCCAATTACCACAAGATCCAGGGAGTCGCCCACATTTGACAAGTAATCTTTTTTCAACTTTAGCCAATTCCTCGATCTTTTGGCGATTTCATACGTCGCTTCCTCATCTAGTGTCTTGACCATGAGTCCTTCACAATTTCCTATTAGTAAATAAACGATTTAGTATTTGGAAGTGGCTACGCTAATGCTCAACTGACCTTTGACTGATTCCTCTAAAAATTGCTGCACTTCATCCATATCGTTAGTGTCCAGAGCTGTGGCGAATTTCCATTCACCTTCAATCTCCTGGAAGTGCTCCAGCAGCAGCTTGCGCCGCTCGGACAAGGGGCTTGTAACAAGCGTCTTACCGTTGATATATAAAAGATCGAATATGTAAACGCAGACTTGAACTTTGATCTCTTCTATGTCCACGTTTTTTCTTTTACGCGTGCTCAGTATTTGGAATGGCAAAATCTGCTTTCGCTCAACGTCCCAAGCAACGATTTCGCTATCAATGATATAAGACTGCACTGCTCCTCTGAGGAGACCCTTGCTCCTAGCAATCAAATCCGGATACTTTGCCGTATTGTTCTCTGAATTGCGGGAAAATATGCTTATCTCTCCCTGCTCGTTGCAGTGAATCTGGGCTCGTTCCCCGTCATATTTCCACTCACACGTGATGTGCATGCTTCCGAAACGTTCAAACACCTCATGGACTCCTTTTGTTGGTTGGGCCAGCATAGGCCTAAGCGGCATGCCTGGGTGCATGGGGCAGCGTTCTTGGAGCTCCTTGATGTCATACTTCAATATGGCAGGAATGATAATATCGTAGTTGGGGCATTGGCTGGAAAATATGTATTTAAATAAATGCATACTCTAATATTCTTACACGTTCATACCTATAAGCGGTTTTCAGCAACAATGTAGTCTCTGTTATTTCATCTTTGTAAACGTCGCCTATTTTGTTGGCCTTGCAGTCGTTAATGTGATTTTTCTTAACCAAAGCAATGGCAAGAGCGGTGAGAAGACTTTGCTCTGCGATGCCAATGCGTAACTTGCCGATCAAGGAGCGTATGAAGAAGCGAGCTTCAGATGAACGACAAGCCACAAAGACATCATAGACAAGAGTCATCTTGGACTGACCAGATATCTTAGCTATTTCTCTCAACTTGCTGAATACTCCTCTGATGTTCAGTGGTGCTGGCTGAAACATCATGCGTTGAGAAACACGCGATTGCTCGGCGACAATGCCCAGGTCGCCGGTCAAGTGGGTTTGAGATTTGATATGTGCCAAATTGCGGCCCGTAGCTTTGCAAATTGCCTTCATTAGCGTTGTCTCAGCCACACCAAGTTCCAGGCCCTCGTACGCGGGGGCCAGCTGATTAATACTGAGGTAAACACTGGGCACCAGGTCATTTGGGCTAACCAACATAACCGAGCAAAAGAAGTTGCTTAACGTATCAATCATCTTGAGGCGGCCTTTGGTCTCTTCTATGACTTGAAATGTTCTAGCTAACGCCAAATACGGTGTCCTGAAACGAGGATTTCATTATATTAAATCTCTGACTGAGAATGGATTTACTTACAACGCCTTTGCCTTCCAGTATGCGTGCTCCAGTGGATGATAGAGTTCATTCGAAGGGTCGTAGTTTTCCACTTCGTCTTTGTTTTCTTTAGATGTGGTGTTCAATCCAATTGTTGTTACTTTCCGATCAACTTTGCTGTCAGTTGTCCTGTCAGTCTCCTCTTTAATTTCCATAGCTTCAATTGTGGTTGAATTTGGATCAACACATTTGGGTATCGTCTTAACTTCAGCGGTTTCATCTTCACACTTGATTTTTTTTTCGCTTTCAGGCAAATCAATCTCCGACTTGATTCTATTCGAAAAATATAGAAAGCGATATTTAGTTGCATTTTGTCAAATAAAATGCAAATAAAATGCGCTTACCTGACAGCTGTTTTGGCTTTGCCAGGGCTCTCCGGCACATCGGATTTTTGCCTAAAATAGGAACTGTTGTGGAAATCAAAACAAGGATTAAGCATATATAGTAGAATTAATACAAAGTAACAGTATTTACGTTATGGACGATTGTTGCATGTTGCTGTAATTGTAATGAAAATTAGCTCAGCTATTTTTTTGTTCCCGCCAGTTTTGCTGCGCTTGTAAGTGTGACCGTGTCACCCTTTTTTCAGGGTTGTTACATTACTTTAAAATCTCAAAATCCCTATATTCGCAATAATGATATTTTTCGCAAGAAATTGCTCTAGTTTTATTATATCCAAAAAATAAAATTCACTTTAAACATTTCAGGTAAAATATTTCGTGTTAATTTTTTTGTGAGTAAATAACAATCCTGTGCACAATTCATCATATGGAAAAACTATATGTTCAGTTCTGAGATTCAATCAGGTCGACGTAAAGGCATCTTAAATAAAAAAAACCAAGCTAAAGTGAGTGGCCATTGCTCTGAAACATCGAGGTCGTGGTCATTGAAACATTTCGGGTAAAATATTTCGTGTTAATTTTTTGTGAGTAAACAACAACCCCGTGCACAATTCATCATTTAGATAAAACTATATGCTCAGTTCTGAGATTCCGTCAGGTCGACGTAAAAGCATGGTCAAAACATCAAGGTCGTGGTCATTGAAACATTTCAGGTAAAATATTTTTTGTGAGTAAACAAGTAAATGGAGCTACAATTTACAAACAGTGTCATTTAAAACGATTTAAATCAAGTTGTTCATATAGTTGTTTAAATAGAGCGGGGTATATTTACGGTATATTTTTTAAAAGAGAAGGTATATTTAAAATCTTTTTTATGGTCTGGCGGTATATTTCAACGATAAATCCACGGTCACACTGATTATATATACGTAAGGCTTGTTGAAACTAAAAAAGTTTTTTTTTTTAACTTTTTGAAAGTTAAATTTGATAGTTACACAGCACAGCAAGAATATGGCGGACGAAAGCATTACTCGAATGAACCTGTCGGCTATTAAGAAAATAGATCCATACGCCAAGGAAATCGTCGACTCGTCATCGCACGTCGCTTTCTACACCTTTAACTCGGAACAAAATGAATGGGAGAAAACTGACGTCGAGGGCGCATTTTTCATTTACCATCGAAACGCCAAGCCATTTCACAGCATTTTCATCAACAACCGACTAAACACAACTTCATTTGTGGAGCCAATAACAGGGAGCCTAGAACTACAGTCGCAGCCCCCTTTCCTTCTCTACCGTAACGAGCGCTCCCGTATCCGGGGTTTTTGGTTCTATAATAGCGATGAGTGCGATCGCATGAACAGTGTCGTGAACAGCTTGCTGCAGAACAAGGAATCGAATGGCCAGCTGCCGAACACAAATGCGGCGCCTACATTTGTGATTCCAAAACACGACAATGCAAGCATATTTAATATGCTGAGCAAAGCCCAGAAAGAGTACAACGCACAGTGCAACAGCCAGTCCAAGCCAATACAACCAGAAAATGTGACACCCGGGAATGTGCTCAAGTTCTTCGAATCGGCGAAGCAAGCTACGGCGGAGTCAATGTTCAATCGGGTGCAGCCGCTTTCAGTGGATCAATTGGAGAAGCAACAGCGTGCAGCAACGCCTAGTGAAGGCTTAATTCCGTCATCGAACAGAGAAGCTCCTTCCGAGAGCAGGCTATCGCCTTTTCAGAAGCCGTCGTTGAATTCTCAACCCTTGCCATTGCTCAGTGAATTGAAAATTGGATCTCCATTGATGGCAAACGAAGACGCTGGTAACTGCCTCCGGCGATTGCTGGTTGGAGACCAGCCTGAAGTAAAGCCGGCCCTTATGCCACCTTCCATGTTCGATGCACCCAACGGCAACACGGAGTTCGCGAGGCAGCCGCCCGTGCAGCCATTAAGCTCGTCACGATTTGTGCAGGCCTTCACTTATCTTATCCAAAACGATAAGGAGTTTGTCAATAAGTTGCACAGAGCATATTTGAAATTTGATGAAGATTCTTATTAAACCATGAATATATGTATATGATTTATTTTTATTTGTGTTTTTGTTATTAAATTGGCTTTGTTAGATGAGAATTAATGATTGTTAAAACAAAGCAATCAGCAAAACGCACACACGAAACTTGGCCAATGATGGCGGACCACCTATTCAACATCCTTTCAATTCATTTATATTATTTGATGCGTGCAAATCTGATGCTTTCGTCTGCAACTAATTCAGAGCTCAAAGTAATTTCCAATTCAGTTCACGACTCGAGTCTACATATCAATTCAAAGATATACCAGTAGTACGAGTATCTATACATAAATCGGTTTTTTTTTAAATTAGTCATACACAGATGAAGACGCATAATTTTGTTCTAAAATTACATGCCAAACTTTAACAGGCGTACAAAACGTACATACTATGAAGTTAGGTCTAAAGAAGATCTTGCCCGATAGCAAAATAGCCGACTAATTAAATTATGTAGAGTTCAAGCTTGTGTCGCACTGCTTCACAACAATAATAAATAAAATATCAATGTGATCATAGTAGTAAATAAATTGGAAAGATATTGAGAAAAAAACGGATGTCCAAATGGATGGACGATGTGCCGTGCCTGTGGTGTCTGGTCAATTTCGGTACGGGTGCGAAGATTTATTTTAAGGAGCCACAAACATCAGAAATACATTTCAGGTTAAGATATCTTTATTTACAAACTCAACTGGGAAGCCAAACAGGCACACAAAACAAAAGATAGTTGCATGGCAAATAGAATTCAATAAACATAGTTTTAGTAACAACAAATATCAACAACTTTTTTTATTTAAATTAAAACCTTCAGCTTCGAAAGGAAAAAGTACATAACACAAAACAACCACATTTTAAAATCGATTTGGCTCTCGCCAGATCCGGATGTTGCGAATGCGGTTAAATTCTTGGAGTAGCCCTCAAAAGAGACTACACACTGATAAGAATCCACATCATCATCAGTATCATATACCGCAACAACCGTGGTCGCATTAAAGTATCCTTCTTCGTTTTCCTCAGGAGCTCGGGGCTCTTTCTTAACAACGTCATCGTCTTCCGATCTGTAACCCAAAGGGAAGATTGAGATCATTTCAAATGTTCGTGTTCAATTGCTTACATGATCGTTAAGGTAGGCTTTGGAAAAACGTTGGATACCACGCATTCCAGCTGAGTTTCATTTTGAATTCTGTTATGGTTCAGATATAGAGTGTAGTTCCTCACATCGATGACCTGCACTTTTTGATGATTAGTAAACGTCTCCGATCGCGTCTGAACTACACACTTGTAGTCCCCGGTAGTGTGTATTGTTGGGTTTATTATAGCCAAAGAGCTGTACTGTTTATTGGGATCCGTTGAGCTTTCATAGGAACTGTCAATATCATTTTTGAATTCAGGCTGGAATAAAACGACATTTATCAATAAAAGAAGTCTTTGTAGTTCATAATTTAAATTACAATGGGTGCCGGATGAGTTCCGCGTATCCACTGATATATAGTTTTGTCGTTTCTAAACCACTTCACGGTAAGAAAGGATTCTGTATCTTTGATTTCATAGTCACAGTCCAATACAGTGGGTTCCATATCCTCATTTTGAAGGACGATTAACTTGGTTTGGGACTCATCTTTTTGCTGGCAAGCATAGCCCACCTATATAAGAAAAAAAAATAAAAATAAATCAAGTTAAAAAGAAAGTGTAGTACCAGATGCCGAATATTTAGAAACTATATATTTAGGTCTGAGCTTGCTTTAAACTTCTGTTTCACACCTGAGGCATAGTGACCAATCTCGCTGCCAAATGAGGCCTCATCTGAGACGTATTTTCCATAGGAAAATCAAACTATCTCGAACAAACTTAAGTAAGCAAACTTGAGTAAGATACTTTCCAGAACTTTTCTATAGATAAGAACACCGCACATAAACTGGACGACTAATTCAATACAGAAAATTGTAAGCAAGCTTATTGTATATACATATATGCATACATATGTACATATATGTATCATTAAAATGCCCAATAAATATAAATACATATGTACATATGGATAAAAACACGCATATACTACTATAGATTCGCGAAAAAAGCTTTCATTTACGAAAAGCCAAAAATCGAGTGAACAGATGCTCGTTTAGCTTAAAAATAGAACTAAATAACAAACAAACTGAAACAAATAAATAAAAAATATTTCATTTTGGTAGTTTGTCATATACAGCTGTGTTCAAAATAATAGTAGTGCTCCTCAACATATTTTCAAACCCATCTTTTTAACACTTCCAGTCATCCAAATGAAACAAATGATACCTTTTTGAATAGATTGGAATGTATACATTAGAAAATCGCAGAAGTTTCATTACATTTGCGTTCCAATTTCTTGTTTTGCTTGATTTTAGACGTATACCCATGAAATCTGCTGTTCAATAAAATAGTAGTATTTTTTATAAAATCGAAAAAATCAACGAAACTCAAATTAAAACCTATGATTCATATTCCTCATGTTTCTTGAGCTTTAATATATAGTTTCAAATCAATTTTGTTGTCATTATGACCATACACCGGACAGGCATGGGGTCAATAGGGTCCTGCCAACGCGTCAATAGGATTTCTGCCGATTATGCTTAGCCCACTTGCCAAAACTTTAGCCTGGTTGAATGATTTGCAGTTTTAACAATGTATTTGACATTCCCCATAAGTTTTCGATGAGATTGGGATCCAGGGACTGATTTGAACATGGCAAAACGCCGATATTTTCGGAGGAGACCCAATTCCTAGCGGGCTTTTGTGATGTTTTCAGGTCATTATCATGTTGAAAGATTCTTTTTAAAAACATTTTTCAATTTTAATATGAACGTTAGGTATATTAAAGTATATCTGCATACTTTGTTTTGTTAAATACTCCAACGCCAGACTATACCGTACTAGTTCTTATGAGCTGAGCCCCATAGGGGTAAGCCCAGCATATTCAATGCTATTTTTTCCAGATTTGGGGGAAATCGGATTTCTTTGAATGCCAAACATATTCTTTGGCGTCTATCTTACCATATAATACAACTTTACCCTCTTCTGTCAAAAGTATTTTTTTTCGTGACTGCAACTCAGGCCAGCCCACAGCGTTTCTGCTAACTTGAGTCGTGGGGCTATGTGCTTTATAACCAAAACGCGTAAGTTTCCAGGATTTCTTGGACTTAAATAATGTGTAATCAGTTGTCTACCAACTGTCACATCACTTTCAAAAGCGATATAAAAATTTTTTCATAATTTTTGAGGGTACTGAAGGTTGGGTCTTGCCTTTAACCTTCGTCGACACTCCATGCAGAAGATATGTTTTTCACATAAAAAATTGATTTTCAGTCTACTTCTTGTACTCAATTGAGTCAAATACAATATTAAGAGTACAAAAACTTATTTTTCAACTCCCTTATACCTCCAACCTTTAGTTTTTGGTCTAACTCTGATGTCTTCTCTTCAGCACCGAGCAATGATTTCTATTACGCTCCAAAATCGAAAGAACCGATATTTCCAAAAATGTTTTTCATCATAATATATAACAACTAAATTGAGCTTACGGATTGTGACTCTTTTAAATTAAATTCTATCTGTTTTCATTTTTTAAAATTAAATTATCCCAGCACTACTATTTTTATTGAACAGCAGATTTCATGGGTATTCGCCTAAAGTCAAGTGAAACAAGAAAGTAGAAAGCAAATGTAATGAAACTTCTTCGGTTTTCTAATGTCTACATTCCAATCTATTCAAAAAGGTATCATTTGTTTCATTTGGATGACTGGAAGTGTTAAAAAATGGTTTTGAAAATATGTTGAGGAGCACTACTATTATTTTGAACACAACTGTATGTACATGGTCACATATGTATGTACATACATATGTATGTAGGTATATGTACGAGTTAACATAGATATCTTCCAAGTACAATTCTTTAAGTAGTTTTATCTTATGTTAAATGATTGCGCTTAATAGACTTTTGGCGCGAAAAAGTCAGATCTACTATATAGTATTGGAATCGATATTGTAAATATCCGTTTCATAGAATATTACTGTTAATAAGTTGAACATATAAACATGTAAAGATCACCGTCCTCATTCACATGTAGCACATTTTTACCCGATGGTTATAAGATCAAACAACACTTCACACATCACTTATTGACAATTCTCTGCTTTATTCAAAAATCGAAATGAATAGGGATGCATCGCTTTTTAAGAAATGACCGATTAGAGTGAACAATTACTAGCGTGGTCAATCCAAGCAATGCATTTGATGTAGGTATTTGTATTTGTACACATAAACATACATTTGTACATATGTATTTATAGATATCCGATTTGTCATTATTTTTCTCAAGGTTTGTACAATGTACATTCAGTGTATATATGTACATACATACATACAAGTTTATATACATTTATTTGTCCGATGAAATGATTTCATTTCTTAATTTAAAAATAGTTCTCCGATGTTAAATATTCTGCACATTTAGCACTTGTAATTCCGTACCTCTTTGGAATAATCCTATCGTAAGAATGACAATAAGCAGAGGATCCATAATAGTTTATTTACAACACTTCCTCATACATATACTAGTATGTACACCGCCGAACAGACTTTCACAAATGTACAAGTATTTAGCTTAACCGCTTGCTCTGCATGCGGGTATATCACAACTGAATGTTGTTGGCCACCGCCACCGCCACCGTCAAGTCAGGAGAGAACCACACGTAGAGAGCCAAGAAGAAACACGGCACACTACCACAATAACCCACCCCACCCAGTGTGGCTATATAGAAAAGATAATGCCGGCATTTTCTCTCTGCCTCGATGATCTTGTACACAGCTCAACCAAGCCCAAGCCGAGAGCCCGTGCCACTTGTGCATGGTAGAATTATATGGACATGTGCGCGTAGCGTATGCACGAGAGATCGTTTTGCAGCTGCCTCCATACACATGGGGGTTGGAAAGGCTTTCCGCTTCGTTACTCTCCGTTGCTCCAAGCCAGTAACGGCTGCCGTTGACTATTTGAGCACAAGTTGACTGTTGTACCTACGCCCCCTGGCGACCCGACCTTTAGGGCGGAAAGGAAGTGTGCCTGGCCCTTTTGTTTTGTATTTTGGTACGTTCTGATCAGTGGCTGTACAAAGGAAATATAAGTTTAGGTATGCTGGATTAAACAGTTAATGATGTTTAGGAATTCGGTTTATTTTTCGGCTTTCATCTCGTTAGTTGTTAAGGAAGGGTATGCCTAAAACGAGTTTACTTCAAGAGTACTCTGATTTTTTTTTTGCCATACAAAGACTGAGGAGCTCGTTCCGTTTCGCTGCCTTACAAAAGAAAAAGCCTTCACTCTACCATGCAAATGTCTGAATACAATACACCACGAACATATCCCTTTGGACATCTAATCATATGTACATAGATACATACATATGTACATATGTATGTACATGGTACATGTGCATAAGTGCATATGTTTCTACCAACATAGTTTTACATATGTATGTACATGTATTATTGTAATCATGAGTATGTTGAACTCCATTACTCTCTCAATATTGGTTGTTCTACGAGTATGTCATACTTACACATGGAGGTACACAAAAGATGAATAACAGAACATTATAGACGACTGAACGAACCAGCATGCCACAGTCTTGAAGAAGGTCCCGACCATGAAAGTCACACTCTCTGATGATCGTATGCAAAACAGTTTCAAGGGCTTCCCCATGGCTAGTGGGGTTCTTACTATCACTTTTAAGAATTCACAACTTCTTTGTACGGTTGTCTATGTTCTTTAAGGTTTGCAGATAAGGGTGTTCCAAAACCAGCTCGCTGCGTATAAGTAGCTGTGTTCCATAATAAAATAAGCGGAAAACGCCCAAAACCTTGGAACAGATGGGCCCCTCTCTCCGGGTATCTAAGTAATTGCATGGGCGGTCTATTGATGGATGGAGAGTGTCAGTCCGCCTTCAGGAATATTATAAAGCTTGGAAAAAAAAGAAGTGTTCCAAATCCAGCTAACGTCCCAACACGATTTGACCGCCTATACAATTAGTGACCAGAAGTGCTGTGTCTGGTTTAAGGGTTGGGCGTTTTCCGAATCGTTAGTCCGATTGGATTGACTTGTTTGGCGTGACTTGTCACTTGTAAGCTGTAAACCCTTGCCAAAACACCCCCAAAAACACACCAAATATGAAATACTGCCCAACGTGGTTATGCTGGTTCTGTAAACCATCAAAAGTTACGAACTAATTTCAGCTCTCGTAAAGAATAATCTTATAAGCATTATAGTCCTTTGCGCTTGTTGTATTATACATCAATCCAAAAATATGTATTCAACCCGGAAGGACACCATCAAATACCCTTACAATTTGTTATACATATTTACGCAGAAAACCCCACCATAAAAAATAATCTTCTATAATAAATATATTTAATAATATGTATAGTTTAATACATACAAATACATAATAATAAATATGAACTTAGCATTGTTATGTATTACCGATTTTATGTACATATCTCCATATCATACATCCGCCCAGCACTTCAGAACTAATGGTATCAGGTGGGCCAATTTACTCTTCACAATGTGACTTCTGAAGGCCCGTAAATTGAATTACACTGAAAGAATAATTAACAGATGTCTATTTTGCAATATTCCACTTTGTTATTACACAAACGATTCGAAAGATGTTTGTTTCCAGAGAAAATCTAGAATCGATAAGACACAAAAAGAAATTGATATACAATTTGAAAAAGTTTTAACATTTCTCATATACAAAATGTGATAATAATTTGCATTTGTCGCAGTGTATGGCAAAAATTGTAACGTAAAATTTCCACCCCTAGTTCGTTTGGAGCTCGTTAGCACACGCCCCCAAATGCGGAGTGAAATATGTTCTATCTCTTTCACCAGAGACAAGTGCAGCATCCTTTTTTGTCCAAAGGCTGTAGTTGGTAGAATCGTAATCGAAGCTTATTTATTCAAGGGCAGTTAAATGTTGTGTTTCCGCGCGACTCTATAATTATGTGTTTTATCGGGATGTGACTCATTAACGGACATTAAAAATACCTTCAGTGCGGCGATTTTGTATCCTATATGGGCTGTCAGTGCAATGGAATTTTCATTTCTAAACAAGGCGAACTTCGACAAGGACTGCATCTACAACACTAACGCTGACTTTTATAATAATAATACAAATGGGGCACTCTCCGTAGCTAATCACATGAACCACTACAATTTAATGATTGACTCGAGCTATAAGCTATGTGCCAATGAGACTGCAATGAGGAGTTCATTAAATCAAGAATCCAGCTTACTCTTTTCGAAAATAACAACTGTTTCGGAATTCTACCCCTCGACACACAACATTGCGTCCTATAACTCGGGTGAGTGTTCCGACGTTCTATAACACAATAAAGATTCTACAAATTATCGAAAACTCACATTATAATACATTTGTCCTATTTATTCAGATTTTCATTTAAAGGGGTATGACGATGGATTAAGCTTGACTGATAAATCGAAACAGAGACGGATTCGAACCACATTTACTTCCAACCAGCTAAATGAGTTGGAAAAATATTCTTAGAGACCCATTATCCTGACATTTACACAAGAGAGGAGATCGCATCAAAATTACACTTGACTGAAGCAAGAGTTCAGGTAAGAATATAATCAAAGAGGCAGTACGATTTAAACAGGCCACAAAGAAGCGATCGCTTCTTTGGTAACTACTTGAAAATTTGTTCAACCTTTTAGATAAGTAAAGGTGAATGATAAAGTTGTATTTAGGTGGATATGTCACACAGTTCACAAGAGATATATACAATATTTTTGCAGACTTTGTTTCCGTGACATACTACTGCGCGTATTGCGGATCTGTAAGTTTTTCCGCGTAAGCAATTATCCTAATTATGCACTTACGAGTATATATAGAGACGATCGAACAATTTTAATCAATTGCTTCACTACTCCGCCTAGATTGCAATCATCTCTCATCCGACTAACAGCAACTTTCTTTGCAATTTGAATAAAGTCAAAACAAAACTTCATCAAAACATTTTCTAGATCACTCAATTCGCAGAGATATGATTGATTAATAAGTTGAGCCGTTTAGCCATTTTAGCCGTTTGATTTCTTATCAAATCAACACGCGATCAATAAATCGTAGCCAACATTTAGCCACATTTTTTGATATATATTTTTATATTGTTCCAAGTTCTGTGCAGTCATCTGTGATAGTTTAACAGCAGCAAGCTTAAATAGTGTCATAGAAAACTGTCTTAAAGCATCCATCTTAGAGTTTTATAAATTAAGACGCCCAGATGATAGCCAGATCGCGACAACTTATCATCTTGTAGACGAAGGTGCTCGCCTTTGAACAATTTAATAATGCCCCCTTTAATAAACAAACCCATTTGTATTATTATTATAATAGACGTATCATATATGTTAGCATTACCTAAAACCCGATAAAATTGATTTCTGTGATCCACTGAGTACAAAAGTACAGAAATGCCAAATGTACATATGTACATACATAGTTCTTACGTCAGTTCTAAAAGGACCAACCCTTATTTTGTTTGTGTCTATTCGGATAGTGTCTTATTATAGTTCTGGACAGTTCTAGAGAACAGACTGCAGGAAGTATAAGAATGCTAGGCTTATTTATTAAACAATCTCAAATTATATCTCATAAATAACTGGGATTGGTGATTCCGTTTGGTGATTGGATGGTTCGATCGGATGTCAATCTATATAAACAAAATATACCATTGAAAATCAATTACGATTATGCAAATTTACTTTCTTTCAGGTGTGGTTTCAAAACAGAAGAGCAAAATTTCGAAAGCAAGAACGACATGCAATTTATATTATGAAGGATAAGTCTGCTAAAATGGACAGCCGCAAGAATTCTGTATCCGGCTCTAAATATTTAAATCCAACAGTGAAAGCACCTCAAAATTCGCGTCAGATGAAATGCCTGTATGATCAAATATAGGCACCACCAATATCTATGTAAATTTCACGACTACCATTATTTTGATATTGTTTTACTAAGTATTGTGGTGCGAAATTACGTTAAATAAAGATAAATCTATGTACTACTACTTTGAAAATCTTTGAATTCCTTGTCCCCCAGGTCGCCAAAATTCTCATCGATGTGATTAAATATTTGTAACAATCTCAATATAAAACTTATAAATGGGTTATATAGGGTTTGTATAACGCGTTTCCCACCCCATTAAGTATATATACATATGTACATACATATTATCGATATAGCCATGTCCCTCTGCCCGACCGTCAGGGCAGAGCCAGTGCAGATTCTATATTACTTTAGAATGAAACAAGCGTATCATAAATGTTAGATACGAGTATGCTTCATCCAAAATTTGAAGATACAAAAAAATCATTTAGAATAGACTGCAGAATGAAGAAAGAAATTTCTCTCGTGTGCCTCGACTGCTTTGGGTTCGATCCCTCTCACTTTGTCATGCAGTGTTACGTCCCTGCCGGAGTGATCTAGATATAACAGCTCCGTTAGCGGGAAGAGGTATACATGTTACGGATGGTGCGGTATGGAAACAGGTGCAAAGAGGATACACTGATTGTGGGAATATGTACATTGTATTAATTAATAAAAAGTAAGAATACATATGTATATGCATACTGACTCAGTTCCAGGTGGCAGCACGTGTGCCGCGATTCACAACGTCAGTAGTGGTTTTCATTTGGCTTTGGGTTGCGGTGTAATAAGTGATGACCTGTGACAGCTGCTTACATTTTATTGCTGCATATGAATTTGTATTCGGACCAAAAGAAAAAATATCTTTTTGTTCACATTGATATATGTGCGTGCGCATTTGCGCAGTCATAGACCACGACTTAGTTTTCAGAGGCGCCTAGGTTTTGCTTGCAATTTAAAGAAGAATATTAAACATACTTTAAAAGCCTTTTCGTCGCTGGGTCTTGAACGGAATTTTGGGCAAAATGAGATACTATATTTAATTTAATTCTAACGAGTACTTGAGCAGACTGTCCTACATCCAATTGCCGTCGTCGAGTTCACTGTGTTCACGAAGGATTATGGTTTACGGATTACTATGGAATGCGATATTTTGGATTAGTTGGATCCCCATCGCACTGTCCACCTACATCTTGGTTGTTTTCATTTTCCTATTCTGTCTCCGATCCTTGGCTCAATGCGTCGTCCGAGTCATCGAGAAACTCGACGTTTGTGAAGACCTCTCCCTGCTCCTCTTCGACGTTTGTGAACTTCGTCACGCAATCCTCGCCGTCGAACGTGATGGCATCAGTGTGATGGCGTCGTAAATGTCTCATAAACACATCCCAACCGGCGCCTGTGAATGCGTCTACCCAGCATTTAATCAATTGTGCATGTGGCGTCCTGCTTTAAATATACCCGAGCACTTTCCACATAGTTTTTTTTCCATGTTCCAGTTCCATGTTCAATTATATAAGTAGTTTATGCAAAAATACATATATCGTTTATCGTGATTCTTTAATAATTGGTATTTTCCATGTTCCAGTTCCATGTTCCTATTTTAATTGTGTCAAGAAACTGTATCGTGAATACCTATGATGAAAGCCACACTAGTATGACTTGAAAAATGACTTGAAATGTTATCTTGACTGTATTATTTTATAATCGGTGGTCCGGCTGTTTTACATTTTATAAGTTACAATTTATGAAACTCGAGACCATGTTGAGATCGAGAATTTCTTGCACATTTGCCACGAGGAGATGGATGTCATACTTCTCAACTGAATTCAACGCGCTGGCGAATGAGGGTCCAGCCAAATTTGCGCACCTCTTACCTGATGGTGGTCAACATGCTGGTGCTGCAACGAATATAGATCTGGATCTGTTTGTAAATGCGGATCATCGGCAAATGGATCTGGTGGACAGGCTGCTTAAGCTCAGGTAAGCTCGAACGTTTTAGGCAGACCTAGACTAGACCTAATCTCTGAGTCCTTACAGAAAGCAAAAAGAATGCAGCCTTGTTCCGCTTTTTCCGAGTTTGTTAGTGAAGCAGTTACTGGACTCGACAAACCCCCAGGAGGCAATCACGGTTCTGCGAACGCCCACCCAATATGGACTGTTTATGGACCAGTTCTCCGGGTGCTTCTTAATGGACCTATTGTTGCACAGCGGGAACACCTTGGAAGCAGCGCAGATTTCTGCCCTTCTTGTGGAGAGAGGCTTATGCAACAACGAGCTGATCGAGGCGTTGGCACTCCAATCATTTTTTAATTTTGTAAAAGACTTCAAGCCTTTGGAATCGGTCGAGACTAAGCCTGCAGCAGCTGCCCCTGAAGTGGTAAGCTGAATTTCTCTATAAATGCTTTCAGCGAACTGACATTAAATTCTTTTTTAGGAGAAAGTCCGTGTGAAATTTATTCGCAACTTTGCTGAAGATACAAGCAGGGATACGGAAGAAAAGGTTATTGGTCGAGCTATGATTCAATTGGGCTCTGGCGAAGGCACTCTGAAAGAGCTGAAACAAAACATTTCGCTTCTTGGCTTTGTACTGTGCGGGAAATTGCCTGATGCTGTCAGCCTCCTGGTCCAAAACCGTGAGACTTTTTACAAAAGATCCTGACCGCTTGCCAAAATGTGGCTGAAAGGCTGAAACTGGAGGTCTCGGACGAGTTTACACAATCGTTGCAGCAAACACTCGATAAATGCACGCAGACCAACTCCATCCACGAAAAATTGGAGACGAGTGTAAGAAGCAGTGCCCAAATGTTCGAGCCGAAACTCTTAGCTGAATATGGGCAGTCTTATCAAGAGTGGACCAAACAATTTGAGAACGCGGTAAAGAAGTATATCGAGGAGCAGAGTCTGGCGGAGCGCAAGAATATCATTGAGAAGACACTGAACGAACTGGAAGCGAAGCGTCAAAACCTTTGGTTCTTTGAGAACAAGGACGACATCGATATTCAGATATATAAAAGAAGGTCAAATATCCCAAGCGCTGGTTCGGAAAGAAAAAGACGCCAAAGGCAGCGGACACGTTCTACGTGCCCCCAAGTGTCACGAGATCCGCCAACTGACTCGATGCCGCGTCGAAGCCCACGCATAGGTAAAAACAAAGCAAATCCAATTGTTTTTAAGCTTTAATTAAACTACTGGAGAATCAATCCAAATTCAAATGTTGTTTCTTTTCTCGAACGTTAAATTTTTTTAAAATTACCATAACGTAACATTGAGGGTCACAGTTATATATTCATTCCATCTCAGTTTACAACATTTTTTTTTTTTTTTTTTTTTGTAATTCTTCTTTGGAGTTTTTCATAAATTTTCAATCTTAGAAACTAATCGTCTGTCATTTGTGTTGCATGGCCGAAGGCAGATTAGTTTTTAAAACTCTCTGCCCTGGTGCAGATGGTGATAGATTAATGGGCGATGGTAGGTCATGCCGCTTGTCCTGTATGGTTAGGGGTAAAAATTGCTGTTGCTTCTTTTTTCGGTTCATATTTATGGGGTGCGTGTTGTCGTTCTTTCCAAAGAGAATGGTCAAGTGGACTGCGCAGAAGATGCCTAAGCTCTGTAATCAAATGTGCGTGTAAATACTGATGATAAGTATGATGAGAGCGTCTCACCTGAAATATAGCTATAATTGCAGCCCCGAAGGCGGTTATCAGCAAGCGATTCTTGATTTGCTCCGATACGACGGCCAAACACCCGCGCTTGTAATGGGTATCGCAGGCAGATTCGTAGGCGTGCTCCGGACGTGAGCAACAGGACCAGGGCAGCGAGAGTCGACGATAATCAAGAGGACCATCAACGCCGCAGCATTGTAGCTGAAGAAAATACATAGTTATGAATTATACTCATTTATATCCATATACATATGTATGTATGTGAGTATATCGGCTTACCTGCGACTGCATCCTATTCCACAAATGCAAGTTATCCACTTTAGTGCGCGAAAATTTGTCCAAGAACTCCACGAAGGAATCGTCAATGAAAATCTCTACCGAAGTTGGAAGGTTCTCCCGCATAGCCAAGGACCATCCGCAGATAATGAATTGAACACATATGCAGGCCACCAGAAGTGCGGAAAACTGGGGATATAGAAGTTTATTATACGGATGGATAATCCAAGCTTAACTTGAGTGTTCTTTTCTCAATTGAGTTACCATTCCGAGTAGGCAGCGTTTCCTTTGGTTTGTTGCCTGACATCCCATCCAGCACAAAATAAAGGTCACAGGTCCCAAACACAGGAGGATCGCGGCTGGAGCCCAGAGTTTGTTCTGCACAATTCCATAATACACCGAGTGTCCCCACAACAGGGATGTTCCCAAAAATATCTGCGCGGCTCCAGTTAGCTGCAATTCGAAAGGAGAATGGTTTAAATTTTGATTGACGGAGACAGTCATTCGTGTAGGAGTAAGCTCTCCCGTTCATCACAGTGTCCTTGCAGATTTTGGATGCTATGCTGGTGCTTTTACTCCCTTTTGACGTCATGCGAAGTGTTATGTGCATAAGCTCATGTACATACAAACATATGTAGGCGCAGCTTTTAAGTAGCTCAAGGTCACTACGACTCGGGACTTTATATAGTATATACGAGTATGTATTCAAGGATAAAAGTGTGTACATATCCCCCATGATTTGCACTACAATATACGATGCGTGTAGATATGTATGGGAAATTGAACAGATTCGAGGACGCATTAGCAAACACAAGAAGTTTTTACATTGTGCAGAGATGTTCGTAAGTGTGTATCCACAGACGTGTATATGTATGTATTTACATCATTTGATGCACGAATTATATGAAGTTGATTGTATATTGTATTCGCTCGGAATATGCATGATTTAGCCTGCCAAACATGAGAATATCCATTCATACATATATACTATACTGGCACAATGATGTACAACCAAATTACACACATGCTCTCCCGAAATTGATTAAATTTTCCATTCAATTACATATGCATATACTCGTACATATGTACATATGTATACGTATGTACGTAATGTTAACCGTTATCGGACGCACTCACATGCATATCATTGCATTTGCATTTACCTTATGTAACTCTACACAGCTCTAATTATGCTCTCTCTCTCCCATTCGGAGAGGAGAATGTGGGCCAAACTTACCGCTAGCAGAAATACATAACTGTAAACTAAATATTTAAAACATTTAATTTTCTTTGGCAACGCCATTTTTGTTGTCCTGCGCGAGTCTTCGAATTTTCGAGTGCTCTCCGTCGAATATCTTGCAGTTTGCATTCACTGAAGTTTATTAATTATATTAAGTCGTCTCTCAGCATTCGCGTCTGTGTTATGTGTGTGCGTGTGTTTCGTGGTTGTGTGTTGGCGTGTTGCAGCTTCACTTTTCGGTTGCACGGATGTACGGTTGTATGTGTATGTGTTGTGAGCCTATATTTTGGTTGGATTGAAGTTATGCTGTCGTTGTTAGCCTTTGCTTGAATCTAATCTGCTGCAGTGTTCATCACATCACTTATCATCACTGAACGTTGCTGTTGCTCGCGGTTGTCGGGACAACCATATTTTCCCAGCCAGGTCCAGGTCCAGTTTCAACTTCACGGATGCAATTTTTAACTAAAAATAACAGTTTGCGTTAACTCCGAGCCACTCAGATCAGTCGCAGTCGAAAATACGCATTTGACGGTCTGACCATTTCGTTCCTTGTTTTGTTATACTTCTGCGCCAACAGTGGTAATATTATCTATAACCGTCGAATAACCGTTGGCTCGCGGGAAACTTTATCACGAGTACTTTTAACCCAGTCACAGGTCACATGTTCGTGTAAAATACATTTGTATTATTTTACCCAATTTATATTGAACTTTTTATCCTCTTTTCGTACTGGGATGACACCGTTTGCGGGAGTTTTATATATTTATACTCTGGAGCTATACGAATCTATGTATATTTCCCGTAAAAGAGCTACGGAGCCAACACAAATTCGAACATTTGAGCATCGCGCCCACTTCTCTACATGATTTTTACATTGACACCTAGCAGAAAATCAGTGTTAAGTAACAGTGTTACTAAGTTTCCGATTTCACGAGTTTATTTTTCGCGCCCAGCTACGTTTAAACGTAAATTTAAAATAAAGGAGATAGTTAAGCTTTGGACAGTTTCAATTACATATTACTGATAACACAACTAAAACAACTTGCCGCAGAAATAAATCGGTAGTAGTACGTAGGTTGCAAATAACATATTTCTTAAATTGTTGGGAACATATGTAAACTGGTAGACAAAACTGAAATGCTTTTCTGATTTTATTACGATCTTGCGAATTTATACTGTACTATTTACACACTTTATTGGCGATTTTAGGAGGGAATATGTAAAATCTTAGCATGAAAGAGTGTATAAAAGTTATTCAAATATGTGTAGGTAAGTAGCGTAGCTAATGTAATGGAGTTCATGTAAGACGGGGTAGAAAATAAAATAGAAATTACAATACCGTTTGTATACAAATATTCTTAGAAAATAATGTTCCATTATAATGGACCAGCCGTTTTAAAAAAAGAGGGTAGTGAACATGGGGTTCTGTGCAGTGTTTGGGAGTCAAATACAATTTAAATGAGAAAAAAACAACTTGTTTGGCCTCTCTCTCTCTAGTTCGGGCTCGGATTCTTAGCTTTTAATTGCCAGCCCCAGCTCAGGCCTATCTCTGGATGATTTTATACCGTACCGTCCATGTTGTCGGTAAAGTGATAGTGAATCCAGTAAAGTAGTCACGTGAATGTTGGTAAGCTTACGATTTAAATGTACATTTTACATCTTTATACAATAAGTAATTAAATCTGTTACTGTTACTGTTTACCGTATGTTTGTATACAATATATATATAAAATTCAGGTCTCTTTGCAAGTATTGGATTGGCGGCGGGCAGAGCCAACTCAAAGATCGGTTAGGTTATTCGCGAAGATTCTTGGTCAGCAGCAAGTTGTTGTGGTGGCCGGAGAGATGCCGGACCAGCTCCTGCACCGATTCGAAGCACATAGAGCAGAAGCAACAGCTGTATCTATTCTCCGTGTCCGTGCCGTTGGTGGTGGTGATGATGTTTCGGTGGACCGAGCACAAGTGCTTGAGAAGGTGGGCTTTCTGCTTGAACATGGCCACGCAGAGGCGGCAGGCAAAGGGCTTTTCGCCCGTGTGGACGCGCAGATGGGTCTTGAGGTTCCAGGACATGCCGAACTGTTTGCCGCAGTACTCGCACCGGTACTCCCGCACCGAGGATGAGTGGGGGTTGCTGCTGGCTATGTTCGACCCGGAAGCGGAGCTGCTGCGACCCTCTGGATCCAGCCCCAGATTCATGTGGGACAGACTAGAGAGTCGCGACTGCAGATTGGGCATTGCGGAAATCGCGGCGTTCTGATTTGACTGCCACTGGTACACGAACTGGGGTCCCAAATGCATTGGCATATCCGGGCTCTGTGCACGGTTCCTTTGCGATTCGAGTAGCTTTCGGTCCGGCGTCATGGTGTCGCCGTTGAGTGCGCCATCCTCGAGATGAGCGAGCATATTCTTCTCCGAGCCAAATCCAGATATGGGCGATGTCGTCGACTTGACCAGCCTTAGTTCCTCCAACAGGTTGTGCTGATACGAAGTGAATGGCTGATTGTCGCTCTGAGTGTTGTGAAAGCCAGGTCGTCGTTTTCGATGGGGCGTAACCACGTAATTCTCCGGAGAACTGTTAATGTCCGACCCGTCGGACAGCGGCTTCAGCACATCCTTGTGGGAGTCAAAGAACAGTCCCTTCCGCTTCGTGCTTTCGCTCGCGCTGACAGCCAGGTCGATGCCGCTGTGATCAGATCCAGATCCAATGGTTCTGCTGGCGTCACTGCGGGCCGAGTTCTCGCTTTTCGTCCGGAGGTCGAGTGAAAGGTTAACTGGATTTATAGCCGAATTGTTGTTGATGTTGTTGTTGTTACTGCTGTTGCTGTTACTGTTGTTGTTACTGTGGTTGCTGATGCCACTCGGTGGCGCGTTGGAGAGATTTACGATTTCATCTGTATCTTTGTCACTCTTATTGTCCTTGTGCATGCAGTCGTCGTCCTCCTCCTTGGCCACCTCCCCGCCACCGCATTCGGGGGCACTCTCGCAGTGCTCGGCCGAGCATGCGGAAAAGTCGGTCGCATTTCTGGACTCGTCCACACTGTCGACCTCATATTTAAGGGTCTGGTCCAGGTTCTGGGAGGATGAGTACTGCTTCCGCGATCTCTCGCGTATGCTCCCGCACTTACTGTTTAGATAGGCAGAGTCCGTGGTCTTCCAGCTGTCGGACTTGATCTGCAGGAGCAGCAGAAGATCGTGCAAATAGTTCACGTCTCGCGAGGTGATGCACGTCTGCCCGGAGTACAGAAAGTCCAGCAGGAATTTAAAGTAGGTGGCATTGACGTCCGGAAAATAGACGGTGGTCGAGCAATCGCTCAGGTGAGTGTCCTCCAACAGATTTCTGGAAAATCCAATCGATTACCATCTGTTAACTCCAAAATGACCGAAAACCAACCCAATCGACAGGCTTACCTTATGAGGGGACTGGCGGCGGCCAACACCAGTTTGTGGGCATGCAGCTTCACTTTGTTCTCGCACACGATTGTGAGGTCCGCCGGGTGTTCTCCCCGGAACGCTGCTCCGATTTCCTTGAGTATGCACTCGCCATGCTTGCTGTATTGCAACATCAACATTCTCTGAAACTGCAAATGGAAGAGCAGACAGGAGGGGGTTAGATTGGATACACCGGATTCTGCGCGTTAGCACTAAAAATATTAGGTTTCAAAGAATGCAAGCTCCAAATCGAATCAGAGACAACTCCACTCCATATGCATACATACATACATACATACATACATAAATATGTACATACATATGTATGTAAGTATGTCTTATATGTTAACCTTCCAGTGCAGGGCATGCAGTACACTGTGAAGACAGCCAAATAGAAAGTTTTCGAATGGAAAATGTTTGCATCTGGCGCTGTCTCTGTCGCTGGCGAGTATTACACAATCTCTGAGCATGAAACCGCCTTTCACCGAAAGTGTCTCCGCCCCTCCCTCTCTCCATGACTACTTCACCATTGTGTCATGCAGACGGCTATCATACAGTCAAGCACACCTACACACTCCGGCGCGTATCTGTGTGTTAGAAAAAGGATCTTGCAGCATTCGAGAGTCAGCTTTCCTCGTAATGGAGAAATGATCATTCATACACATGCATACATATCATACACACGGAATGGCATTAAGAAATTCAAATTACAAAGCATTAGTAAATGTTTACTAATCAGGTTTTTAGGTTTTTCTCTACTCTTTGTTTTTGTAATACCACACAACCCACACAAACACACACACACACACACACACACCCATTACCTTCAGACGTACAGCCCAAGCATTGTTGCTGGAAAAGATGAAAGCTCCACTTCATAGAGCAGCCCCCAACAACAATCGCAGTAGCTTAAGAAACGCTCGCTATGCTGCTTCTGCCACTACCTCGCTCTCTCTCTCTCTCTCTCTCTGCGCGACTGCCTCAAAAAAGCTTTCCCCTTTCGAAGTTGTTGTTGCTGCTGGCAGCTTGCGGTTGCGTTGGTGTTGAATTCGAGTTTGGCGCGAAGGCAACGGCGAATGAATACGATGAAATTGTTACACTGAAATTCGCTGGCCTGTGCGACTGTATCTGTGCAACAGCTATGCACACTCGCTCACTTAACTTTATGGGGCCATTACTGTATTGTGCAAGACCATGGCTTGTAAGCTCGTGTGTCTGTGTGTATCTGCATGGCCCCACTCACACGTACATACTCAACAAAGCTAAAGTTCAGCAGCAGCAGCAGATCTGAAAACTTCGAAAAGATAGTCTTGCTTTTTGTTACGCTCTGCTGCGTCGCTGCTTTTGCCTCTGCTTCACTGGGAGACGAAACGTTCACTTTCAATAAAACTTGAATGACTGGCTTTGGGAGAATGGCTTCGCTTCCCCTCGCCGACGCTCCACTCCAATCCAATTCGTAGTTGTGTTATTTCTCATGGGAAGCGAAAGCTGAAAGAGCACGATCGTTTGTGGAAAAGATTGAGCGGGGGGGATGTCAGGCTTGTTCTAACGTTGGGCAAGTCCGAAACGGTGCTAATGGAAAAAACTGAATACTGGATTCCATTCCTCTTCCATTTGCCATGGCCATTCCATTCCCTTTCTACAAACGCTTTCAGATTTCGCAATCGGAAATGTACAACCACACGCATACAATAACTGGCTTTCATAAATTTTATACACTGGGCTGCGAAAGTTTGTGGACGCACATTTGAGTTCTTTGCAAATGGTACATCATTCCTGCTATCACTTTACCGTCTTTTTATTCGTTTTATTTAATGCTATCATAAAATATCCAAAGCGAGGTGTGGTGCTCGCATTTCGACATTTTTCTCCACTTTGGGCGCAGACTGGTGTTGGCGAGTGTACAGCAACATATTCATACATACATACATATGTATGTATGTACAAAACAACTCGAAATGAGAATGAAAGGGACAAAGCAGAGATGATCGAGCGCAAAAGTGAGACAAAACAAAACACGCTAACTCACAAAACGCGCATAAAAATCACCTTTCACAAAAAGCTTTTCTTTTTCCTCTGTCTGTGCTGTGCTGTATGTCTGTGTGTATTGGTAAAGCAAGAGCTAAACAAAACGAACACAACACATTCGCATACAAAATTACATGCATACAGAGAACGTGCATCCGTATATAAATATGTACTCTATACTTTCCGATTTTTGTAGTCGTCATCTGTCCAATGTAATGTAATGTTTTCCAATTACTCTTTCTTTCTGAGTGTATAAAGCACATGTCTGGATCAGATCGAAATCGAAGAGAACGAGCACCACAAAAGAGAAAGCGCATTCGAAATATTTTGAAAGTTGTATGAGAAAATAAAAAAAAGGGAGCGGATCGGTATGGAGAGAGGGCAAAACTTGTTTCTGCACCAACACACTCGCACTCGCGAGTCGCGACTCAGAGCTGTGCTCTTTCCCCTTTCACGAAAGCTCTCTGGCCGCCGCAGAAAATGGCAAAGAGTCGTCGTCGCCACGCCATTGTACTTGCTGTAAATGCTACACTCGTAAAAGTGACCCAAATTTGAATTACATAACTCATGAGGCGAACCATACACATGCTGGGAAAGATACGATAGTACTTTTGGGCATAGTGAGGCTTCTCCAAGGAAATGATAAAGACATACAAATGGAGGCATGTATGTTTGATTTCTCCATTTCCACTTTCAGTAAGATAGTTTTCGATTGAAGAATGTTCAAAGCTTTCGTCGCATATTACTATACATATTCCTCCACTCTTTATGTATATGTACATAAGAGCAGTCACAGCCAGACAGACAGACATGCATACATATATGTATACATATTTAAAAGTATGTACATACATACATATATACGTATGCATGTATGTACCTACAGCATATTTTGTAACATCTGCGCGATCGGCCTGTAATTGTGGGCTTGCGTTTGGCTGTATGCGTGCGCATTTGTTTTTGGTGTGGTGTGCTTTTTCACCTTCACTCTTATTGGAAAGCGGTTCAGTTAGTCGTCAACCACTACTATTAAACATATACAGATTATATCTGTACATACATAGTATGTAGGCATGAATGTGTGTTCGAGTATGTCTTCAAATTTCATGACATGCATACAAAACATTCAGCCACACACACAGCCACAGAAATGTTACGCAGACAAAAGCACGCCATGAAGGTCACTAAGCCTTTCTTGTCTTTTGGTTGGCTGCGCTTTGTGGCCGTTGCTTTTGCTTTGCTGTTGTTGTTGCCCTGTTAATGATGATCACGATGACGAAGATTGGATCGCCACGAACAGACATATGTACGTTTGCTATATCGGAAATTCGTTCAGGCCCAACTTTGGCTTTAAGCTTGGTCTCTGGTCTGGCTTTGGAATGTTTTTCTCTGCGACTATTAAGTTAGTGTTTGACCTTGGTAGCTGTGTGTTTTACGTATGTTTAGGTGCATATAGACACGCGTACCGTCGCACAAGTTTGGGTTTTTCGTTTCGCTGAAGATGTTGCAATGCTAGCAATGGAAAAGTGTCTGTCTCATGGAACTCAATGTATTTTGATACGAATAGAACATTTACAGCAAAACTTACCTCTTTCATTAGCAATTGATCGAAAATTGTTGAATCCCTTGCACTAAACTAAGATTCAATGGATAAGCGTTCACGGTGGATATGGGTTTCGTATGTACGTCGTGGGTCTTTTCACATGTGTGCGTCCAAGTCGAGCTTTCCCCTTTCACAATCTCTTTTGGCAACAGCTCCAGTGTGAGAGTGTGGTGTGTGTGTGTGTGTGTGCGTGAGGGATACACACACGAGACGCGTTCTATTCCGTTTGCAGTAGTGTGTCGCTCACCCACAACAACTTTCAATTTCGATTTCAACACCAAGCTTTTGTGTGTATGTGTGTGCAGTTGGTGATCTTCGAGGGCGGGGGAACACGACTTTTGGTGGTACTACTATTCATATTTTTAACAACACATACTTTGCTTTATTCGCTCACTATATTGGCCATAATTCAACGCGGACTTTAATTGTATTCAATTTCTCTTTTGTTTTTCCTGCTTGCAGATCTTCTTCTTGTGCGACGCAGCGATCAACACCAGAACATGCACACAGCACACACTCACGAAACGGTCACTACGACAGCGACATTAACTTTAACTAGGTTGAAGTTTTGTTTCTTTTTTCCGTGCTGTTTTATTGCGAAATAAAAAACTTGATTGGTAAAACTTTTTCTGGCGGGCGAGCGAAGCGAGTGTGTAAGAGATCTCTCTCTCTTTTTAATTTTATTTCAATGCGCGCGCTTTTCGAATTTTTGTTCGGCCCGGCTGTCAGAGAGAGACTAAATTGTATATTCCAACCGTATTTATTATTCCCACTGTGCTGTGCTGGGTGAATTTGGTGAATTTGGTGAGTTCATTAGTTAACATTCTGTAACGTGTGCTGTTAAACTGCTTCATTTTCCCGTTAAAACTTGACAATCTAGGGATCTTGACACATCAAAGCATAGAAAAGATTATTGATTAGTAATAGACAAGAATAATCACTGGCATAAAATGTAATTACCATTAAATTCATAATAAATATGTTCATAATTATTTCTGCTGGAAACGCTATGCAAGTTACGATCTTTGGCTTTTTCATTCAAGAAATGCTAGTTCGATTGAAATGTTGAGTTGCAAATAATTAGATTTAGATTTAAAACAAAATTTATTAAAATAATGAACATGTGTTAAGAGGAAGTGTGAATGTAATGATGATCGAATTTTTATACCTGGTACTCGACGAGTTTAGGCTATACAGCTACGGTCATGGAAATAGAAGTGCTGTTATGGAAATCAAAGTGAACTCAATATAATCAGGAGTATTTTTGATAGTAAAAGATAAAATGGAAGTAAATACACATAAGTATAATAATAAGTATATAAGTATAATGGAATTGAAATTTAAGTTGTATGCACTCTCGCTGGCTTAACCCTATTAACCTTAAAAATCAGACTAAAAATAGATTTTGTATGCAAAAAACTTCTCTCTTAGAGGTTGAAGGCAAGACCACACCTTTAAGATCCTCAAAAATTATGAAAAACGAGAAGGAACGTTGTGAGTCGCAATTACCGCGACACTGCTTTTACACTCATTCTCAGTCAGTCTTTATGTGAGCTTTTGATTTATGTGGAATTTTTCAATATTTTATTTCCTTTTACATTTTCCTTTTTTTTGCTACATCTGTGATCTACATCACTTCTCACAACAACACGCCGTTTCAACTCGTTATCCGCGTACACTGCACGAGGAAGATCCAAGATGCACGATGCAAAATTTTTAAATACACTTGCAGCAGTAAGATATCACATGAGTCTGGGAAAAATGTGGTTGCTCTAGCTTTTTATAGTATCTAAAAAACTAGGCGCTCAACAAGACGGACATGATGATGATCAATAATTTATATACTTTATGGGATGGAAAGGTTACCTGCTCTGCGTTACACGCATCAACTTTTACCACAAATCTAATATACCCTCAATTCTTCGATATAACTCTTCGGTGTAAAAATGTATTGCTCTGGCAGTGATGTGACAATTTATAGACAGTTGATAACACATTTTTTAAATTCAAGAAGTCCCAGTAAGCTCCTCGTTTGGGGTGGAAGCTGGGGTGCACGACTCAAGCTAACAATGAGATGAAACGTTGTAAGTCGCAGTGCGACTCAAATTTTATACCCGTACTCAGTCAGTATGTGCTTCTTATTTTTGCTACATCTGTCACTTTGTAACAGTGTGATATCACATGATTCTGGAATCAAAATTTGGTTTCTCTAGCATTCGACAGTCTCTGAGAACTAGGAACTGGGTTATTGATGCTGATCAGAATATATATATGTACATACATATAACCTTATGGGGTCGTTTTCTTCCCCGCTTTGCACACACCCTCTTTTTTTACCACAAATCTAATATACCCCTTAACTATTCGAGTACGGTTTTTTTTTTTTTTGTTTAATTCCATTTATTGACTCTATGTACAACTTATCTGAAACTATATATTAAGAATTATAAGCTTGTCTATATGCCCAACAGCAATGCTTCACTCTCTTTGAGTACGGGTATAAAAACGCATTTGGGCTGGCCTGTGTCACACTGACGAAAAAACACTTTTGACTGAGGATAGTAAAAGTTGTATTATATGGTAAAGATAGACTCTAGAAAATATGTTTGGCATTCTCAGAAATCCCATTACCACCCAAAATTATAATACCAAAATATCATTGGGCAGGCTAAGCTGAGCCCTATGGGGCCCAGCTCATATTATAGTTGACTTCATACAACAGAATTGTCGCACCTGATTTCTGTTTCTTGGCTCCCAGGGCGTTCGGCTGGGCCATTCGGGTCCGGGACCCGGACCATTCGGCAAAAATAAAGTCGAGCATTACAAATGTATGTTACACGGACATACAAATGTATACTTTTCGACTCTATGGTGAGTGCATATAGTCTTTCCTTATATCTTCTTAACCCAGCCTTTATTATAGTACGATTAATAACCTGTGCATTTAGATAAATTTTAATATATTTCGACGAGAGAAATGGTTTTCTATTTCGAATAAGGCGTCAGTTGGAAATTACCGATGTTGCTCCGCTTTTTTTCGTTTCTTTGGTTCGTTTTGTTGTGAACCGCCTTAAAACACTTTTCTTTAGGGCTTGTTTAAAATTGTTTCTATAGCTGACATTACTTTAGCCTTCATTTCTGAATATGTTATGTTATGTTGGGATATGTCATATATAAATATCCTTACAGTAATATACAGCCCATTCTAAAACGAATAGCACAACAAGATAACAACAAGATAAAAGACCAAATTGATGTGCGTTTCTATTATTTTTTCCAAGACAAAATCGAGGTCTACCCACAATTTTACATACCCAAAAGAGAGTTAAAGTAAAGCTACATTATCCTGAAACCAAGCCCAGTGCTTTTCATACCCAACAATTTGGCCCAAAAATGAAATAATTGGTTTCAAATGTGAATGCATTGCCGTTTCTATTATTTTCCATGAATGTATAATGGAAGTAAATACACATAAGTATAATATTAAGTATAAGTATAATGGAATTGAAATTTAAGTTGTATGCACTCTCGCTGGCTTAACCCTATTAACCTTAAAAATCAGACTAAAAATAGATTTTTGTATGCAAAAACTTCTCTCTTAGAGGTTGAAGGCAAGACCACACCTTTTAAGATCCTCAAAATTATGAAAAACGAGAAGGAACGTTGTGAGTCGCAATTACCGCGACACTAATTTTTTACACTCATTCTCAGTCAGTCTTTTTATGTGAGCTTTTTGATTTATGTGGAATTTTTTTCAATATTTTATTTCCTTTTTACATTTTCCTTTTTTGCTACATCTGTGATCTACATCACTTCTCACACAACAACACGCCGTTTCAACTCGTTATCCGCGTACACTGCACGAGGAAGATCCAAGATGCACGATGCAAAATTTTTAAATACACTTGCAGCAGTAAGATATCACGCATGAGTCTGGGGGGAAAAATGTGGTTTGCTCTAACTTTTATAGTATCTAAAACTAGGCGCTCAACAAGACGGACATGATGATGATCAATAATTTATATACTTTATGGGATGGGAAAGGTTACCTGCTCTGCGTTACACGCATCAACTTTTACCACAAATCTAATATACCCCTCAATTCTTCGATATAACTCTTCGGTGTAAAAATGTATTGCTCTGGCAGTGATGTGACAATTTATAGACAGTTGATAACATTTTTTTTTTAAATTCAAGAAGTCCCAGTAAGCTCCTCGTTTGGGGTGGAAGCACAGGGGTGCACGACTCAAGCTAGCAATGAGATGAAACGTTGTAAGTCGCAGTGCGACTCAAATTTTATACCCGTACTCAGTCAGTATGTGCTTCTTATTTTTGCTACATCTGTCACTTGTAACAGTGTGATATCACATGATTCTGGAATCAAAATTTGGTTTCTCTAGCATTCGACAGTCTCTGAGAACTAGGAACTGGGTTATTGATGCTGATCAAGAATATATATATATGTACATACATATAACCTTATGGGGTCGTTTTCTTCCCGCTTTGCACACACCCCTTTTTTTTTACCACAAATCTAATATACCCCTTTAACTATTCGAGTACGGTTTTTTTTTTGTTTAATTCCATTTATTGACTCTATGTACAACTTATCTGAAACTATATATTAAGAATTATAAGCTTGTCTATATGCCCAACATTTCACTCTCTTTGAGTACGGGTATAAAAACGCATTTGGCTGGCCTGTGTGTCACACTGACGAAAAACACTTTTGACTGAGGATAGTAAAGTTGTATTATATGGTAAGATAGACTCTAGAAAATATGTTTGGCATTCTCAGAAATCCCATTACCACCCAAAATTATAATACCAAAATATCATTGGGCAGGCTAAGCTGAGCCCTATGGGGCCCAGCTCATATTAAGTTGACCCACTTCATACAACGAATGTGTCGCACCTGATTTCTGTTTCTTGGCTCCCCATGGGCCATTCGGGTCAGGACCGGACCATTCAGCAAAAAATAAAGTCGAGCATTACAAAATGTATGTTACACGGACATACAAATGTATACTTTTCGACTCTATGGTGAGTGCATATAGTCTTGCGTTGGAGTACTGAACAGAACTGTGTGCGAGGCATACTTTAGAATACCAAACATTAAAATTAAAGTTAAATGCCTTTAAAAAGGATCTTTTAACACGATAATGACCACAAACACTCACAAAAGCTCGTTAGCAACTGGGTTTTATTGGAAAAAATCGACGTTTTGCTATGTCTAACTCAGTCACTGGAACTTAATAACAATCTTACAATTTCTAATCTTTGCCCTTAGGAATCCAAACTGGGACTCTGGTAGACGGTTACCTCCATATCGAGATAGGCTAAGATTACTAAACGTACCCTCCTTCCACCATCGCAGAATTTGCAATGGGGTAAGGTTCATGCACAAGCTCATTCTCGGGCTTGTTGACTCACAGACTCTGTTGGGACTGATATGCTTTGCGGTTCCATCCAGACCAACCCGAACTATCCGACCTATTCGATTGCCCTTCTGTAGATCGAACTACGTCCAGCACGAACCTTTCTATGTTCTATGTAATATTTACCACCACCTACATAAACCTATTGAATTTGTAAACCCTTCTTCCTTCATTCCCTGTATTTATCTTTAACTACTCTAGATAATAATTAGCAGGTAATTGTTAAGTGAATAAATACATAAATAATAAATAATCTTATCGAAATGTAAAGGGCGATTGCTAAATGTATTGTAGAAGCTGTATCAGCTGCCTTAAACCACAGAAGTTTGGCTCAAATCCTATTGAAGCGTGGGCAGTAACTTCTTGACTCTTGTCAGGCCAGCGTAAGGCCATAATGAAAACTAAATTAATAAAAAACTAAATGAAATATGTAGAACATGTTACATTGGTTTTAATTTGAGTTTCGATGCTACTACTATTTTTATGAACAGCAGATTTAATGGGCTTATTCCTTCAGGATTCGAATGCTTATATTCCAGGCTCTCCTAAAAAGTATAACTTGTTTAATTTAAAAATTGTTGCGTCTCAAAAAACAGTCCTGACCTTATCCACGACCGTAGCTGTATGTAGTATATATGTATATACATATGTACACATATATCTTATCCACCGTAAGGCCTCATTTTACATGGAAGCGTCCATGAAAATGATTACAACAAAATCAGTTTTGAAGAAACAGCTCGCTTTCTTAAATGGCCTTGATCACCAATAAGTTTCGATAATTTCCCTATTTGTTTTCATTGTGAGAATGGAACGCCTTCATTTGCATCTTCTACCCTTTTATAGTTTAGGGAACAATTAGACATGTCCTTGAACCGATTTTCTTTAGTTGCACTCATGACTGCGAATGCGTCTACACACACACACATACACACACACACACACACTAGTTTATGAAAGTGTATGCAGTACATAGTATGTGATTACAGGTAGGCTCGATTATTCAATAAAGGATGAAGAGTAGGATACATATGTAAGTTTTCGATAGATAATTTAAATAGAAATTTAAGGCATTTTAAGACTAGCCAGTGTTAACGCTACCCTAGGAAAAATCAATCCACTAGAAGGGCTACAGCTCTAGCTTCCGAAACTAATATACTAAAACTGACATCCAAGGCACGCTCATTTACATAGACAGAACAGACGCATCCTTTGGCCACTGCATCAATTCTTTACCCTACGTTTCAAGGACACTTCCAATTGTTCTCCTTAATGTGAAAGGGTAGAGAGAGTAGATGTGAATTCGTAGGTGGCGTGCGCATCGCATCGGACATTTGAGGATAATAAACAACACATTTAATAGGATAATCGAGGCGGAGCGAGGGTCAAGGTCTTTCAAGAAATCTATCTCGTAATGTGTTTCCGTTTCTTTTATACCTTTCTTTTGCATATAATAAAGCACTTTACATACATATATATGCATGTACATATGTATGTACTTATGTATGTATGTACATACATATATACTCAGTCTATTTATTTTAATTAATACTTATATTTAAAAGGTACATTGTGCATATTAGAGGTAAACGCCGAGTGTGTTAGCGCCGGCAGCGGTGTGGTGACCAAAAAGAATCGGCGGTGGCGACCCAGCCGATGAATTGGTCGGGGGCGGCAGTAAGCAGTAACTAACGAGTGGGAACGTATGAGTCGCTCCTGTTGCCGCGACTCAACAGGACTCAGTCAGTACATGTTCCTATATGTACATACATATGTACGTTCGTGTGCTTATAAGTGCTCAGAGACTAAAAGAGCTAGAGCAACAAAATTTTTTGGTCCTACAAGTGTATTTTGAAATTTTGCGCCGCCCCCTTCCACCCTCACAAAAAGGCGCACATCTCTGGCGTCCACAATTTTGAAGATAGGCGAATACGAAAAATGCAGAATCATAGAAAAAGACCATATCTATAAAGGGCCCAAAACGGATCAGATCATAAGTATAGCCACAATAGAGAAAACCATTTGGAGAACCATCGTTCTCTCTCGCTCTCTCTCACACACTCTAACGCTTCGATTTTGCCCATTCTTCCAGATGAACGCCTTGATCTCAGAGACTATAAGAGTAAGAGCAAACAACTTTTCTGTCCAAACTGTGATACCACATCAGTACAAATGTATTTCACAAATTGATATCAATAAAATCATTAAAATAGGTTTTTCCAACAGGAATATATATATTTTAATGTATCCTAATTTTAAAAAAAATACATTATCAACGAAGATTATCCTAAAACAAAACAGAATTTATATTGTTTGATTTTTAAAATACAATTTATTATGATTATGGTCCCGAAATGTATTCAAAAGTATTCAAAAGATTTGGAAGCGGCTCGTCAAAAAAGCGGCGGTGTGGCAGTGCGGCGTACGCGCGTAATGGTATACATATATGTATTCTTCAATACGCAGGTATTGCATTTTTTATACCCGTAATCGAAGAGTAAAAGGGTATATTGTATTTGTGGTAAAAGTGGATGTGTGTAACAGAGAAGGAAGCGTTTCCGACCCCATAAAGTATATATATTCTTGATCAGCATGAATAGCCGAATCGAAATAGCCATGTCTGTCCGTCCGTCGTGTTTGTCGGCCTTTGCTCGAAGGCTATGAGAGCCAGAGAAACTAAATTTTATTTTCAGACTGATGTGATATCTCACCCTAAAAAAGTTTCAAAAATTTTGCACCGCCCACTTCCGCCCCCAAAATGAGCGCACATCTGTGGCGTCCACAATTTTGAAGATAGCAAAAAAATGCAGAATCATAGAGAAATACCATATCTATCAGGGGCCCAATCAGAATTGGATCGGATCATAAGTATAGCCATAATAGAGAAAACCATATCAAAAAACATCATTCCCTTTCGCTCGCACTCACACAAAAACGAGTCGTTTTAGTTTTTCGTACAGATGAACGCCTGGATCTCAGAGACTATAAGAGCAAGAGCAACCAAACTTTCTGTATACACTCCTGTGATACCAAATCAAGACAAGTGTATTTAAAAATGTAGCCCCGCCCCCTTCCGCCCCCACAAAAGACGAAAGTCCACAATTTTAAAGATAGAGAAAAACGAAAACGAAATGCAGTATCGGAGAGAATGACCATATCTACCAGATTCCCGAATTTGGTTCAGATCGGATCATTATTGTAGCCACAATGATAAAATGAATTTTCAGCAGCGATTTTCCCCGCCCCTTGCAACATAAGTCGTTCACGGGGATGATAGTCGCTACAGATTCTCTATCTCTCTCACACACTGCTCACACATTCGGCCTCGTGCAGTGTACGTGTGTTGTTGTGAGAAGTGATGTAAATGTAGATGACTGATGTAAAAAAAATGTAAAATGTAAAACTGATAATACACTTGAAAATTCCACATAAATCACATGTGTGCTGACTGAGTACGGGTATAAAAGTAGAGTCGCGTTCACAGCGACTCCGTACGTTCTTTCTCGATCCCTCTCAAAGTGTGCTTACGAAAACTTTCCTTAATTTATGCCACTATAACTTTATACTTTATATACTCCCACCTTTAAACAATTATATTTTGGCGCGCAGTCTTTTCGATTATCCTGTCATAGTACAGATAACCGGATTGCTCTCTTCGAATCGGTATGAATAGAAAATATGTTTGTGGGCTTTGTCATTCAACATTTTTGTTAAAGGAAAAATTTAAAATTTTTCAAAAATTGATTAAATATGAGTATGCAAAATTGTGTAATTTCATATACAATTTATTTTCTTAGCCCACAACAAAAAGAGAATTTATCAGGCAGGCTTTTCGTTTCACCTTCTTTGCGTTTTACGTTTTTTAACCATGTTCAACCAGGTTCAACCAACCAGGTTCAACCAGGTTCAACCAGGTTCAACCATGTTCAACCAGGTTCAACCAGGTTCAACCAGTTTCAAGTCTCTTCAATCATGCGACGAAAATATAAGCCTGCATCAGGCGCTCTAGGAGCTCTCCTGGCGACGGATCGGTGAATTTTTACCCAATCTCAAGGAGGAAGTCTTCAGTGACGAAGGTGCGTGAGGGGGCCAATTTTAAACCCGCTTAATTTTTGACCCTGCCAGCAGATCTGCTTTCGCCAGCAATATCTCCGGACTTTACAACAATTTTCTATGACTCTCAATTCCTAAGGGGACAGCAATCGTTGATATTGCCCCTGTGCAGCCATGGGCTTCGTGTCGCATTTCGCCACTTCCACCCTCAAAGAGTCAACCATGGCCAGCTTAAGATTCCAAATTCTGACATCCCTCAAATCGCCCAGTGCATTAAACCATGGTGCAGCTAATCTTTGCTTAAGCACAGCTCAGCCCAAAATCCAAGACAATTTTAAAGATTCCATTAGACAGCCCCAATTGGCCGCCCCAGTACTGGTTACGGTGTATATTTTGCCGGATCTTGTGAATAGGCTGCTGCTGCAGCGGCGCAGCAGGCGCATCGGAGGTGGAGCAAAGCAAATCAGTCCAGCATTCCAACACCATTAAGTTATGCCATTGAGTTGCCCGCTCCATCGGTAGAACAGTCTACGCAACAGCATTTTGAAATATCCAGCGATCCCGCCATTTATTTAAGATGATTTTGAAATATATTTATTTAGAAGAATTTAAAAGATCCATGGAGGAGTCAGGGAGATCCTGCGACCAGGTTGCGAGTGGTTTTGAATGATCAAATGTTCCGTCCACTTCAAAAAGTGGGGCACGAATCGGTGTGCTTGCTTCGATGCGAGGGGGGCACTATAACTGGCGGGTGGTTGATGACACATGGTTAATGACGCTGCTAGCAGCGTGCGATGGAGTTGGTGGGCCACGAATCGGTGTCGATGGAGGTGTGGATTGAGCAAAAAGTGGGACGCTGCTGGCCGACTTCAAGTCCAATTCGTTCCCGTTTAACTGGACAGCGTATTTTTGGGAAGTCCCCAGCTCGAACCGAACCCCGAAGGCCACTGCCTCCTTATGTGTCTCAAATGATATGGCGTATTTATGCCCGTTTTTGCTTGTTATCTCCAATCCGCTAATATTGAAATAAATATTTATATTAAACCAAAATTCCGCTAAAATTTTCCACAACTTACATCTTCATGGCGTTGTTTATTCCTATTTTCCTTTCTTTTCGAAGCACGAATCACCACAAAAAGGATTGCGCGTTTTTTGTTGCAGGTTCGTTCTTCGAAATTTCGAATCTCCGAAATTGAATGGCGACGGAACTTGCACGTGATTTGATTAAAATGGTTCTGGAGCAAAGTTTTACATGCCACCCAATGCTGATGGAAAGGAAAGGCGAAGTCAGGTCGGCCATCAATTACGTGGAGAGGCAGTTGACGTTTTTAAAACCAAAATGTTTGTTTTAGCGAATGCACTATGGTCCAAAAGTCGATTTTTTGGCATAAACTCTAAAAATTGACGTACAGACCTCAAACTTCGCGCATTTAGTTTTATTAGAACGTAGAACATGCAAAACAAAATTTTGAGTCTGTGCGACCACGCCCCTCTTACCTCCCATACAAACAATTTTGTTAGTATTAGCGGGACAAATTTAGTAAGACTCTAAATTCAGACAAATTAGTTACATTTATTTTAGGAATGACTTAAATATCTTAAACATAATCTTATTATTATTATTAATTATTCTCAGTGGCGTTGAGCCTAGTATGGAATCAGTTACTGAGAGAGAAGATGATCCCATCTTTCAGGACGATTCTGCACCTTGTCATCTAGCGTGCTCTCTAAGTTATTCTTCGTCGTTTGATATTTTAAAAAATGCATTTTACTAATTTTGACTATTCTCCACCGATTGGTAAACAGTTTAAAGGCCGAATTGCTTATTAAGTCCTTAGATTGGCCAGGTAACAGTCCCGACCTCAATCCGATTAAAAATATCTGGACCCTTATGGGTTCCAAAATAGGAAAAATGAAGCCGAAATCTATGGTTGAGCTACGCGAAACTATAGAAAAGTATGGTTTGATGATATAACGGAAAAATACCTGAAGGTTTTATACGATTCGATGATCAATAGGATCAAATGTGTCATAAAAGGCCAAGGGTGGTACTACCAAATATTAATTAGTTATTAATTTGAAAAATAAATTTTGAAATACATATGCGTTGTCATTACTTTATAGAAAACAAAATAACTCATTGGAAAAATTGAGTTTTTGTTGAAAACACGTTTATATATTTTAATTTCATTTTTAATTTTTTTATGTCAAGTTACTAAATAACCGTTGAAAACGGTGTGATTGACAAAAATATTTTTCTTTCACTATAAAATTATGATACAAACAAATTTAATAACTTTTGATGTTTAAAAAATGATTAAGTGACAAAAAAAAAAATAAAAACGAGAAAGAACGTACGGAGTCGCTGTAGGCGCGACTCTACTTTTATACCCGTACTCAGTCTGTACACATGTGATTTATGTGGAATCTTCAAATGTTGTATCAGTTTTTTACATTTTACATTTTACATTTATTTGATGCATCTGTCATCTACATCTACATCAGTTCTCACAACAACACACGTACACTGCACGAGACAGAGCGTGCGAGTGTGAGTGTGAGAGAATCAGCAGCAGCAACCCTCAAAATTAATGTATATTTTGTTATGGTTGTAGCAGGAGGTGGGGCAGCTCGCTGCCGAAAATTCATTTGATCATTGTGGCTACAATAATGATCCGATCTGAACCAAATTCGGGAATCTGGTAGATATGGTCATTTTCTACCATACTGTATTTTTGTTTTTTCTATCTTTAAAATTGTGGATTTTCGTCTATTGGGGGGGCGGGAGTGGGCGTGGCAAAATTTTGAAACAAACTTGCACTGAAGCGATATCACAGGAGTCTAGGCAGAAAATTGGGTTGTTCTAGCTCTTATAGTCTCTGAGAACGAGGCGCTCATTTGTACGAAAAATCAAATCGACTCGATTTTGTGTGAGTGCGAAAGGGATGGAGCGAAGTTTTTGCGTATGTTTTGTCTATTGTGGCTATATTAATGATCCGATCCGATTCAGATTTGGGCCCCTGATAGATATGGTCTTTCTCTATGATTCAGCATTTTTCATTTTCTGCTATCTTCAAAATTGTGGACGTTACAGATGTGCGCCCTTTTGTGGGGGCGGAAGTGGGCGTGGCGGAATTTTTAAACTTTTTTCTAGGAGTGAGAGAACACATCAGTTAGAAAAAAATTTGGTTCCTCTAGCTCTTATAGCCTCCAAGCAATGGGCAACAAACAAGACGGACAGACGGACAGACGGACAGACAGCAATTAGCATTAAATACAATATACCCTTTTACTCTTTCGAGTACGGGTATAAATAGTCGAATCGAAAAAGATTTGGGGAAACATCAGGCTTCCAAAGTCAGAAATGCATGAAAAGTCAGAGTGCGGTTTTTTTTGTCGCAGGGTGTAGTTACATTTGGAAAGTTTTTCTTTTGTAAACGATTCAAAAGAACTTATTTTTTATTTATTTCTAATTTTTGTAATCTTTTTGCGTGGTAATTGATCATGTTTTTATAAATCCAAGCAGACATAAATGATATTTTACGGTTGTTGCTGCGCTAAATATCGAAGAGATCGCTACGAAAACTCGAACGTCCCTAAATTTTCTTGAATTGTGAGAAAAGGGGACGAACGGGGAAAAAGTTGTTAATTAGCGGTAAAGAACGACATTTATGTGTACAAACTGACGTACTTAGTTTTTTTCAGGTAGAAGCTGGTTCGTTAGTTTTATTCCACGAAACACCGGGCACGCATGCTAATTCTCTACAAAAAATACACATAAATTGACAGTGAACACAGCGCAAAAACTAAGACTACACATAAATCGACTATATACAGTGAAAACTACATGCCTTGATCTTCAATTTCCATTATTAACTTCAGTTTGTTCTGACAAAGAATTTTGATTTTTACGCACATACGTAAACAAAACAACGTGTCGTCGATTTCTTAATCCGAAGCAGCTGATCGATTGTGTACTTTTGAAAGCTCACAAAAAGTTTTAGGGAAGCGTTTAAAGCTTTATTTTTTTAGTTTTTATATGTATGATGTATTAATTTTAAGAATTTAAAATCAAAAATACAAAACTTTCACATACAAATTTCGACTTTATGCCAAAAAATGGACCATAGTGGAATGCGGGAGCGCCTAACTTTTCTTTTTGAAAAGTAAATTTTTTGCGAAGTGAACTCAAACAGGAGCCTGCCTGTATAAATAGCAATACATTTCGCAGTTGAAAGTCTAATGCTCAGACGTCTAAATGTTACGTCGACCATCCAGCAGAAATTTTAATGGTAGCGTAACAATGTCTATTAATGATGTGCCAAGATTTAAAATGTCAAGTTTTTACGGAAAAATCAACACACGGGTACCGAATATTAACTTATGAATTCACCAAATAATAAAGCTTTACCGATCTAGTTGTTTATTTCGTAATAAGCTGTTCAGCTGTTTAAATAGAGGGTTAAGTGGGCCTCAATTTTTTTAATATTACGGTATATTTCTGAGGGTCAGACTCTATATTTTTTTTTTAAGATAAATCTGCGGTCACACTAAGCTGCAGTTGATCGCAAAATAAACCGACAATTATTGTAAAATGAGTCAAAATATCTGCATTCTTGGCCGCAAATGCAATGGCCTCAACATCTTGAACATATCCAGGAAAGGTATATTGTGTGCAGTGTGATTAGCATAATCTATGTGTAGGGTTTGCGTTGCACTTGTTGGACTTTGGATGTCCGGTAACGCGAGAGGATGAATATGAAAGGGCCAAAGTCCAACGAAAAAGGCTGCTGTGACGTCTGATGCTTATCATAAGTAGACTTATTTTTGTTAGACATTTAGTTTGGTTGTTATGCATAATAACAGCCTAATAATAGAAAACTTGTATTTAATTTTGAAAAATTTATGTAGTTCAATGCCGAGCGTTGTCGGCCGCGGTGGCGGCACCCCAACAGAAGCAAAGGAACAGTCAAAATATTGTGCTGGTTGATGGTGTCCGTACGCCTTTTTTGACGTCCGGAACCTCCTACTCGAAACTTATGCCGCACGAATTGGCCCGACACTCCCTTCTGTAAGTTCTTTGTCTATTATTTTTGACAATTTAGCGTATATTTGACCCTAATATGCCTTCACAGATCGCTGTTGCAAAAGAATCGACTAGATAAAGAGCTCATCGACTATATTGTCTATGGCAGCGTCATCCAAGAAGTGAAGACATCCAATATTGCACGCGAGGCAGCACTCGCAGCTGGTTTCAGCGACAAAACACCCGCGCACACGGTCACAATGGCTTGCATCAGCTCCAATGCGGTAATTCCATCAAAGTCATTCCTTTAATTGCATCTTAATTCCCGAAATCCTGCTCTTTGCAGGCAATAACGACCGGAATGGGCTTGATTGCAACCAACACATACGATGTTATTGTGGCTGGTGGCGTTGAGTTTATGTCTGATGTCCCCATTCGTCATTCGCGCAAGATGCGCGGTCTTATGCTAAAGGCGAATAAGGCAAAGACTCTTGGCCAGCGTCTAGCCCTGCTGTCCACATTCAGACCTAACTTTCTGGCCCCCGAATTGCCAGCTGTGGCTGAGTTTTCGTCTGGCGAGACAATGGGACACTCGGCGGATCGTCTGGCATCCGCATTCAATGTTTCCCGCCTTGAACAGGATGAGTACGCCCTAAGATCGCACACACTAGCAAGGCAAGCTCAAGAAAAGGGCTACTTCACGGATCTGGTTCCGTTCAAGGTACAAGGCGTAGATCAGGTGGTAGACAAGGACAATGGCATTCGTGTGTCCACTCCCGAAAGCTTGGCGAAATTAAAGCCAGCCTTTGTGAAACCCTACGGAACCGTTACCGCCGCCAATGCCTCATTCCTAACCGATGGTGCCTCTGCTTGTCTGATCATGACTGAAGAGAAAGCGAAACAGCTCGGCCTTAAACCAAAGGCTTATCTTCGTGATTTTCTGTATGTGTCACAAGATCCCGTCGACCAACTGTTGCTGGGTCCCGCCTACGGCATTCCGAAACTTTTGAAGAAAGCCGGTGTCACTTTGAAAGACATTGACTCGTGGGAGATCCACGAAGCCTTTGCCGGTCAAATTGTGGCCAATCTCAAGGCCTTGGACTCAGATTGGTTCTGCAAAACGTATCTGGGCCTGAGCGAAAAGGTCGGCTCACCAGACCTTTCGAAATGGAACAATTGGGGCGGATCTCTGTCCATTGGCCATCCCTTTGCCGCAACGGGAGTCCGTCTGTGTATGCACACTGCCAACCGGCTGGTTCGCGAAGATGGCAAACTTGGTGTGGTTGCAGCTTGTGCGGCCGGCGGACAGGGCGTGGCCATGCTTATCGAGCGCTATCCTGGCGCAACAGCCGACTGAAATCGAAATGAAATCAATAAAGGAAAGTGCAGTTTAACTGCAGTTTTATGCCTTAGCTTTTATACACTTGAAACTATGTCTATGAGTAAAGAAATTTGAAATTATGTATATGTTCGTTTAATTCCTAACAATGAAGCAAATATTCTACAAAAACAAGACAGTTCAGTCCGCTTAATCGGTCTCATAAAGTTCTTTCTGCTTTAGCTTCGTTTGCAGAATATCGTTCTCATTATACGATATATGCAGGGGGGGTATGAGGGCGCATGCCACCATTCTGCTCTCAGCGTTTAGAAAGTTGAAGGTAGCGCAAGCCTGAAAAAATAAGCGGATATTACAAACTAGTCAGACTGGGCAAGACTGCATAGAAGCTCACCTGTTCCGTTCGAAGAACCTCAACGTTTATTTTGTGTTTCTTCATGAACTCTATGATCCTCTTGGACAGAGGAGGCGACGGGCTTTGGTCTCCAATGCCAATTATGAGAACATCAATTTTCGGATCTAGTGTGGGGAACAAGCTAAGGCTTTCTTCGTTTATGTCATCGAAAGTGTTTACGTTCCATGAAAGAACCGATCTAGAATTTTTATAGTTAAATGTTATCAATTTCATGTGCATGTTTACATAATTCGCCCGCTCTTGGATGACATATAATATTTATCTACGTACCTTGGGAAAACACTGATTGGGCCAATTAGGACCATGTCATTATTCAGCCTGAACCCATATTGGCTATAACCGGTAATCATAAGACCTAGGTCTGTTTCTGTATTTAATATTGATACTTTTGTTTTGCCATCGTAGTCGTAGGCCTTGCTGAAGTTAACAGCCACGCCAGTGTGCAGCTTGCGGTCATGTGGCAAGAGGAGACAGAGACTGCGAGTTCTTTGAGCAAAGCACTTTAAGGTTTGTGCAATCATATTTTGTCTATATATTTAATCTTTCGTTTTAGTTTATTGCAACGATAACGATTGCAACGTTTCCAGTTGGCGATAAGAAGTGTTCCATCGCTAAGTATGACCATGTATCGAGCTGTTTCTCGCTAGTCCAGACTAAATTTATTTCGGTATATTTTGGTGTCGAAATTGAGTCGAAAGTATATTTGCAGTATATCGGTATTAGATTTCATTTATAAATTTAATAACTCCGTTCGCTTTTCGGCAAAGAGGTTTTCTTATTTTTATTTATATATATACGTTCTTGTTGTTTAATGCGCGTATCAATCATTGCGCTAATAGGTGTCTGCGAAACTCTACAAGTTGCATGAAATAAAATACAACGAAATAGCATAAACAAACATTTCGGGAACAGAACAGTTTTAAAAATATGTTTTGATAGAGGACCCCATTTGTGAGCAATGAAACAGCACAACAGTAAGTAAAACATGCAATTCGTCTTATATGCAAAGCCGATTGAGCACCAATTGCCTATTTATTGTTAATAAATGGTTGTTAATACCAGCATATGCTTACTTATCGTCACACACACACCCACTAACGCAAGCATGCCTATACATACGGGTGTGTGATTTATTTGATTGATTGAAACACATACTACATACATATGTACATACATATCTTTGTTATTGTGGGCTTTAAATGCTTTAACTTCCCCGGTAATAGTTTTAAGCAGAGCAAATTCCCCATAATACACAGGTCTAGTCATACATCGACATGTTAATGGCTTCCGTAAATACCTAGAATAGATAGTGTACGCTAAGAAGACCCGCTGGAATTGTTATGTCGTCATGCATGCATACAAACGCACATGCGTTCGTGTGACTGTTTATTGACTGTTAATTTAACTTTAACCTTTATACACTATGGACACTGACATACATTTTTTGTTTCGTTGCAGTTGTATCCAAAGCTCTACGATAAGAATTTAGAATTGAAAGCTACCTCAAAATATCACCATGATTGGGCCCAGTTCACAAGTCAGCAAGATACTATTAACACTACTGTTTCTGTTGATAATATTCTACATTTTTATGGATGTGGAGCTATATTTGCGGATTCACAACTATGTTATTGAACGAAATTATCACACGAACACCTCGACAATATCTGCACCCTCGCCCCTAGCACCAGCAGCTACATCGGACTTCAGCAGCAGCACGAAACTTCCCACCGCTGAGAAGGAGCCGTTGTATGAAGATCACACATGGATATCTTGTGACATAAACCCGCTCTGCCATGTAACTGTCAAAGCCATATTGCTGGACCACACCAACCACTATTTGTTTGCACCACTGGCCACTATGTTCGATAATGTAATTGGATTCTCCCGCTCCACGTTCATCACGCCCAACATGATTTCATTTTTCCATGTGGGTGTGGCTTGTTTGTCTGGCAAACTGGTGGCATCCGATAGCCTGGGATACAGACGGCTCGGGGTGCTGCTCTTCCAGATACGCACCTTTCTGGATGATTTGGATGGACATGTGGCCCGAGTGAGGAAGAATATTCGTGGGGAGCGCTCTGAAATTGGCACGTCCGGCTACTATGTGGACGGCCTGTGCGATGGACTTGGCTGCATTGCCCTACTGCTGGGCATATTCTTTTACCTGAAAAACAACCCGCCGCGACGGGGCTACTCGATTATACCAATGAGTGACCCCAAAACACCTGAGCCTACAATGATTCCAAAAATTAAGGCAACCACGCGAAAAGTGGCCAAAAATGTGATCAGCTTTACGGGACAACTCTTGCTTAGTTCGACTGCATGGAATCGCTATATAGCAGTATACCAGAACATGTTGGAACGTGAGGATGTTAGCAGCAGCCAGTACCTTTGCCAGAACTACGTATTCAAGTCCACTTGGTTCTTTTGTGTGGCGTGGATGTGGCGCATTGTTAATGTACACTCATTGCTCCACCTCGTGCTTCTCAGCATATTTTGCGACAAGTTGTGGGACTTTTTGAGAACGATACGTTATAGCGGTTACATTATATTGTTGGTAGCAATTTGCTTAACTGAAATGCACATTTTGGAAGCCCAGAACTACATTTTTAATTCGACAGCGTGCAGTAATATTTCACTGTGATTTTATTAATATTACGAGAAAATACAATAATATTTGTGTAGCGGAATACAACGATGACTTTTTTATTGTTTATACGTATGTATCTATATAATGATTGATGTTTCTGCACTGTAACCATATTTCTTACACGTTTCACACTACACCTGGCACCGCCAAACATAAGTATTTCAAAACACACAAACCAACTAATACATCTTTTCATACAGAGATACTTTTTGTTAAAGCCCGACTACAAGAACATGTCTTCAGCTGTGATAACAATGTTATTGATCAATAAATCTATAATAAATTGTTATAAAAACTTATCAAATCAACCACTTTTTGGGACTCCTGTAGTTTGGTAGGATAGAAATCTTAAATATATCCTTATATATCTCTGATTATCTAGATTATGTTTTCAGCATCTGTTAATTAATAAATAATGAAAATAATTAGATATCATTTATCACTCAGAAGCAATAGAATAATGTATTCAATAACAATAATATTGAGCCAAATATCAAAATTGGGGAATATGACTTCCGACACTAACCGTACAACAATATATTGTAGGTTAGTGCTTCCAATCATGGTCAGAAAACGATTAACCCATTGTTGACCAGTGGATTTTTAAATATCAAAGATATCTGGTCATTTATGTTTTGAAAAAATAAGGCTCCACAAGAAATTACGCACAGAATTATTTTTTGAGATTTAACCTAAGGTGTTCGTTCAACTGTTTAAACAGAGTTATTTTTTTTTGCTCGGTATATTTACGGTATTTTATGAAAATGAAAAGTTATATTTCGGTACATTTCTGAGGGTGAAAAATCAGCGGTCACACTGCCTATGATATACATACAAGAAGAAAAAATTCAGCAAAAAAAATTTGATCAGCAAAGCAAAGGAAATATGGTGTTATTTACTAAATCAAAGTCATTGACAATGAAATTGTAAATATTCTTTGTATTTATTACGCACTAATTGAAAGTGGATGTGCATATTTAAATGGCGTGTGTTGTGTCGAAAAACGAGCGTGAAAAGAAAAAGTGATTTCTCTGGTTTTGCCTGTGTGTGAATCGTATCGTGTGAGAGAGCGAGCGAGCATAAATGCAAATACATACCATATAAAACATTACGTGTGCGAGCTACCAGAAATCAGATATTACAGGCACTACGTCTGTGGTTTAACCCCTATCATAGTGTAAGAATTGTTGTGTAACCACCATTTAGGATGCGCTATATGTACATATGTATATTTGTAGCCACATGACATATGTATGTACATAAATGCTTCCTCTAGGCCAATCTGCCCTTTCCTCTATTTGCCCATTAAAATTTTGAGTTTTGAGAGATGTCTGCTTCTCCATACATAACCCCCTAGGACCTACTCTTAAACTAATCAACTTTTCTATATACCCCCTTATTTGTTAAGGCAATTATTATGCATATTGGTTTTTATCTAGTTAAATTTTCCCGAATCGATATTTTCATATTTTCGTTGTTTTTAAGAAATAGAACATGGCTAGCATTGTTACAGATAGATCTTTTTGCAAGAAAGTGAAAATTTAGACGTAGACATTTTGGATCTTCCTTTTCTTTGATTTGAATCTGAGCATTAAATGGTTCGTTTGTTTGTTTGTTTGGTTTATTTTGAAAGAAAGTATGAGACGAATGAATTGAGTGCATTTCATGTATATGTATGTAGCATAGATAGAATCTGAATATGTACGAGTATATTACCAAGTGGGATGCTTCAGTTGATTGAATGATGGATCAAGATTAGAGCGACGTGTGAACCGCTTGCGCAGAATGTTGGACTAACTTTCTTGTCATTTTAGAACTCAGAGAAGCCATAGTTATGGATTTTGTTCAAGTGTCGGAGGAGGAGGGTGATGAGCCCATCGAGCTGCCGGCTGAGGAAGATGGCACATTGCTGCTGTCGACTTTGCAGGCACAGTTTCCTGGCTCCTGCGGCCTTAAGTATCGCAACATGGACACCAAGGCCGTGCGAGGCGTTCGGTCAAACGAGGGCCGACTATTTCCACCAAGTGTAGATTCCGGGTGGGGAGAATACATTTACTTTTGTGTGTTTCCCAAAGGTAAATCCAAATCAACATTCAATATTCACTGCAACTACTTTTTATCGCATCTCATTCCCTCTCATAGAAAATAAACGCAAAAGCGACGATAACTTAGAGAATTCAACAGCCAAAACGAAACGCATCGAAACGCGCCTACGATGCACTGACCTCATTGTTTTGGGACTCCCTTGGAAAACAACTGAGGATAGCTTGCGGGAATACTTTGAGAGCTATGGAGAAGTACTAATGGCGCAGATAAAGAAGGACGTCAAGTCCGGACAGTCCAAAGGTTTTGGATTCGTACGTTTCGGCTCGTACGATGCTCAGATGCGTGTACTCTCTAATCGTCATCTCATCGATGGTCGCTGGTGCGAGGTGAAAGTTCCAAATTCAAAGGTATACACACATCCAGACATTTATTAAAAGGGACAAGTTTTAAACTAATAAAATTGTCTTATAGGGTGTAGGTCATCAGGTGCCATGCAAAGTCTTCGTTGGTCGCTGTACAGAGGACATCAACTCAGATGACTTGCGCGAATATTTTTCAAAGTTTGGCGAGGTTACCGATGTGTTTATTCCCCGGCCATTTCGAGCCTTTAGCTTTGTCACATTTTTCGATCCTGATGTAGCGCAATCGCTGTGTGGCGAGGACCATATTATTAAAGGTAAGAGCAACGTTTGCGCGAGTCAAAGAGAAGCATTATGATAACAGAAATGATTCGTGGCTTCTTTAGGTGTATCAGTTCATGTTTCGAATGCTGCCCCGAAAGCCGAGCAGAGCAGAAGCCATCAAGGACAGAACTACAACTATAGCTCTGGCAACAGCTATGGCATGCATTCGTATCATCCTCAAGGCAATCACATGACATCACATCCTGGCCGAAGTGGGCACCACAGAGGTAATAATCAACACAATGCACATGGTGGTGAGAACTCGATTATCGCCAATAGTCACAGTCACAGTCACAGTCACAGCAACAATGCCAGTGGTGGTTACGGAATGGGCGGACATAATTATGGTGGCAATACGGGTGGGGGCTACCATAATAACAGTAGTAATCACGCTAGTGGTGGGCACATTAACCGTCAGGATGGTGGCGCTCCCTACAATAGACAGGGAAACTTTCATGGAATGAACCAGCCCCACAATGGAAACGTAGGCAGTGGCGGCTGGATGAACAGGGGACCCTTGGACATGCCTAACTTACAAGCATTAGGCATTAATTCGCAAGGATCGAGCTCGTCCAACCAAGGACAGAACATGAACAACCCTTTGGGGGTCGGACTTAATTTAAACTCATTGCCGATCAACCCTGCTTTGGTTGCTGCTGCGTTGAATCAGTGGAGCCTTGTGGGCAATCAGCTGCAAAATCAAAACCAGGACCAGCAGGCAAGCCTTCTACACTCTATCATTGTTTCAAACAAAAAACTCTCTCAGTTACTTTTCAGGGTGGCAATTTTTTATCGTGGATGGCTCAAAACGGCGGCCACAACACCAACAACGTGAACTATGGCGGTCGAAAAGGATCAAACAACCCAAATAATACAGGACCTGGTGGAATGATCAAAGTAGACAACTCTTCTTGTAACGACCAACAGGTTAGTTTCCCATTTAAAATAAATCCACAATTGAAAAAATTAATTTATACATTTGTATTGTCTGGATTCCAGAATGGCTGTGCACCTGGTAACGCTGGCTGGTCAAATCAAAGTAGCGGCTCCCAGAATTCTGTGGAGAAATCCAATTTTCTTTGAGTATATTTACCAATTAGATTTGGTACCAAACAATTTTTATTTAAGAAGTAAACTTTTGTTTAATCAGAACTTGTGTAGCTTATTTCAATGTCTTTTATTGTATTCTATTATTAAAGAGCAGGAAATATAACATTGGCGCGCCGAAGTTTATATGCCCCTGCAGTTCAACGATCCATTAATAATAGTTTATCTGCTTGGATCAAATCTATTATACATTTGACTATTTTCTTGTTTTACCGTTTGATGGTCTCCCAAAACGTGATGCGCCAGCAAACATGGTTTGTTGTTTGAGGAATGCTTCCTTCTATGCGTTAAGAAATTTGAATACACTGCGTCGGTATGTTTGGATATAATATCGAAGAAAGAAAGAATACATCAGTTTAATGTACATACATATATTCACCATTAACATTTACCTCCTGGGATTTGAAAAGTTGAAGCCCGTTGATAAAATTTCAAGTACAAATATCAGGCTATCATCTTTCAGAAATATGTAATTAGATAATTAGACAAAATATTAAAAAGAAGCTAATATGATAGGTGCAAAAAAAACGCAGCATGTCAATTTAAACGTAAATGTTAAAAAATACTGAACCAAATGACTGATCACTGAATTAGTGTACATTTTGTTTGTCAAGCATGACTATAATTATTTTCATCTGATTAGTTTTAATTTGGTTGTTTTAGCAATGGTTTGTACTAATTTGAGTAATTTCCTTGAGTACCCCTACGGAAACACTTCAATTTTCACTTCGTGGTATGTATGTACTTTCTGTTTTTTCGAGGGGGGAATATCCATATCCTCTTGAAACATCGGTATCATATTCTTATATTTTGTAAAAAATTAAATAAGGAGTCCAAAAAGTTGGACAATCTTGTAGAAAATTGATTCATTATCAGATACAATTATGTGTTCTGTGATGAGGTTCCCAGCTAGCTAGAAATATTAGGCCGACTATTAAAATCTAGGATATCTAGAATGATTAACCCATTTTCGCCTAGTGGCATAGACGAATATTAAAAAACTTGAAGAATTTTAGCGCAGTTCAGGTGAAAGATATCGTGGTCATTCTTTTTGTAAGTAACGAGGAAGGATGGGATCTACAACAAAAATTCACAAACAGCATTATTTTCCGCATTTCGACTCAAGTTGTTCACCTGGTTAGGTCACGCCCCTTGCACTTTTCTATAACTTGTTTAGAATTTTGACTAATCATTTTATTTAAAAACATATAAGGAAAAGAGCATGTATAAAAAAGAAGAGAAAAAGTAAGAGTACGGCGAAACCTATTTAATTCAATAATTCCGCTTAAGACAATCGTATGATTTATTTGAATGTTCAAGATCAAACTTGAATCGTGAATGAATATCATCCCTGATTCGCTCGACAAAACATTTCGTTGTTCTGAGTCCGTATAATCCAAAGAATAATGAGTACCTTAAATTATCAAATCTTTTATGAAATTGATTATTTTATCGTAGAAAATTTTATGTTCTGGGCTTAGAGTCATATCTTGCTAGTAATATTAAGCCGAATATTAAAATCGAATAAAATCAACGTAGTCACATCATCACAGACTGTCGAGTCTGTCAGTATATTTACGGTATGTTTGTTTTTGAAGGTATATTTCTAAGGGTCAGGCGGTATTTTATTGATAAATTCCCGGTCACACTGACGTTAACGGAAAGCGGCAACTTTGTGGAAAAAAAATTACCTGGCTTGGCTTAAGTTTGATCAAAATGAACGAAATTATACAAGATAAGTTTATTCCGCAGCAATTGCTGTATTTTGTCGCTGGCCGGCGCTGCTGCCAACAATTCCCATGCACATTCCGATCATCAGATCACGACATTTTTATGCGATACGCTCGCTCCTTGGGCTTGCGTACGCAGTGCGTGTTTAGCAATGGCGAAATTATCAAAGTATTCAAGCAGGCTTGCCGCCATTATCTGGAGGAGCCCAAAATAATGACATTCTCGCCTTCGACGGCAATAAACATTCTGACTATGCTGGGACGAACAACATACTTGGGAATGGACGAACTGAGATTGAGCTCAGATTTCATACCGCAGCGTGCGTGTGTTGCGGAAATTTTGCCGCCTCATCTTCCTTTTCCGACGATCAAGCCGCCTACGCCGCGCGTTAGCGACGATACACAGCGCAACTTGCTAAAAAAGTTTCCCGGCTATTCATTCATCGACAACATACTACAGACGCTGTATAAACAGCGGGTAGTGGTGCTCAGTGCAGATCTCTCGTGGGACAAATCGGTCTATGTGCCACTCATAATTTTTGAAGACTGCCAGTCTAAGAAAACAAATGCGAAGATCATTTGCATCGAGAAGGAGAACGTTTTGGCACTGCACAATAGCAAGCGCCTGGCACATTACTTCGCCGAGGATGTGGGTGAGACTGTGGGAATTCAGTTGCCGCATAGCAGCAACATCAGCTCGGGAACGCACATTATATGCTCCACGGCGCAGTACGTTTTGCGCTCGCTGACAAGCCAGAAATGTATGAACATCAGCCACTTCATTGTTAACGATGTGCACCAGCATGATCCCTACATCGACGTGTTGCTCAGTGAACTGCGCAACGCACTGACCAAGCACCAAAACCTTAGAGTCGTTCTGTTGTGCCAAATGGGCGACGCAAAGAAGTTTACCGACTATTTTGAAGAGGGCACCCAGTTGATGCCGAAGGAAGGAGCCCCAAAAACGGTGCCTCGCATTTCGTACTTAGGTGACATTCACAGCCGTATTTCAGTGGCAGGCATTCACAAAGGGCAGGATATTTACAAGGAGACTCCAGAGGTGTACAGAACTAAAACGCCCAGAAATGAGCAAATGGATAAATGTTTGGAGGCCTACGAGGAGTTCGGCACGGATCTTTCCATTCGGCCATTTCTGTATGCCGTCAACTATGACTTGGTTCCCGTCAACTATCGCCACTCGACCAGTGGCAAGACTGCTGTCCTTATTGCGGCTCAGCGCAACAATGCAAGCCACCTGCGCGTCTTGTTGTATATGGGCGCCGATCCATACGTTGTGGATGAGCAGCATCAGAATGCGATCACAGTGGCCGCATCAATGGAAAACAATGAGTGCATCGACGTCCTAAACAATTTCAGCCTGCGTGGAAATGCAATCAAAAGCGCCAAGCCCGACTTTGTTGACTACGATCTGATAATTGATTTGTTTTACTTGTTGCGTACCAAGCCAGAGTACCCCTCAGGTAAGTCTACTAAAATATTAATTTTGTGGTAAGGCTAGTGAGGATTATTTCCCTATCCCTATGCTTCAGTTAATAACGGTAGTATAATTTTATATAATTTTGGTTCTATGGTTCATCGCGAGATGTGATGTATGTGATGCTGCCCTGGAACGGGTTCGTTCCATCCCCATGTGACAATGTATCGCTTTTATCGATACATATCGCCCTTTGCCATATAGGCATTGTTTTTTATAGAATATAGAACCAGGGGGGCATTGGCTAAAACACCAGAATGAGCACCTACCAGCAAAGCAGCGAGGGGAAATTCATCCCGGCCACAAAGCGTCCAGATGGCACTTGGCGCAAGGCGCGTCGAGTGAAGGATGGGTATGTGCCCCAGGAGGAGGTGCCGCTGTACGAGAGCAAGGGCAAGCAGTTTGTCGCCCAAAGACAGACCGGAGTGCCGCCTGGCATGTGTCCCATTCTAGCGGCAGAGTCAAAGAAAGAGCGTGAGAAGCAGGAGCGGACGAGAGCAAAGAAACAGGACATGGGCAAGGAAGGAGTGGACACAAGTGGCGCCAGTGGGTCGCCGCTTAAGGTTGGCGAACCGTCTTCTGACAGCAAGACCAATGTCAATGTGATAACAAATGCTCTGGATGCTAAGTTAAAGCTTAACTTGGTCGAAGATGTGGATACTGAGAAACAAATGAAAAAGCTTCGCAAGAAAATCCGCGAAATCGAACAAATCGAGAGCAGGATTCAGGCCGGCGAGCATAAAAAGTTGGACAAAGACCAGCTGGACAAGGTGAAAAAGAAAGCCGAAATCCTAAAGCAGCTAACGGCGTTGGAGAACAGCAGCGATCCTGCGCAGCCTCAGGCACAATCATAGCGAAATATTGAACTCAACTCTGCCCCTGCCACCAGGCAGGCATTTCTAATGCTTACGACTTAAATTTAAAGAAAACACACTGACCTGATGATGTCGCGTCGCTCTGCCCGAAAACACACTCACACAACACACACTCATTTATGCCTGTTAAATAGTTCTACATATTAGTTATAGCTTAAGAAATGCCATTTTAGAAATATGTATCAGATAATTGTATCATTGTGTCCATCTGTCTTTAATGTTCAATTCATTCGATTTGAATAGATTTAATTTGATTTGATTGAAGGAATCACCGGGTGTATTTGTGTAGGAAAAACAACATTGTAAATCAGATATAATAAATCTACATTCTTTTGTGGATAGAAACTACATACATATGTCACATGGATATGTTTAAGGGAACGCTAATCCATGTCTCTCTTTATTTCAGGAAACATTTTGGTCATTTTGCCCACCTACTATCATATTGTCAAGCTGAACTATATGCTGCTCAGTCATTACATGAGCGGCAAACTGCAGGAATTCTCAATATTCTTGCTGCACGAGAACATGGGCGGGGAATACATTGACGCATTGGTTAATGCTCGCAACGACACCGACAAGGTGGTGCTGGCCACTGATATAATTGAATCGTTGCCTCTTGAGGTGACGTTCAAGTACCTAATCGACACTGCCTGCAAACAGTATTCCATTTACAATTGCAGCAGCTACTGTTCTGAGCACCGATACGAATGGGTGGCCAAAGACTGTCTCTTGAGACGGGAATCCATCGTCGATGGTAATGGTTTATTTTTGCATAAGATAAGATGACTCGAGCTAACATGCTGTTTTTTGCAGGAGATGCTTCTGATACCCAATGCTTTCGATTGTTATCCAAGAGCACGTACAATATGCTGAGTGAAAATAGCCCACCCCTGCTTCAAAGAATACAGCTTGACAAGATCTGTTTGACGGTAAAGGCATTGTCGCCGAACAAGATTATCAGTGAATACCTAGGCTATACCATTGCACCACCGCCACTCATTAATGTGCACCATGCCGTGCAGTTCCTGAAGAAAATTGAGGCCCTGAACGAGGTGGAAGATCTTACTTGGCTGGGCTGCCGACTTCTGGACATTCCAGTGCCTTGCCAGCTGGGACGGATGTTAATCTATGGAATTCTTCTTCAATGCCTGGATCCAATACTGACCATAGTGACCTCGCTGTCGACGACGGATCCGTTGAGTATCCCTTTTACTGAGGACATTGACAGCCTGTGGGATCGGTTCACGATTTATATTCAGAATCTCATCAAGAATGAACGTGGCCGCTTGGCAGACAATCAGTTTTCGGACCACTTTATATTCCTTCGATTGTTTCAGGAGTGGCAGAATCGGCAGAAGACCAAGATGCCAATACTGTATTTCACCAATGAATACGACTTTATTCTGGATGGACTGATGGAGCAGTTGAGCTTTATCCGGTCCTATATTGTGTGCTCCCTGCGAGCTGCACACTTGATTCATTTCCGTGGCATGCTTAGCATGCAAAGTCTTAATTTGTTGTCGGGAAATTGGCACGTGGTAAAGGCAGCCCTAACAGGCGGCATGTATCCGAATATCTGTGTTCTGGATGTTGGAAAATCGTGTCTCAAGTCGGCCTATTCTGAGAAAGTGCACCTGCATCCTAACACCGTGCTGCGTGACTTTCTAGAGCCATTCAGCAGCTCAGCTCTTAATTTCCGCAGCCCCTGGGTTGTCTGCACTAAGCAGAAGAACTATATTTTATACGCCACCATGGTGCTTCCCCTAGCAGTGGCTATGTTTGCTGGTAAGTTTGCTTGTCACAGCTTCAACTAACACATTGATTGAATGTATACTTTTTTCAGGCCCCAGCCGAATAAGATCTTCGCAGATAAGCGGGAGCCAAAATGATAACGTTAATGTCTATATCGATGAATGGATCTGGATGGTTATGCCAAAAACTGTAGCCGAGCTGGTAATGAAAACGCGCCAGTGTTTCTTCAATGGATACCACGAATTTTTAAAGCACTGCAGCGATCAGGACAAATGGAACGCCGACACTCTCACTATGGCCAACCAGGTCTTGCTCAATGAAACATTAGCCAAAGTTTTTGAAAACGAAGATGTGGCTGTGGGTTTCTCAAAGACTCCGTCCATTTATTATCGGCCCATTGTAAAGTTGCCAACCACTTACCTGCTGACCGTAAATCGTCACTTTAGCTGGAATCAAGAAATAGAAGATAGCAAAGAGGATATAGTCAAACGGTCATCACCACATTTTGATATCAACTCGCACTTTGTGGAGCGACAGTTCTTTGTGCTGCACACCAAAGAATCCTGTGAGGATTTTTACAAGAGCACAAGCACTCCCTTTATTGAATCCGTACTGGGAAAGTTTGCCAGGCCCATCGAGTCGCCGAACCGACATATTTTCGTGGTTTTATATAAAAAGAATGAGGATGAAATGTTAAGCATCAGCCGTGCTAAAACCATTAACGGAGAATTTACATTGAAGGAATACTTTCGAAATGTCATTCCAGTGTATGAAATTATGTAAGTATAGAAAACGTATTCGACTACTCGACCTCATGTATTCCGCATTCTCTTCCAGCGATGCTTGCCGATCGTTAAGTGTTAGCATGCCCAATTTTGATGGTCGTTTAATGTCCAGCCTAATTGACAAAAGAGTTGGAAACTTAATCATGGACTTGTTTGCTTTCCGCAATCATTGGATTCATAAGCGATAAATTTATACTGATCTTTGTTCCTTTTAGGCGGACGGGCGTACTGCCGAGCCTCACAATCTAAAATATCATTTAATGTTGTGCTCCTTCTGTTTAACTTTAAACAAGTTGGGCGTGTTATTGTTTTGAGTTAATGCCAATGAATGGTTTTTTTTATGAAATATGTACATCTTTTTGTAAATTGAATCAGTGATCATCGACTACTAACGAAAGTAAAGTCGTATTGAATAAGAAGAATAAAGACCCTGTGTTAAAACCTGTTTCAGTTAAGATAAATTTACACAAAACACTGTTAGTTAGGCACTGCGTTTAATATTTCTATAAAAATATTCGAGATTAGTACAGAGACGGACATCTACACAGAAATTCTTTAAAATGCTTAGATTAGATTATAAATTGAATTCAATGGCACCCGCAGGATTTCACAATCATATTTCTATACTTCTTCAGGTTGACATTCTCGTCATTGAGATGATACAGCACAGGCAAGGCGCCCAGCCTCGTCGGGGCACAGCACGGCTTTGGCACCTTCTTGGGCTCCAGCAGATGGACCAAAGTCTGTACAATGGCATGGTTGGTAGCATTCATGTGTGCGTTGAGAGGGAAATTGCATTCGCCGCTACAATAGAAGGCCCCATAACCCTCTGGGGCGATTATCCAATCGTGCCAGCCCAAATCCTTAAAGTCGATGTAGAGGGTTTGCATCTGGCAGCTGCGTGTATTCTCGATGGGTACATCCAAAAAGGGATGCACTGGCACCGACTTCTTTTTCTTGCGCTGATGCAGTGTGCTCCGCTTGCTTCTGTGGTGACTGCTGTGCGAGGTGGTTTTGATCAGCTCGGGCCCCCTGAAGAACCCAATCATAAATGGCTGGTATTCGTCGTCCACTTTGCGGTGGATCAGTCCAATGTCGTCCAATTTAACTTCTCGATCGGGCCGATTGACAGCATGGGCCCCAATGTAAATGCCGTGGTTTTCCTTGGAATGTATCAGCCACTCGTGTAGGCCCTCAGTCACGTTTAGTTCCAGCCAGCCGACATAGTCGCCAGTGGTATTCACCGAGGACAGCGCTTCCATTGTATTCTGACCCGATTCGCCCAATCCCATAGAGTACACGGTGATCGTGAATTCCTTGTTTGCCGTGAGCCATTTGCCTTCGTTTGAGTTCTGGTATATGCGTAGCTCAGCCACTACCAGATAGTTGTCGCTTGGCACCTTGGAGACGTCGAACCAGAGGCGGCGGCCGTGTTCGTGGCGTAGCTCCTCTACGTTGTGATTGCGTTTGTTCAAAAACGTCATTATAATGTCGCTCTCGTCTATGGCGCGCTTGTCCAGGTCCGTGATGAAGTTTTCTTCTGCATCCCCATTTCTTTCATCGGGTATTATTTCGGCGTTGCGCTTGGCGCGATGGCTGTGCTCGGGCTCATCGTCGGTATTGCCACTGCCACCACTCAGTCCCTCCTCCTCCGTGATGCGGTGGTAAACGTCCAGCAAAAATTTTGGTGCAGACTTTCTCAAGGACAACTGATGGCTGCTGTGGTGGGAGGGGCGTTCGGCTATGCCCAGGAACTCAAGTATCTCGTACGAAACATCCAGCTTGTCATCATCGCTGAGCACACGGTGCATGATCGTCTGGTCTTTGCCATTGTCTATATAGATCCCTGACTGGGTGGCGTCAATCACAGTCGGCGTCGTAGAAACGAATATAATCAGAACCAGTCCCAGTGCCAGTGAAGCGAGCGCCGCAACAGCTTCCGACGTATTCCTCACGCTCGAAAACATGATGCTCGGAAGGATCACAGTAATGTTTATTGTGTACTGGAGCTGTTTTCTGCACGTTGAATTTTTAGTTGTGCATTAACATTTATTAGTTTTTAATCGTTTTTTAATGAGCAGAACTTGTGAAAAATTCTGACGCACTTTGTATACAGATTCAGATTGTTGTGTGTATCTTAATCTTGAAGATGCATTTTTCTTTAGATTTTGAATCAGTTGGCAGAGCGATCCTCAGGGCTGGACAAACATGGAACATCTTCAGTTGTTTTGAACTAGTGTTGCAGCCCTGACAATCAGCTGATTACTTTATCGTTATCGATAGCTGGATTCTTACTACCACATACGAATATTTTGAACATATAAATATTTTGAGATACTTCCGTGCGGTTATTGTTTTGGTGAAAGTGTGTAAATTCTAATCGTATCTTCTTACAGAGCAAATCAAGGTCTATTATAAATAAGAATATATTTGTATTATAAAAAAATAGTTTATTTGAGTGCCACAAGTGCTGGTCACAAGCATGAGCTAGGCACAAAAATGTATTAATTACTAAACCTGTTTGGATTTCGCAGTACAATTTCCAATGCTTTTATATACTACATTCAAATTTATTCAAGCATACGTACATATGTATATATGTGGACTTATGGGACCCAGTAGCAAATTGTGTTTGATTAAATTGATAATTTATTATTACGACAGGCTCTGTTCAAGTTCAGTGTCAATGCAATCAAAGGATGGGAGGGGGAATCATTGTCTTCTCTACTGGCCGAATGGCACACACCCTTTGAGTCACTAGAGCCATCCCATGCTTCGGAATGATGTCACACAAACTAGCATATATGTATTGTCGCCATACCAGCAGAAATACATTTATATGTACATATATATTTATATCCGTATAATTTGGTGGGAGCTGCGAATGAGGTCTGCTCTCCAAAGAATAAACCTAATGCTCGTTGCGTGAACTTGAGTAATCTAATTGAAGGCTCAGCCACGTTGGGAATTTGTGACACTTTTGCAAAGCAGTTAACCCATATTCGAATTTTCGTGGGTGTGTGCCGGGCTGGCGCTATCATGTGAGGGCCAAATTAAATAACTAGATACAAATTTGGATACAAATGTCTTCATACTTATATGAATCGTTTTTTAATCTTTTGCACACTGCTATTATAAGTCGAATTTAACTAAGTATCTACGTTTTCTGACAATACACTATACAATGTGTTGTGAACTTGCACCTAATATTGTTTCCATCATTATACCAGATAACTAAAAGGGGAAGATGGATGAACTAAAGGGATTCTTGAGACAAGCCGGTCAGGAATTTCTGAACGCCGCTGGTGATGCTGCAATGGGGGCCGCCAAAGATGTAGTTGGCTCTGTGATAAACGAAATATTTATCAAAAAGGAGGCCGACACCAAGCGAGTGCTTCCCAGCATCAAGAACATGAGAGTCGTAAGTTTAGAACTTTAAATTAAATCTAATTAATCGAAATGAACAGGGATAACCTCATACATATACACACTGAAATCCATATGCATGTATCCACATTCTTAACAAATAAATACATTCCATTCAATCGTTAAATACTGCCATTAGCAACCCTTGCAATCATCTCAAGCCGTCGTGTTCTATGGGAATGTAAGTAAATGTTGGCATTGACACATTTTTATTCGAAGGATAATGTGCTGCTAAATTGTTTTAATGTGTCCTTGTGTGTACTTGTTGCAACTATCTTGATGTCTGTACTTATATGCAAAGTCCACTTGTAACCTCCATTTAAACAAAAATACACTGTACATACATTGTATTAATTCATTTTTGTAAACAAATTTAACATATAAACTAACAAAATAAGTCAGGGGCTAACCGACTATGTGGTTTTCTAGTTGGGCGAGACAAGTTCGAATCTGGGACCCTACTCTGAGGTGCAGGACTATGAGACAATCTTGAACAGCTGTCTATCCAGCGGATCACTCTTTGAAGACCCCATCTTCCCGGCTGGGAATGAGTCCCTTATGTTCTCTCGCCGGCCAGATCGCCACATCGAGTGGTTAAGGCCCCATGTAAGTGATATGGAATGCAAATGATAATTTCTAATAATAAAATAATCCTAATGTAATTGGATAAAATTATATAATTTTAGGAAATCGCGGATAACCCGCAGTTTTTTGTGGAGGGATTCTCCCGATTTGATGTCCAACAGGGCGAACTTGGAGATTGCTGGCTCCTGGCAGCCACCGCCAACTTAACTCAGGAATCCAATCTGTTCTTCCGCGTCATTCCACCCGAGCAGAGCTTCGAGGAGAACTATGCTGGAATATTTCACTTCCGTTTTTGGCAATACGGTAAGGTTAATCATACATAGCATACTATACGTATCGGCAAATGAACCAACTAATAATTATTTATGAACTAAACCAATTAAAATAGGTAAATGGGTAGATGTGACTATTGATGATCGGCTGCCAACGTCTCGTGGGGAGCTAGTATACATGCATTCCACTGAGAAAAACGAATTCTGGAGTGCACTTTTGGAGAAGGCCTATGCCAAGTATGAAAAAGCGACTTTGTTTTTATTTGCAAACGCTTATTTATTATTATTATTTTTTTAATTCACAGACTTCATGGGTCCTATGAGGCTCTCAAAGGCGGTAGCACGTGTGAAGCCATGGAGGACTTTACTGGCGGTGTCAGCGAGTGGTACGACCTCAAGGAGGCGCCCGGTAATCTCTTTACAATATTACAAAAAGCGGCCGACCGTAATTCAATGATGGGCTGTTCCATTGAGCCGGATCCCAATGTGCTAGAAGCGGAAACTCCTCAGGGTTTAATTCGCGGACACGCATACTCCATTACCAAGGTTCACACACAATGTCCTAAATTATGCTGAAAGTGTAATTTCTGGTAAAGCTAATCAACATCATTGGATTATGCATTTGCAGGTCTGCTTTATAGATATAGTAACACCAAATCGGCAGGGTAAAATACCAATGATACGCATGCGAAACCCATGGGGAAATGAAGCCGAGTGGAATGGTCCTTGGAGTGACAGCTCCGCTGAGTGGCGATACATCCCTGAAGAACAGAAGCAGGAAATTGGTCTCACTTTCGACAGAGATGGCGAGTTTTGGATGTCGTTCCAAGATTTCCTTCACCATTTCGACAGAGTCGAGGTAAGAAACTTACAAGAAAGCTTACACTGTATAGGATTTGTTTGGATTGTAAAATATGTTTATTCATCCCTTTTCAGATTTGCAATTTGTCTCCGGACTCTTTGACCGAGGACCAACAACAAAGTGGCAAGCGTAAGTGGGAGATGTCCATGTACGAAGGTGAATGGACCCCAGGAGTTACAGCTGGCGGGTGCCGAAATTTCCTGGACACTTTCTGGCACAATCCCCAATATATTATTACGTTGGTGGATCCAGATGAGGATGACGAGGAGGGACACTGCACAGTCATTGTGGGCCTAATGCAGAAAAATCGTAGATCAAAGCGTAATATGGGAATGGAATGTCTCACCATTGGTTTTGCCATTTACAACCTTAACGAGCGCGAACTAGAAAACCGCCCACAAGGCCTCAACTTCTTTCGGTATAAATCGTCGGTTGGACGTTCTCCCCATTTTATTAATACCCGAGAAGTAAGTATGAAATTGAATGAATGTATGCATATTTTACGTATATACTTAACTCAAACATCTTTGGGGTTTGTCTTAGGTGTGTGCTCGGTTCAAGTTGCCTCCCGGCCACTATCTGATTGTACCTTCGACTTTTGATCCGAACGAGGAGGGAGAGTTCATCATTCGAGTATTTTCCGAAACCCAAAATAACATGCAGTGCGTACATGTAGAAAATGATAATGAGTTTGTATATTAGAAATAATTCGGGTTGCTACATTTACGGGGTTTTCTAATTAAAAAGCAACTAATGTGCAATATGGGTATGTGAAGACACAGTGTATACGTATACGTATGTTTGTTTTTAGTGCAAGTAGTTGTTGTAGCTCCCCAATTTGTTTATTTTGAATTTGATTACCCCCTCTACACATTCCCATAATGGCATAATCCTTATATTTTCATACTTTATTTAAATTAAAGCTTATCTCTGACCCCAATGCTCACAGTATTCATGACAGAATAATAATAAACTGAAAACTGATTAAAGTACGTCTGTCCGACGGTTTAAACAACTTTATCTTAGATCTAGACTAATTTAAAGAAGTATTCGGATGCTCTTTCTCATAGTAACAGAGTTTTTAAAATAGTGCAATTTAAAGATATTTCTAAATATATCGTGTTACCTGTTATCGGAGTAATACTCACATATATTTATTACAGAATACTGGATTAGTAGCTTTTTCCTATATAACGCAATTGATCAATTACTGAGATTACCGTACCGGTCTATTTTTAATCCTGTCTTTAATGTATTTTCTCATGTACCTATATAAATATTAACTACGGTAATAAACAGAGCGGCAGAGAACCCCTCAACAACGTCTTGTGCTTTAAAATAAACACTTTTATCTATAGGACATACATAAGTCGCAATTTCCCGTGACATTTTCCAAAAACATGTGTAAATTTGGCATGCTTAGATCTTGTGATATTACATTTACAACAGCCATTAAATCTTGAATTTCAATTCCGTTTCATTCTCATCATCTCACTTCACTTTCTACCTCTGTTTAGAGAGAATGATGATCATGTGGGGTACGGTGGCCAGGCCGACCCGGTAAGTAGTTAGCCCTAAACAGGATTACTAGATAATTTTTTGCTTTGGTTTAAAGATAACACCGGGATACCCAACACCAAAGCCATTGGATCCCCAGAAGGAGAGCTTGCGACGTTTGTTTGATAGTATCGCCGGCAAGGATATGGAAGTTGATTGGATGGAGCTGAAACGTATACTGGATCACTCGATGAGAGATGGTAAGAGTACATTTCTGTACACAAAAGATTCAACCTATTTTATATGCTAATGTGTGCCATACTTTTCCCTTAGATTTGCCAAAGCCAATTGTTTATAATCGATTTTCTAACAACAATGCATATGAGACTCAGGCAGCTCCTGGTGAAGACGGTGGGGGCGCCTGCGGACTTTTGTCGTTGATATGTGGCCCGTTCCTAAAAGGTACTCCATTCGAAGAACAGCTGGGAGCGAATGATCCGTCGAGTAAGAGGCTAATGGGGGATAACCCATCGAATGGTGGCGTAATAACGTCAGGCGGTAAGGGAACTGAGAAATCACATGTAATATAAAATCTTAAATTACGAAATTATTACAGCAATTGTCGACGAGACTCACGGCTTTTCTAAGGACGTTTGTCGCTCCATGGTGGCCATGTTGGATGCTGATAAATCTGGGAAGTTAGGATTTGAAGAGTTCGAAACTTTGCTGTCGGACATCGCCAAATGGAAGGCCATCTTTAAGGTCTACGACGTTGAAAACACTGGCAGGGTCTCAGGATTTCAGCTTCGGGAAGCACTTAATTCTGCAGGCTATCACTTAAACAATCGGGTGCTGAACGTTTTGGGCCATCGATATGGTTCCAGAGACGGACAAATTGCCTTTGATGATTTCATCATGTGTGCAGTTAAAATAAAAACATATATAGGTAAGATATTTTCACTTGAAAAAGTCCCTGCATGTCAACTCTCTCGCAAATTACTACTTTGCAGAAATATTCAAGGAGAGGGACACTGAGAAAAATGAAACAGCCACGTTTACATTGGAGGAATGGATCGAACGTACAATATATTCTTAAGCCAGTGTCGATTTAAACCTATCTAGCGAATTTGTTTGAATACACATTTGCAAGTAATCTCATTCTGTTTGAATCGTATTCACATTGTTACAATAATGGGAAATTTATGTATACATAGTACAAAGCAATTTTCATACCAATAATATGTTGCCGGCCGGCCGTAATTGCAAAATGTGTTCTGCTCTTTAATATCTATAGTCAAGTTCCCCTTAATATTTTTGAAAACAATACTAAATATTTGTCTTTCCGAATTATTAGTTAGTTATATTAATAGATACGGTGTTGCTACTTGAGAACGTGTATCATTTGTATATTTATAATGATATGATATTTATCCTTCCATCCATTATTAACAAAATTTGCGTTTGTTTAGTAGTTAAATTTATTTTATTTCATTTTTTTGTGATTGAATCTAGCACCAACATAATGTGCAATGAGTGAAGCATTATATTGATCAAATATAAATCACATTAAAACTTAAAACACACCCGAAATAATTATTATAAAATGAACATTTAGCTGTATTAGATTGGGTTGATTATCTATAAATATCATTACTAGCCATCTACAATCATAAACGCGTCTTTTTTTTCTTTAATTATTTTGACTAAATGACGAGGAGAGAATGCGGCCGGCCGAGAGGTCTCGTCAATCTTGGGGGAGTACTATGTGAGTAACTATAAGCAAAATTCTCGAATAGTTTGCAGAAGTGTTATTTTAGTGTATACATATTTTGATTTATAATATATGTACATCAGTTTCATGCAGTCATGCGGATTATAGATAGACACACAGAGCGCTTAAGCACTAAGAATTACGCATGGCCATGGACAGCGGACGTGTTACAATACATATGTTCCGTAGGGCTACTCAGAGCGTCTTCTACGATCCGTAGAGGTTCGTTTGAAGCCCTTGTCGTATCTAAGCTGATGCTAATTCCTCTCTGCAAGCTGCCCACAGCTCCCCGATCCCCGGCGGCACTATTATTTTGCAACTGCAATTGTGAGTTGAAGCTTAGATGTAAATCATTATCGTAAATCCCAGTACAGGCTCCTGCAGGTCCATCTGTGTTTTGGAGAAGCTCTGCCGATGTACTTGATTTAATATATCCGCTCATCTCGTTTGTGGGCTCCATTGCTTTGGACATTGAAGGTGCCTCACAGGAGGGCACACAAGTCGACTCTTTTGCGGTGACTGCCGGGAAAATATGCTGATACCGCTGTCGAATTGAGTCAACTACATCAAAAAGGTTCTTGGCATCCATCGCCAATATGTGGGCGGCAGATAGCATACTCCTGGAATATCAATAGCAATTACTTTAATTTCAGCAGTCTACTGAAGGTCCAATATAACATACTTTCGGTATTCACTGTCTAGAGTCGTATCGCTATATTGCTGTGCTAATCGCATCGCTGAAACGAGCTCGTGCATGTCTTTGGATAGAACTTTATGGGCCATTTGCACTTCCCTGTAAATGTCAAGGAGTATAATGAAATGAATGCAAGATACCGATGGATTACAACCCAGTGTAGCCTTACTTGAGAGCCTGTGCTGGGAAAAGCACAGATATTTTGTCCACCGATGTGAGTAAGTTTCTTAGCTCAACGCCCACATTCTTAACCAAATCTAAATAGCCCTCCGTGTTTGCCTTCTCAACGCCCTGCGATAGCACCATTATGGACTTGACTACCAATGTTGTGGAGCAGTACACCTCGTCATTGGCACGGTTTACTACTGGTCGACTGGAAGGCGAAGTGCCAAAGCTTCTGGAGTTTGAACCGGGCTGCTCTTCACCAGCTGCCAGCGAGGACAAGTGATCCGCGGAGGAGTTGTTCGACTTTAGCGACAGCTGATTGGTGTTTGGCGTCATAGGTCGGGAATTTGCATTCGAGCAGTCGGGTAGGCTAGATGGTCCGGTTGACATTAAATCTAGCTTAAACATGTGTGGCTGCTGCTCGTTGCTGGCACCATGGGGAATCGAGCTGGATCGCCTCCGCTGTAAATAATTGCAATTTGAGAGTGCTTCTACTTTCGTTAGTTTTGAAAGCTTACCAGCAATTCCTCCTGATATAACCATTCACCATCGCTGTTGCTGTCTTTGCGCTGCTGCCTTAGCTTCTCCCCCAAAACATTTTGAATGACCTGAAAAGATAAATGTCCGGGGTTATCACTGCTCCAACTTGAAATTCGAGAATAACTTAAATAAAACACAAAAAATCATTTTAAATATTCCAAATAATATCGCAAGGTAAAAAAGAAAAATGTAGTAAAATGCGAACGCCTTGATTCCAACATGTCCAATATAGGTCCAAACCTGATTTCCCACAGAGTCAGCGTGCAAGGTGGCCATGCCGACAGCTCCGTCCAAACTGCCATCGAGTGTTACAATTTGAGGGCTAGATAGCATCCATTGGCGATCCCATTCGCCCTGGTTGGATCCCTCAACTAAGCTATTATGACACAAAAGACCAGTCGGGTCGGTTGCAATGCCACCGAACATCTGTGGCTCTATAACCATTCCATCTAATGTTTTTTCTTGGCCGAGCTCCACTGGGCACACGTTCATCGATGGACTAAAACTGGAATTCTGCCGCGCAGATACACAGGTCTTGAGTCCGGCTCCTCCAAAATCGTAAATTTCCTCGGGAAGCGAATCACATTCAATTGAGTTTTTCATTTGCTGGCGATAGGCGTGAAAATACGTGTTGCGCTCCATGCTTCTCGAACGCTCAGACGTGTTACTGCAGTGTGCCGGTTGTAGGTTGGCAGTGTTGTAGAAAACCAAATTTTGAGTAGACATTAATGATTTATGACGTTCCAAACTGCCCCCTTTTGAATGGATGCCCTTGGCGCCGCCCGGTACAGGTTGGTGCCTCTCGAGACTTCCGTACAGGCTATAGCCTGCGATTTTCGATATAGCCGGGTTAGACATATCCATATGCATTTGCATTTGCATTTGCTCTTCCATGTGTGGTGGACAAACAACAAAACTACTCTTTGAGGGCAGACTTCCGGAAAACATTCCTTTCGGCGGTGGCCTCGCAAGGTTATTTGCTACAATGAATGGGTCAAGGCAGTTAGCTGCAGGTGCAGCAGCAACTGTTAGGGGGCTTGTGTTAGTGGAATATTGCATTTTTTGCTTTTCAGACTCGGCGATGGGGTCAAGCTTCAACAAATCGGCTGCTGGAAGCTTGGTAGTCTTAAGTGAAACGTTTGATTTGCTGTCATCTATTCCTACAGCTAGAGTATTAAATACCGAAGCAGGCGTGGTGTATGCTGCAGGATTGATCCCTCGCTTTTGGTTCTCCATCATCAGCCTGGCCAGCACCGCAGGATTCTGTGCAATGATATAGGTTTGAGGTATTCCCGTTGTCTCATCCACTTTGGACATCATGCTTGGAATATCTAGAAATATGGAAACAAACCTCAGTACATGTGCAGTGATGAATATTCTATTTATTAGAATTGTGGCTTACCAGAGTCATGCATTGCTCTTGCTGGCTTCAATGGCGGAATGTCAGACTCCTCACTGCCCACCCAGGACATGGTCACCAATCTTCGGTGCTCCCGTTTCAGTGTCTCGGATGTGCTAATACTATCCTCCATCAGAATTTCACTGAAATATTCAAGTAGCATTGGTATTTTACATTGGCTTTTACTGAAGGGTTTCAGGATTAAACTTACTTCAAGGTCTCCTTGATGCGCTTAAAATTGGGTCTTTTCAATGGTTCGTAGGCCCAGCACTGAGACATGAGCGAGTACAGTCGAGGGGGCAGTTTGGTGGCAGAGGTAGCCGCTCTCCGTTTTCCAGCTTCGAAATCACGTCACTGTTCTTCACGCCTTGAAACGGCTTCACGCCCAGCATTAGTATTTCCCAGATGCAAACACCTAAACGCCAGGTTATTATTACCTATAGATACTTGAAGTAGATACGAAGATACATACCAAACATCCACACATCGCTGGCTGTCGTAAATCTTCGAAAGTTGATAGATTCGGGAGACATCCATTTAATAGGCAGGGCAACTAAAAACGAGATCCCCATTATATTAGACATAATGGCAGAGACGGTACTGTGGCTTACCTGTGGGAGTGGAGTGATAATACGACTGGTCGGAAACCCAGCGGGATAGCCCAAAATCAGCCAACTGGATGAGATTTTCAGTAGTTTAAGCATCGTCAAAAAGATTACCGTATAATGTACCCACCTTAACGCACGTGGGAGAGCTAACGAGTACATTGCGTGCCGCAATATCTCTGTGTACGAATTTTTTAGATTCCAAGTAGCTAAGGGCCGTCGATAGCTGGTAGCAGTATTTAAGCAGGGTTCCATGAGTCAATCTAATAAATGTTATTATTTGTTAATAATGGAAATCAAGGTTTTATTTTGATTTAGTCTGGGTAAGCACCTGTCGCTGTTTGCTTTTAGGTAGGCGCGCAGCTCTCCAAGCTTTGCCAGCTCCATTACTATCCAAATGGGCATTACGCTGCATATGCCAATCAAACGTATAATGTGTGGATGGTCGAATTTCTGCATAATATCTAAAAGCGAATGGCAGGTTAAGATACATTGAATAGCAATGGATGAGAATGAATGCACGTACAAGCTTCGGCTAGGAAGTTCTCGGTTTTTTCTGGATCTTCGTTTGCTTTGCATGTTTTAATCGCAACTTGAATCACGTCTGGTCTGCCATTGCTCGATTTGGTATCGCCCACATCTTTGCCATTGGCATCCCAGTGCTTGCCCTTGGCAGACTTGGGGAGAGTGTAGGTGCCAACATAAACATCTCCGAATTGGCCAACTCCAATCTTGGCACTCGGAGTGATGTGGGATCTATCCAGTTCGTAATTTCGAACTGTGGGAGTTGAGTAATCGCCCTCTCCTTCCAACAAACCGATTTCAGCATAGTCATCCGTCAGCATTGGTTTTCTCGGGCTCGAAGCTGCGGCTGGGGCTGCCTCGACCGGGAGATCATTGGTCTTTGTCGCTGCGCTGTCTTCGCTCGACGCGCTTGTCTCTCGGTGCCAAATTGTAAATTCTAAGTCTTTTGATAGCAGCCTGCAATAACCGTCAATAAGGTCGGCAATGCTTTCGGCGGTCTGAAATTTACAAATATTGTAACATATGGTGAATGGTAATAGCATAGCGGCTATCGTTTACTCACATTAATTCCATTGCAGGTTATAACCAGATCTTCTACATTATTGGAAGCAGAGATTTTGATTTGAGTTTTGATTTTCTGGCAATTACAATTTAAATTATTTGACTCAGTTTCAGTGATATTTTCCATGGGCTTGGGCAGCTTTTCCTTTGGTAGAGTGCAGGTTCTGATAGCAACGACATCCTTGAACTGAGCAACATTCGTCAAGCTCGCTTGTGGATGAGTCTGGTAAGAGATTCCTGCAATTGAACGAATAAGATATAAATAAATGCAATATCTATGTATGTGTTATATAATTACCAATGTGAGGACCAACGTGGAGAATTCCCGATATATTCCATGCCGAACTGAGGGTGACAGCAAAGTGCTCATAGTTTGTTAAATAAATATTTTTCAATAGATCGAAGAACCTGGAATGATGCAATAATCAATATATGCTGATTACATATGTGAATATGTACACTTGGTCAAATACATACCGCGTCAAGTACTCAATGTCGTTATAATTATAGACCTTTTTGTATCCGACTTGTATCATTTTCTTAAGATTCTTTGGCTTTGTTGTGACTATCACAGATTGTGGAAGAAAACTCTTAAATCCAATTTCCTTTTCAATGTAATCAATATGCTGCTTCTTGTCCGGTGCTTTCACAGTAATGTTCTTAAAGAAGTGCCGAATACCTAGACAACACAGCTGCACCGCCAGCTCAGTGTCCACTGTTAGATTGGCCTGAATGAAGTCTTCTTTCACCTGCCACGATCAGAAGCGTATTTAGAATCTGTTTACAAGTATTGATTGAAATTCATTATGTACCTGATCAAAGTAGTAAAAGCATGTAGCTTTGTCCTCATCGAAAAGATCTTGAATACTGTTCGGCACATAGCGGACTCTCAGTTCCACTCGCCACACTCTGTTGGTAATGACTCTTCTGCCATGGTCCTGATACTGCAGTTTGCCCTCGCCGAGCTCCGCTTTGGCAGCATCATTGTTGGGACAGTCCACGTTTGAGCAGCCTGGGGACAAGATGTGCGTCAGGACCTTGCGCATTGGTGTTGTCCTGGCCAGCCACAGCTCCTCTTTTGTGATCATATTGAGCATTCGGCACGCGTATCGCTGAATGCTCGGCGCTCGGACATCTCTGCTGAGGTCCTCAACCGTTTTCTTAATGACATTGCACACGGTTTCGTTTTCATTGAATCGAACTGCTTTGAAACTTTTGTTCGGCATATGCACATGAAGAACGTAGTCCTCACAGAATGCTGTAAAAAAGAAAATCAAATGTGACGTTGCAAGAGCTTGGACAAACTGCAGCAATACTTACGCTCATTGCTGGTGGGAGGCGTCGCATGATGGCTTTGGTTGACGCTGGCTTCCGCAGTGTTCATATTCCACAGTTACCACACAGTGGGCGATTCAAGAAACTCTTCAACCTGCAACAGAGGTACATATATATTGGCGCGAATCGATGTAGTTATTGATTAGACACAGCCAAATCTGTTCACAAATACGACTTATGTTATTGGATCTTCACAGGTGGGAACGGAACAGACTTTCCTACCCCGTCCCGCTTAGTTATTGTTTTTGTGTCTTGCGTCGAACCACACCTTAGGAACGTTGGTTAAAGCACCACACTCTCCCTCGCTCTCTTTTAACTACGGCAGTAGCACTTTCTACCCACGACAGATATAATCAAAAAATGAAATGCCCCAATCTATTCGAGGAAAACGAGACGTTTTTTATTGCCAAACTCTCAGGTTATAGAAATACATAGTATATACTAAATATGCACATATGTATGCATACATGCATATGCTCGTACATACATACATAAGTCTGTCTGCGCCAGATGTGAGGGGTTGATGTGAATATTAAAGAACCGTTCGTCACAACTGAATCCGTATGTGCCTTTTACACAGAAGCACCGGTTCAATTTAATGAATCAGTTTTATTTATTAATTTCAAAGAGCCACAATGTTGTTTTTAAATTATTTCTATTATTTATTATTTAAATTTATTTCCAAGCAGCGTGACCGCGCCGATAACTATATAGAATACCATCGCGATGCATCGTGCCCAAAATTAAATACCATTTTAGTTTCGAAAAATACCATATAAATACCATTAATTTAAAAAATTAATTTAAAGTGTTTTTTATATTTATATAATTGAAAAATATATTTCATATTATTAAATCTATTGTTACCTTTATTTAAAATACGTCGCAGTATTAAAAAAAATTAAATATTATTACTTTTAATTACAGATTTAAAGAAGTCTTTCCATTTAAAATGTTTTTGATAGTCTCTTTTACAATTTAAAAATGTACCCGTTTCTTCTTCAATATCTTGATCCAGCATGTTGTAGTCCATCTCATGGTTGAAACAGCCATTTATATCTCTGAGGCTTTGACTGAGATAAAAATACGATTCTTAAAATCTATCAGAATTAATCTCAATTGTACCACATTTAGAGTTAAGTTTGACGAATTTCTTATTGAACTGAAACCCTAAATTCATTTTATAAGTATTCAAAAAGTGTACTGTACTCGTGGGATCCAACTTATCAGTTTCAGTAGCTTTTTAAAAAAAAAAAGTGACTGCTTCACTGGATTGGAATATTATAAGGATGTGATTTCTTGAGATATACAATTTTATAGTTATATAAAATTATCTCAGCAGTACGATTTCGATCAGATTCGGACTCTTCTTTAAAAAAAACTCTGTAAGGGCGTCTCACTGCGCCAAGATGCAATAAACCCACGAGTGAAAAAGACAACCATCGAATTTTTTAATTTCTTAAAATTTTATGCTGTGTGCTGACATGTGTAAGAACATGACTGCGTCTGCCAACAGATGCACGTATTACTGTAGACTCATCAATTGTAATAGAATACCAGGGCTTTCCTTGCGTTGGGACACTGTTCCGCACTTTCTCCAACAGCTCACTCTTTGCAGCAGGTGAAAATGACTCGATGGCCAGCGAAGCTGATTTAGCCAGCCTACGCCCAAAATCCTTGGCGAAATCCATGGTACGGACATGCTTTTCGTATTATGGAGGTGGTCCAATAAATGGCAAAAGTCGATGATGAATATAAAAAACAATGCTGCCTTATATGGAATGGGAAATGCCGTTGTCGTTATTCATCGGATAATGATCCGAAATATACCAGCAAGAGAGCAAAATCCTTCAATACAGAATATGAGGCTCATGGTGCTATTATTTATTTCACAGCTGTGTATATGTATATAAAATATATGTATTTATACTGTATCTATAATATAAAACTATAGTTTGTAATTTTCTAGAATCAGAAATTATTTAATCCAAAAGCCTCCATTGTGTATAAGAACGGAATCGTATACGTAACATCACCGGTAAAACAGCAAGGGGGGCCGGGCCGCTAGTTTCAAATAAATTGTTAATTACTGTTTTATTGAGTAGTAGTTTGTAGTAAAATTCAATTAATATTAAATTTTATAATATAAAATATATTTATATATTTAATTATATGAAATTGAAACGAATCTAATTGGAAAATCTTTTTGTGGACAAACGGGATTGACGCTATCAATAATAAAGTGACCAGGTCGAGAAATACCATTATATACCGTGAAGTTGTTCAGCCTGAGCCTTAGAAATACATATACCGAAATACCCCATCTCATTTTTAAAATGAGGGACAGACAGACTTGGCTATATTGACTTGTCTATTGATGCTGATCAAGCTGGGTCCAACCAGCTTCCGAATTATGTCCAATACGAAAACTGCGGATGAGATGTTAGATATTGACGGAGCCGCTGGCAAGCTGAGTTGGTGGAAAAAGTATATCAGCCACCCAGCTTATGAAATAATTTCCAATTTGACTAAAGATCCGTAAAGAAGATTCCCAGAATCCCTGAGCGAGGTCCTCACCAACTGCAAGTCTAGATAACACATGATTGACTATAAACGGTCGCCGACCCACTCTCAAGCCTAGACCAGTACCAATCCTGATCCTTTCCATAGGCTTCGGACGAACACATCGATCCATCTATGAAATAAATATACTATAAACTTGAAAAGGAGGGGCCACAGTCTGTCACGGACTCGTATCGCCGCCTCCTTTTTGAATCGGATCCTGAGCTACTACAAGCATGCCGTTTTCTGGACGATACATAGTTTAGGTTAGGTTATATTGGCTGTCGGGCTGTCATGAGCCCGACACACATAGGCCGGCTTCGGCCCGTTGTGATACATAGTTTACAGATGTAAAATTAAACAACCAAAAACAGCTTTGCGTATGAGCTAGGATTTCTTATTAATAACTGACTTAGAAGAATACCATATAATCACAGTTTATGCGCTTTTTGGCCGGATGCTGGCCGCAGCAACAAGCTCGACATATTGCTGTAGGGAACCTCAAACGCCAAGGAGAAAACGATAGAAACCAGGTACACAATCAGAGTGAAGCCACAGGATACCACGGACTGAAAGAAATTTGAAACTTGGTTAAAAAAGGCAGAACTGGCGCCAACGACCGATTATAACCCACCAGCATGAAGGGGTCCGCGTCTGTGCTGGCACTTGTCAAACCATAGGTGAAGGTAATCACTAGCGGATTTATCAGGTAAATGGCATACGAGAGTCGATTCAGATGCTGAAAGCACTGCGTCTCAAGCATGCGCGACCACCACACCCCAGAACCCGTCGCACTGCCCAGAATCATCCAGCACACTGACAGGGAGAAGATCCCTCGTCCCAGCACGAACAACGAGGTGGTCAGCAGACGTCCCAGATCCCGCCTGACAGTTGCGTAAATGCAAGATATGAATACACTCAAGGAGAAGTGCCAGAGCCAGCAAGTCTGCTGTTCACTCAGCTCCGCATGGAGCCGACGTTCCAGCAGACACCAGGCTGCGATGGCCCCAATAATGTAGGGAAGGACGCGCACAAACGGACTCGTGTAGATCTGGGTACCGGTGGCGTAGGTTGCGTCGAAGGAAAATTCGAACTTGTGGTTGATACCAATGCCATAGGACCAGATGATTGTCGCGAGGAGTCCAGTGACCGTTAACAGCTTGGCAGCTTTAGGATTTCTGTTCGAAAGTTGAGGGTAGAAAATATATACATGTCACAAAAACTGATCCTCTCTTATCTCACCTGGCATATACAAAGAGAATGACGTTCGCCACTAGGAAAAACTGCATATCGCAGGCCAAGCTCCAGCTCCAATTAACGCAGAGGTCGCGGTGATCGAAGAGGTTCTGGATGAACAGCACGTTCCTCCACCAGTGCTGTGTGCAAAGCTCATCGTACCGCTCGTTGATGTGGTATAGTGAGACGTCTCCAATGTAGGAAAACGCTAGGTCAACGCTGCCCATGACAATAAGGTAAAGTGGGCCCAGCCTCAAGTATCGGTGGAACAGCAGCTTGCCGAAGAGCTTGACATTGCCGCATAGGCCATTGCGACGTACTGACTCCAGTTGCTTGACATTTCGCATGAAGTTGTAGGTCTGCAGAAAGCCACTGATATTGTACGGATTCAGAGTTAGACAGTAAGATATGTGGAAACTGAGATGAACTTACCTGATGGTGAAGAACACATCCACAAGGAGAGGGGCCGAGGAGACGTACTGGAAGAAGGCCTTCTCAGCGTACGCAAGGAGCACCGTCTTGTTGTGGACGGTAAAGTACATGTACCAAACCACATGGAAAACCAGGATCCAGATGGCGCACACCGAACGCAGTCCATTCATGATGGGAACCTCTCCGGAGCTTTTCTCTCTGGTGGCAAAGGTCTTTTTCCAATTACTGGGCAAATCGAAGCAGGATACGAAACGCTGCAAGGGCTTCCACCTCAGCATAGTGTCCAGAGCCTGCCATAGCTCCGATTCTACTGGCGCCAGTCCGGGATTGGGCTCATCCCCACCCTTGCCTACGCGCAGCTGCTGGGCACAAAGCGTCAGAGCTCCAGTGACCAGAAGAGAGGCGACCATGAGCTTGAAGGACGATCGCTGAAAGAACCGCTCGCTTAGCTTCAAATCCTTCATATAGAGCACCTCAGGTCGCATGTCAAAGATGTCGTTCTCGATAAAGCTACCATTGGCCACGTATTCCCTGGCCAGCTGTTTAACCTCCTCCGAATCGCACGCCTTTGGCAGGCAGAGACCGATGTGAAGGATCTGTTCCGACATCAGCTTGATCTCAACCTGCCATGGGGAGCTGTGCCGCAGGTATATCATCCGGTAGTCCATCTCGAAGGGGGCGCTTTGCGTCAGAATGCTGTAGTGCATCACACGCTCGTAGTTCCTCGAGAGCGTGATACCCACTGGACGCTGAACCCCTTTGCAAGCCGCCCGGCTGCCCAGCCAGTAGTTCTGACCAAACACGAACCCCGACGGCTTGGTGCCAGAGGCGTCGAGCACTAAAATGGGAGAGGGTTAGCTTTGGCTTGGGACTTGTCATGAATCGATCCAACTCACCTTTCATTGCCCACGGCTTCTGGCTGAGGATGCCCCGCTGCACCTGCTGTAGCTGGGTGTAGCACGCGCCATTCACATTGCTGCTGTTGGCGGCTTTGGTCAGGCCAAAGATGACCGAGCTGCGAATTAGATGTGCCTCGTGATGTATTACTAACTGGGAGCTTTTTCGGTGCGAAGGCAGAGTCGGGGGAGGGGTTTGGGTCGCATTGAGCTGCCCATAACTATAGCGATAACGTCGTGGCGTTGACTCGTTTACGGCAGCATCAGCAGCGAGTGCAAAGATCCCAAATATGATGAGGGCCGCTTTCCAATCTCTCCCCATGCCGATCAGCCGCTAACGAGCGGGAGCTGGAAGATGACAGAGTTGAAGAGTTGAACAGTGTATGAGACGTGTACTCTCAAGGCGCGAAACATAGTGACAATGTAACGTCTGAATGCAAAAACACAACACACAAACATTGACAAATACAATTACTGGGCGTACACTTCCTACCGGAACAGATATTTGATGCATTTTGGAGCTGAGCTGTAGTCGAATATCTACATATTGCCAATATCTACATATTGCCTAACATTCTCTGACGCTGATCCCGAAACCGAAGACCCAGCAAAGCGCGGAACCCTCTAAAAGAAGAGCGGCACGGGGGTCGGTCGTACAGATGCTTCAAGCAAAACACGTGTTATCCCAGAAATCCGACTCTTAATCGCAGAAAATCGATGTGCTGTGAGTGCTGGAAGTGGCACTGGACAACGTGGAGTTCAATTCAAACATCAATTAGCCACATCCGAGACTTGAGTGCGTCTCAATGCCATTCCGGGACGTAGGCAACATTGCAGCGGATTAGTTTTATATTCAAGCGAAAAATCGCAACAAGGTTTTTTGCAAAAGCTCAACGACTAGAGATTTAACCCTAGTTCGGTGAGAGATTAGTCATTCCATTCCTTGGCTCGCCCAACCCCTTGAACGTGTCACAGAATTTATATGCACACATTTGAGATTCTATCCAAATTTGTGTTTGCCTTAAATACTTGTCCCATTCGGGCAAATGGTACGAGTATTTGCTTAGGTCTCGCATGCTGATCGACAGCCTGAGCCTGGGGCATTTTGTTATATTAACGCATGCGTGGACAAAAATTGAATAATTTCCGAATATGTATTTCCATTACTGTTCAAGCAGTTTCATACAAACCAATCCATTCAATTCACCCCATCTAAGACGCGTTGTAAGCCGCGCGGCAGGCGAGTTTGAATTTTATTGTATGGCACTTAATTGGTTTTCTATGAAATAAAACCGTTTCAAGGGTAAATCTGCGCTCGGATTCGCATCTCTTTTTTGGCATTTGGCTATGCAAATGAACCTTCACCTTAACTTTGGCAGCGAATCGGGTCCCGATCGAGAGTTATTCGCCCAGCTTTGTCCACGCTTTGGACAAACGATGGTTTTGTAACTTATATTAGTTGCGTGCTGGCTCACTCCGGTTTTGCCATGTTTGCGGGCTCGAATTTGTATGGAAATGGTTGTGTTTGGTTATTAATGTAAATGGCATAAGCAAGTTTGCTGATTTATTGTTTTTGCTCCTTATTTTTGCTACACGTATGTGGGTTATGGCACAGATTAAAATTAGTTTTTATAGGTCGCCACTCGATTTTATCGCAGACTAAATCCGGATCCATTTAAACTACTTCCATGGGTATGAGCGCTTGATAGAAAACCATTAAATTTGACCTACTTTTCGAGTTAAAGAGAACGAATATCCAATCAATAAAGAACTATCCTTGAACTATTGGTTTTCTTCGATACGTCTTTTTGGGTTTGCTTAACTTTGTTTATTTGTACTTTTCGCAACCGAAATCAAAACAAAACTCCTGCACGTATTTATTATTTTCGTTGATTTTTTGAAGTTGGGTCGCGTAGGTCCGCGTCTGTCCGAGATACTGTGTCGCCCTTCGCTGCGGCTCCAACCTTTATAAACTCCGTAAGCGCTGGAAACACGTGAACAGCAGCCGCAGCAGCGGCAATGCCAGCGCCAGCGCCAAAGGCAGCACATTTAACCACCTGAAACACCAACAAAGTTCAGCGATGAAAACGAAATTGTTGTTCGACTGCGGACGTTTCGTTAGCTGCTGGCTCTCATTGTTGTTTTTATTTGGGGCTTTGCGGGAATCTGGCAGACGGCGTGCAGTATCGAGCTTCTGCGTCACGGGACGCGCATCAGCCTGTTCTGGTTTTTCATTGAGCCGATCGAAGCGTTCATTGACATTGCTTCGATAGGGGGCGTGTACCGAAGCTACCTGAATTCTCATCACATGTTACCCTGGTTAATAATAGCTAAAAGGAGTCATACGAAATCAGAAGAAGTACATTAATTGTACACAGAATGCAATGAACAGAAAGGAGCAAGGCAGAATAGAAAGTGCCATTTTAAAATCAGGGTCAACAGGAACTATATCGAGTAAATGGAGTTCGAATTAGAAGGTAGAATCATTTCCACGGCCAAACAAAACAAAACATTCTGTAAGTAGTCCCACACTCAGCCCGCGCAAGACACCTAACCATCTAGTATATACATATATTTGTTCACCATGACAGTTACATACATACATATGTACATATAATGGAACATATACATATGTGGAATTTAGGTTTGATTAAAGGACAAATCCCAATTTTTGTTTATTTTTAGATTATGCGATTAGATTAATTGAGATTGATAAATTATATTAGTGAACTTCCGACCTGGGGTTTCATTACGTGTTATCGTTACTCGTAAACTGTTTCAGGAGTAACCTTTCTTGTTCGTCGTTGCTGATGATATAGTGATCCGATGTTGATGAGTTATTAAAAGAGATTTATTTACATATTTATGTACATACCCGTACTCAGTTTCAAATACATATTGTATCAGTATTTACATTTTACATTTGTTTGATGCATCTGTCATCTACATCTACATCAGTTCTGTGAGTGAGAGTGAGAGGGAGCGATTTTTTGCGTATGGTTTTCGCTATTGTGGCTATAATAATGATCCGATCCGATTCAGATTCGGGCCCCTGATAGATATGGTTTTTCTCTATGATTCTGCATTTTTCGTTTTTTGATATTCAAAATGGTGCACGCCACAGATGTGCGCTCTTTGTAGGGGCGGAAGTGGCCGTGGCGAAATTTTAAAACATTTTTCTAGGAGTGAGATATCACATCAGTTTGGAAAAAAAAATTGGTTGCTCTAGCACTTACAGTCTCCGAGCAATGGGCAACAAACAAGACGGACATACACCAAATACCACAAATATAGTACAATATACCCTTTTACTCTTCGAGTACGGGTATAATTAACAGTGCGAACCATTGTTAAGTTAACAGCTGTCAAAGTTTGCACTGATAGACGAATGTTGCTGCAAAAAGTTATTTTTTCATCCAGATAAAGAGTGTTTAAAAATAGTAAATTCATCAATTCACGTGCATTTTTACAAAGGGTTCGATTCAGACAGATATATAATGGCACTCATAATTATGTTTAATGGAAAATTTTTTAACATGTATAAATTTGTGCCAACAATTTGTCTTTGAAGAGGCGTATAAAAAGAGTGGGACCTTCCGGAACCATATGAATGAATGTATCTTGTAGAGTATTCAATTCGCGTTAAAATGCATATTATATTAATCTGCGCTATAGTTCGCCTTTTCTGAAATCTTGATTTTTAGACCAAATCCAAGGGACTACAAACTCAGAGTTGTTTGCCGTGTGGGACACAGCAAGAGAGGAGAATAGAAAGTTGCAGCGATATGAAAGTAAGCGCACAGATTGGTTTAACTTTTTTACTATCGCGCAAAACTCACGAAAATTGGGCCACCGTCATTTGCCATACATACATATGTACATACATATGTCTAGATAAGCTTAGATCTGCAGCTAACGATCTAGCACTAGATCTCATTTTGGACCAAGGCTTGACAAAGCAGCAAAAGTATAATGTGTTTAAGGAGCAAACAAAAAAATAAATACACAGAAAAAAACAACTATGGCCTCCCCATAGAAGTATCTGAGATGAAAGCAGAGGCACCTGTACAAAATTTGTCTCGAACACACAGCTGCGCGAATCGTGAATCGAAGGCACTAATTTTTGTATGGCTGATCTTATTTTAAGTTATGGATTTGATGGAAGCACTGGCCAATCAAGCTAAGCCCAAGAATATTCTGGAGGGAATAGATTTATAGTAATAAAGATTCCAGCATTTTTACAACAACTGTTACGCCTTTGAGATGATTCATCCAGCAACATATTGCATTTCGCATATTTTTTCTATATGTGTCATCTACATCACTTCTCATTCAAATCGTTCTCCGCGAACACTGAACAAGGCAGTGTGTGAGCGAGCAAAAGAATCAGAAAGCGGCTACAGCGTTAAAGGGGAGGTGGGGTAGAAACAGAAAATTAATTTCGTTATTCTAGTAATGATCCGATCTGAACCAGATATGGCAGATATAGTTCTTCTCTTCGATACTGCATTTTCCGTTTTTTATACCCGTTCTCGACGAGTTAAGGGTTATATTGTATTTGTGGTAAAAATGGATGTGTGTAATACAGAGAAGGAAACGTTTTCGACACCATAAAGTGAATATATGATCCGCATCAATAGCCGAGTCGATATAGCCATGTCCAAAAGTGATTTCTACTTGGTTAATCGATTTTTCAACGATAATTATAATATTGATGTGGCTGAAATTCGGCCTGAAACACGTTAAAAGATGACTAATCTTCTTCTTTGTCTCCTAGACACTCCTGTGACGTTATCCCCAAATGTGTTTCGTTGTATATTGGGCCCTTGGAAGTGGCTTGGCCGTTCGACTTCGAATGTTGCTTAAAATGTGTAGATTAGGTCAGGTTAGCGCAGACGGCCTCCCCGGGACCACGCATAGGTGAATATGCCACTTCTCAAGTGTATTTATTTAGTTTTAAAGTCCTTGAGGATCGAGATTTTGTTAGCAAAGGCAAGTAGTTCCGTTGGCGTCCTCTTGGAGGTATTTTCCAATGATTCTTGTAGCGAGGAAACCAGGTATCTACTCCTTGCCCGTGAGAGACATGGGCAGTTGCAGATGATCTGTTTCAGGGTTTCAGTTGCCTAGGATTCATCGAATTTCCTGCAGTTTCCACTGTTGATAATGCCTCTTACATTCAGCAGTTTAAGGTTCAGTAAGTAGCGGCCGAGCCATTGTGCCCCTAGCACATTGCTTTCGAGGAGAACTCTTGTAGCGTTCTAAGAGAGACAGGCACGTCTTCCTTAGCTAAACCGTCCGCTATCCCGTTGCCTTGGAGCCGGGAGCCCAATAGATCCGGACGGACTTTGTCGTGTTTAGGAAATCTAGTGCTTTCCCTGCTTGCCAAGACATTTTTGGAACTGACCGCGGATGACTGCATGGATCTTATCGCCGCTAAGCTGTCTACGAAAAAATTGAGCACGTCGTGTGGACGATCTGTACACTGAACAACCTCTGCCGGTTTCCTAATAGTTTGTCGGACAGACTCAATACAGCCGAGTCGGTCGCAGGTGACAGGCCTCATCAGAGCATACTTTTTATTGTGAAGGGCTCTCTCAATGGTGGCTATTAGCGAAAGCAGTGCCGTCTTCACCGATTTCCTTTTGGTTTAGGAATGCTGGTTGGTTGACAACAATCTCCCTACATCATTCTTTTCAGCAGCTTTTCTAGTGTTTTGAGTAGAAAAGAGTTGAGACTTATGTGTCTGGAAATATTCCGTCTAGTCCAAGCCCGCAAGGAGTCTATAGTCTGTTGGGGGATGCTGCTCCTCACTTCCTAGGTCCTGATGCGTTTTAGCATCGACAACTTCGGTGCATCTGGGAAGTGAGCTTCCAGGGCTGTTAGGGCTTCTTCACTGCCCTCAGTCCACTGTCCGTCGGTTCGCTTAAACTGACTCTGCATGGTAATTGCTTTGAAAGCAAATTGTTTCTGGCCTTTTCTCGATATTAGTTTCTTTATGACCGGGACCGTCTTTTTAAACGTTTTTTAAAATGTTTTATCTTCGGAGAGTGTTTAAATTCACACTTGAACTGAATGTACGTATGGTTTGAGAAGGATGGTATTTCAAGGACTCTAGTTTGACGAGGTGGGACCTAAGAAGGTGTTTTCTTTGCTACATATAGGTTGGTCGATAATATAAAGTCTAAGAGTAACTCACCTCTGTCGTTGATATCGGGGCTTCCCCACACGCTATGGTGGACATTGGCGTCTGGAACAGTTACTGGTCTGGCTTCCGCCAAGAGACTCCTTTGCTCCTTTGTCAGGTGCCGTACAGCAGGAAGCTACCAGAAAGCGCTTATCCTCGCTTTAATCCTCGATCAGTGCTGTAATGAGGCATACGGTAAGCATGAACACTCTTTTGTACAATAACTGCGGTTATGTTCCTGCTTTTCGTTGGTGGGTAGAATAATTTAAGATTTTAGGACTTTAAAAAAGATTGCCCGAGGCAATCCATGGCCCCTGGACCAAAGCTATGTTGACCGGCCCTTGCTCCATGGCAAAAGTTAAAGGAAAGTTATTATTCTAATAAAGATATTTAAATACCTGAATTCAAAACGTGATGAAACACTGTGCATTATTCCTCTATTACAAACGAGAAAGAACGTACGGAGTCGCTGTAAACGCGACTCTACTTTTATACTCGTACTCAGTCTGTACACATGCGATTTATGTGGAATTTTTAAATGTTTTATCAGTTTTTACATTTTACATTTGTTTGCTGCATCTGTCATCTACATCTACATCAGTTCTCACAACAACACAGGTACAGTCTGTGAGCGTGAGTGTGAGAGAATCAGTAGCAGCCAGTGCTGCCAACTTTTCATCAGGAAAAAAGCCATTTTTGACTTGAACAAGGCGCAAAAAATCTGAAAAATTACAGAAAAAGCTTTAAAAAGCGTAATTTTTGGGATTACCAATTTTGATTTCAGTAATATTTTATAGGGTTTTTACTGTAAGACCGCTGTTAATTCGTCTAACTCAGCGTAAAGTGTCTTCCGCCTCGCAATCGTACGACTTGGTCGCACCAATCAAGCGAAGATAATTTTGGGCACATCATAATCGAAACATAATGTACAGTAAAATAAAAATTAGTAATATCCTTTCTCCCCACAATACTCGTTGATAGCTACTTCTAAGGCAAATTCCCTTGCCACCCAATAAATTGTGGCTCAGCGGAGTTTTTATGTTATTCGCAATTGGGATACTGAGGCAGTCGCTGAGGCTGAATGCACAAGTCTTCGGAAAAATGACGCGCCAGAACATTCTTAATGATGCTGGTGCATTTAGTTCGATGCAGCTTAACTCGCCCTGCAGCTCCAACATCAAAATGTTTGATGCACAATTTGCCCAATTGATCTATTTCAGCCATGGCGGCTTGTTGAGCAATAGAAGCTCCTGTTCAACAGTTTTAATAGGAAAAATTCCAAAATCTTTTTTGTTTTGTTGTGTGAAGCCGTCGTTGAACTCGTGTGCTTATTAATTTTTGCATGACTGCGCAGATCACTAAGTTTGGCTATTATTGTGTTTTAGCTGCAATAGCTGCAGTATACCTATGCTCATCAGTGTCGTCTTTTTCTTGCCCAAGCTTTAAATTCGGCGCTTTTAAGCCAAGCATCGCGGCACTTCTGCATATATTCTTTAGGAATTTTACAGATTTTATACGATAACATTCACTTCCGTTCACATAAAGATGGTAGAATGGTATAGAGATGATAGTATTCTTAAAACTAGAGGTGGAGTTGCAAAAATCTTATATTTTTTGATTCAAGTGTAGCAACATTAAAAAAAAAAAAAAAAAGCCAAATACGATTCTAAAAATCCAGAATTCCCGCTTCCCGCAATTGCCAAACTTTACCCGCTTTTGGTCTTAAAAAGCCAGATTTTACGGGAAAAAAAGCGGAATCGGCAGCACTGGTAGCAGCCGCTACTGCCATCAACCCTAAAAAAATAGTATATTTTGTTGCGGGGGGCAACCCCCGCAAGGGGACTCTCTGCTGAAAATTTATTTCATCATTGTGGCTACAATAATGATCCGACCTGAACCAAATTCGGTTATCTCGTAGATATGGTCATTCTCTACAATACTGCATTTTTCGTTTTTTCCTATCTTCAAAATTGTATTTTTCGTCTTTTTGTAGGGCGGGGGGCGGGGGCGAAATTTTGAAAAATTCAGGTTTGTTCAGGTTTGGTATCACGACGTGATTTTTTCGTTGACACTAGAGAAAGTTTGGTTGCTCTAGCTCTTATAGTCTCTGAGATCCAGGCGTTCATTTGTACGAAAAACCAAATCAACTCGTTCTTGTGTGAGTGCGAAAGAGATGGAATGATGTTTTTCGAAACGGTTTTCTCAATTGTGGCTAAAATAATCCGATTCCGATCCGATTCAGATTGGTCTTTCTCTATGATTCTCAATTTTTTCGTTTTCTGTTTTCTTCAAAATTGTGGACGCCACAGATGTGCGCCTTTTGTGGGCGGAAGTGGGCGGGGCGAAATTTTAAAACACTTTTCTAGGAGTGAGATATCACATCAGTGAGGAAACAAAATTTGGTTTCTCTAGCTTTTATAGCGTCCGAGCAATGGGCGATAAACATGACGGACGGACGGACGGACGGACGGACAGACGGACGGACAGACATGGCTATACCCGGCTATTAATGCTGATCAAGAATATATATACTTTATAGGGTCGGAAATGATTCCTTCTCTATGTTACACACATCCACTTTTACCACAAATACAATATACCCTTTTAATCTTCGAGAACGGGTATAAAAATGTCTGGATGTAATAAAACTATTTCTTGTTAATATTGCGGTTTTATTTATCACCATCGAACATCAACTTCCGCTGCACAACTGCCTTGATGTTTTAAGCTCTTTTAATTATATATTTCACACACAACAGCTCCTTAAGGGTTAATCTGGTCCACCTTATAAGATATCTCCGACATTGTCCTCGTAAAATGGAAAGCGCGCCAACAAAATGTAAACGAGAAGGAACGTTGTGAGTCGCGATTCAACTTATGATTCATGTGGTTATGATTCATGTGAAATTATACAATTTTTTTTATAATTTTTCATATTTTAGCTACATCTTTTTCTACTTCCCTTCTCACAACAACAAGCCGTTCCAGCTCGTTCTCCGTGTATAGTCATTTCTACGATACTGCATTTTCCTGTCTTCAAAATTTTAGACGTATCTAAAAGGACGAAAATTTGAAATACACTTGTATTATAGTGATATCACGAGTTTGGATAGATCGTTTGTTTGCTCTAGCTTTTATAGTCTCTGAAATCTAGTCGTTTATCTGGAAATACGTGCAAAGCAGACACGCTAAAGTGTGAGAGAGAGCGAGATGGAACAATTCTTCTCAAAATGGTTTTCTTCATTATGGCTATGGTAATGATCCGATCTGACCCAGGTTCGGCAACCTGATAGATATGGGCTTTTTCTTTGATTCTGCGTTATTTTTTGTCTTGTATCTTTAAATTTGTTGACGGTACAGGCATTCGTTTTTTGCGTTGGCAAAAGGGGGCGGTGCAAGTTTTTGAATTTCACTTGTAGCAGTGTGATATCACATGAGTTTAAAAACAATTTGGTTGCTTTAGCTCTTAGACAGACATGGCTAAATATATCAAAGACAATAGAATAGTAAGATGAGTAACGTTTATACATTTGAATTACCACAGGCAAGCAATTATTTTGCAAGCGGCGAAATTCGCGCCATCTCGCTCGCAAAAATTTGAGAGCGTAAAAATCTAAAAATAGAATCCGGTTGCATGTGTGAGTACGTACAGAGCCTTAAAGTGCGTATGGGTGCGTACTTGTGCAAAAGAGACGATTTTCGAGTCTTTTGAGAATTTACGTTTCTGAGAAACGTTAAGAAAATAATTTATTTACATATCACACGTCACACGCTGAATACCCCTAATACGTGTGCACACCCACATCCGACGGCTGCCGCTGTATGCATTAAAGAGAGCGGTTGGCTTTAGAGCGTTCTCTCTCTGGATTTTCAAGAGAACCTGGAGCCAAAAAATAGGCTTTACCTATCTTACTCTTGTATTGTCCTTGGCTTTATATACTAAGCTATTGATACTGATCATGAATACATACACTTTTTATGGGGTCGGAAAAGTTACCTTCTCTTCGTTACACACATTCACTTTTACCAAAAATCAAATGTATACGCATTAACTCTCAGAGTACGGCAAGAAAATCAACAATCCAATCTTGAAGAAAATTGATTTTACTGCCATATAATATTATATGCTAAGATTTTTAGATAGCTTATTATTTTGAACCGAATTTTAAAAGTGGGGAATATGATATTCGATCATGAACAGAGAACACCAAGCCATTATCCATTGCATTTCTGGTAAAAAGGATTGAGTAAAACGGAAAGATAGGATCTGCAAGAAAAACAAAACAAAAACAAACTAATATTGTATAATGTTTCATATTCCACGGCCTAACTAAATGTGTTCAAATTTTTAAATCGAATAAGTTTAATAGTGGGTTAATTTTGGTTTTTTTTTCCTCGGTATATTTGCGGTATATTTTGAAAATGGGATTATATGTCGGTATCTTTTTGAGGGTCAGTCGCATTGCTAAAAACGATAAACGACGCGACGCGAAAAATGAAAACGCAATATAAAAAAACAAAATTAAAGTGAAATTAAACGCAACTACGTAGGATAATAGGTGCGGAAGTCAATTAATCAATAGTCAAAGCGAACACAAGAAACGGCGCAGCGCCACGGAAGCTGAGGCTTCTAGAAAAGAAAGCCATAAAAATCGATTCTTCAAAGAAGTCAGTTCAGCACACACAGTCCAGTCATACGGGCAACACTTTTTCGCGCGGGCGGTGTACCCTGGAATGGTACCTGGCGATACTCTTGCCTACAGCTCGCCAATTTAAAGAGACCTCGAGAAGCTATACAATATATACATCTAACTTTTCCGAGAGGGCGATTGTGGGGTGGAGGCCATCCCAATTTGTGCACTGTGTGCTATGCACCTGTAATTGTTTGAGTGAGGTGTGTGTGCATGTGCGAAAAGATTATTCTATTTGAGTGTATTCTATTTATTTGTTTGCGAAACAAACGCCCCTACAAATCGGACAGGACATTCGAATCATAATCTTAATTAACTAATTTTGGGCAAACATTTGAGTGTGCGTCGCGTCGTGTCGCGCAAATAAAGAAGGACGGACAGTCCGCACACAAAAGTGAACATGAGTAAAACGCATGTGTGCTGTGCAGTGTGAATGTGTCTGTGCGCAGTAATAACAAAGCAGTGACAAAAGTCAAGAATGAAAGGGAAATATGACTTCCCCCCCGTATGGCTGAATGTGGGTCTGTCTGCGTCGCGCTAATTGAATCGCTCACACAATTTTGGCGCTCTCTCCACCCATCCCTAGTCAGCTTAGAACCTTACAAATTCCACCTGCCTTATAGATTGCGTGCGCACGACTCCCCCGAGGACAACAAACCAGCCAAAAATATCCATAATAAAGGAGACCCAACTTTGCCGTCCGTATAGTCCCCCTTTGGCTTCGAACGGGGACAAGTGAGAGTGAGTGGTGCATGAATCACTCCCCCGCCCGCATCAACATCCACATCCATCACAAGCTTCGAAGCCTTCACGATGTCAAGTGATAAGATCAAAGTTGCTGTAAGGGTGCGACCCTTCAATCGTCGCGGTAAGTAGACTTTCCCTTGGCGACAATCCGCCATCTGTGGTAAGCTCTGCGGGGATCTGCTGTACACCAGTATCCCCCGTCCCCCACAGGTCAGCTTCCCAAAGAACAATGCCCCACGTACTGACGGGGACTGTAGTGGCAGTGCCACAGTCAATGCTCCTCTCTTCTTTAAATCAATAATGCAACAGTCAGGCAGCAACCACGGACGGTTTTTTAGGCTAACAAAATTTACATGGCCCTTTGGCGTTTCCTTTGAATTTCGTTTTCGTTTTTCCTCCACTGCTGCGACAGCAAATTTTTTTGTTGTATACAAGGCACTGCAGCGGACTGCAGACTGTCCCCTGTCAGCAGCCTGTGTGACTTACAACGATTTTCGTTTCGTTTCCAGCTAATTTTGTGTGTCTCCCATTGCAGCAGTGAAGTGTTGCAAGTGCAAAAACAAGCAAAAGCAACAGCAACAGCAAAAACAGTGTCAGTCAGCATTTCCAATGTCAACGCTGATCATCCATTTGGCTTATCCATGACTCACACGAGGCGTAAGCGGAAATGAAGGAAGACACTTTTGTGTGTGGGGAAGAGTGGAACAGGGACGGACCGCCGGTATAGGCACAGGCAGAAGCAGACACAGTGTGGGGCAAGGTTCACTCGGATTCTCGTATGGATAGGGACACTTATTGATTTGATGGCAAAAGTGCTTTAATGTTGAAAAACATGGTTGTATAGAGAATCCCAAAATATTGATAATGTTTTTTTCTTATTAATTTCATGGTTAGCATTACTCCGTTTCCCTGTCATGTCGCTCCGCTCGCTTGTTATTCAGGTTGATTAGGTGTCGTTGTGTGACTGTATCTGTATCAGTATGCGGGAAATGTAGTCACCAGAGTGTCTGTGATAAGCTGTGCAGAAATGTTATCTTGGCTGATAATCGTGTGTGTGTGACGACTGGTGGTGATGTTACTTGTGTGCATGGTGAATGTTCCACATGAAGTACAAAATTAGTCAATCTTTGGCATCGTATTTGGGCCATGTCCGAAGCTAGTGACCCCTCCTCCATCAGGGGCCAGTAAAGCGTAAAATGAAAGCAAACGCAAATCCAAACGCAAAGACACTAACACAAACAATCAAAGCCAATGGCAAAGACCGAGTCAAACGAGGCGAAATGAAGTCACAGCTCTGACCAGAGCAGAGAGTTACTTCCAAAAAGCTTAACCTGTTTTGAACCGTTCCGTGTGTGTGTTTGTGTGTGTGTGTGCGCATGTGTGTGTGTGTGTTGATGTTTGGATGTTAATTTCAACATTGGATGGACAATACAACAGCAAACAACGGTCAACGGCAAGAGAAAACTTTATCATTACCGAGACAACTTTAAGGTTATATAGACAGTCGAGCAGGCTCTTACCAAAAGTCAACTGACCAGAACTACGCGTAGTCGTACAAACGAGAGACCATCAAATAATTTATGACACGCCCCTTACGTCAAACCAATTGCTGAGATATTCCATATTTATGATACTATGGAATACTCGCAGAGTCGAGTCCTCCTTTGCGGCTTTCATTTCCATGTCTTGTCACGTTCTCGGCTCAGTGTCGTTTTGTAATGTAAAACGGAACGGAAGTACCAAAGGCCAGGCCTCACCAGGACGAACATACATAAATACATGTGCATGTATGTATCTATGTAAATAAATTCATGCAATACGAGTAAATTTATATATAGATATATATGTACATGTGTACATATGTATGTACGGGCAGCACATGTGCGTGTGGACTAGAAATGTGATTGCCTGTCTGGGTAAGGAAGGGCTTTGACGGTACGGGTTTGTTTCCTTTTGCCTGTTTTGCTTTGTTTGTTTTTTTCGTTTGCTCTCTCTGCCATTTGGCATGGCTCTAACTGGATGGGGTATGGAAAGGACATGGGGCATCACAGCTGAAATATTTCAAAAATTCTTTAGTTGGAATGTTTTTTTTTGTGTGTGAGGTGATATCCTTTCAGAAATAATTTCAACAAGTTCGTTTCAGTTTAGCTAGCTTCACAGAGCTAGCAAGAGCATTCACAGTTCGTCTTAGCGAATATCTTATCAAATAGTGGTTTTATTGTTGCTGTAATATTTATTACGCCGAGTGCTTGGGCAACTGTTTTTCTGCCTTTTTATTCGACTTTTGTTTACAATCATTTGAAAGGTTCTGTTCTCCTCCATTGAGTTTTTGTTGTGTGTGGCATTGGACGTATTCCACACTCATTTATCGCCTCTCTCTCTCTCTCTCTCTCTCTCTCTGGTGCCCCGTTTTTGTGAATCCGTTTTCGCACTTACATATATACGAAACCGCCAACATGAATTATTATTCGTATTCGCAGAGAAATTTGTGCACTATATAATATATACGTATATACATACACATGTATGTATGTACATATGTAGGGTACAGAAAAATATAAAATTAAATTGTTTTGCCATTTTGAACTTGTTATCACCCCAAGGAGAGAAAGAGAGGAAAACGGCGGTATTATCTCAATTTTACACATAATTCACGACGACTATATTCTACGTATTATGTACTCCTGAACGAGATCCATTAAAAGTGTTTGATCTACTTTCAGAAATCGAACTGGGTACAAAATGTATCGTGGAAATGGAAAAACAGCAGACCATATTGCAGAGTCCACCACCATTGGAAAAAATCGAAAGGTAAACTATTCTATACTACTATATGTACGTTGCTTACGGATGATCCCTAATCGTGATATACATATTTAAATACCTGTTCAATGAAACGAGCATAAAGCTTAGCAGCATGTTGAAATTTTAACTTTATTTCAATTATAAAATGGAGTTAGAAGATATCACGATTAAAGTGATTTCTTCGTATTATCCCATTCACAATTAGAGGTCTCTAAAGAGTATTTCCATGTATAATTAATGATCTTTTGTTCTGCTCAAACAGAAAACAACCAAAGACATTTGCATTCGATCACTGCTTCTACTCGTTGAACCCGGAGGATGACAACTTCGCGTCCCAGGAGACGGTGTTCGATTGCGTGGGACGTGATATACTGGACAATGCATTCCAGGGCTATAATGCGTGCATATTTGCGTATGGCCAGACAGGTATGGCCAGACTGTCAGCTGGTAGGGCCAGTCGAATATGACTAATTAATTGGTTATTCTTGCAGGGTCTGGCAAGTCCTATACGATGATGGGCTCTCAGGAAAACAAGGGCATTATACCTCGCCTGTGTGATAAGCTCTTCTCGGCCATTGCGAACAAGTCGACGCCCGAGCTGATGTACAAAGTGGAGGTCTCCTATATGGAGATCTACAACGAGAAGGTCCACGATCTGCTCGACCCCAAGCCAAACAAGCAGTCGCTCAAAGTGCGTGAACACAACGTGATGGGTCCCTATGTCGATGGATTGTCGCAGCTGGCCGTAGCATCCTATCAGGACATCGACAACCTCATGACCGAGGGCAACAAGTCCCGAACGGTGGCTGCCACCAACATGAATGCCGAGTCGTCGCGCTCCCATGCCGTCTTCTCGGTGGTGCTCACCCAGATACTCACGGATCAGGCAACGGGCGTTAGCGGGGAGAAGGTGTCGCGGATGTCCCTCGTAGACTTGGCTGGCTCCGAGCGTGCCGTTAAGACAGGAGCTGTCGGCGATCGTCTCAAGGAGGGTTCCAACATAAACAAGTGAGTGAAAACTATTCAAGAAGCTTGGCTTACGCCTTTATTTTAATATTCATGGCTCTTGTAGATCTCTGACCACGCTGGGCCTGGTCATCTCCAAGCTGGCCGATCAGTCAAATGGCAAGAGAAGTGGAAACGACAAGTTTGTACCCTATCGAGACTCTGTGCTCACCTGGCTTCTGAAGGACAATCTGGGCGGCAACTCCAGGACCGTAATGGTGGCCACAATCTCACCATCGGCGGACAACTACGAGGAGACGCTGTCCACGCTGCGCTACGCGGATAGAGCCAAGCGCATCGTCAACCACGCCGTGGTCAACGAAGATCCCAATGCCCGGATCATTCGGGAGTTGCGACACGAGGTGGAGACGTTGAGGAGCATGCTAAAGCACGCCACGGGATCGCCAGTGGGCGATGTGCAGGATAAACTGGCCGAGAGCGAGAATCTAATGAAGCAGATTTCTGCAGACCTGGGAGGAAAAGCTGGTCAAGACGGAGCGCATCCAGAATGAGCGACAGCAGGCCCTGGAGAAAATGGGCATCAGTGTGCAGGCCAGCGGCATCAAGGTGGAGAAGAACAAGTACTATTTGGTCAATTTGAATGCAGATCCATCACTCAACGAGCTGCTTGTCTACTACCTAAAGGTAAGTAAGTTGTATTGAAACGCTGTGTTAATCTAACCGATGATTTCTTTGTGCTCAGGAACGGACGCTGATTGGCGGTCGCAGTATTAGCGGACAGCAGCCCGATATACAACTTTCGGGTCTGGGCATTCAACCGGAGCACTGTGTAATCACCATTGAGGACAGCGGGCTGTACATGGAGCCCGTCCAGGGAGCGCGTTGCTTTGTCAATGGATCGGCAGCCGTGGAGAAGACTCCGCTCCAGAACGGCGACCGCATCCTGTGGGGCAATCATCATTTCTTCCGCGTCAACTCGCCAAAGAGCAACAACACGAGCATGTGCGCCTCGGAGCCACAAACGCCGGCCCAGCTGATCGACTACAACTTTGCGCGAGACGAGATAATGCAGAATGAGCTGAGCAACGACCCCATTCAGACGGCCATTGCTCGCCTGGAGCGCCAGCACGAGGAAGATAAGCAGGTGGCACTCGAGAAGCAGAGGCAGGAGTACGAGCGTCAGTTCCAGCAGCTGCGCAACATTCTCTCGCCCAGTACACCCTATGCTCCATACGCACCCTACGATCCGCTGCGTATGGGCAAGATAACCCCGAATACGCCGACATCCCAGATGCGCGTCGAGAAGTGGGCGCAGGTAAGCGCTGCGCTGGCTCCTCAGCTAATGTATCATTTTGATAATAATTGATTCTGTTTCAGGAGCGAGATGAAATGTTTCGACGTTCGCTTGGGCAGCTGAAAACAGACATCATGCGAGCCAATTCGCTGGTGCAGGAGGCCAACTTCCTGGCTGAGGAAATGGAGAAGAAGACAAAGTTCTCGGTCACTTTGCAAATACCGCCGGCCAATCTGAGTCCCAACAGGCGGCGGGGGGCCTTTGTTAGCGAGCCCGCGATTCTGGTGAAGCGCACAAATTCCGGTAGCCAGATATGGACGATGGAGAAGCTGGAGAACAAACTGATCGACATGCGGGAGATGTACCAGGATCACAAGGAGCGCGTTCTCAATGGACTGGTATGTTGAATTCGCTCTACTCTCCATCCATCTCTCGCTCTGTGTGCTCTGTACTAACCATTTACCATTTATAATTGTATCGATTCACACACGCATTCAATTAACCCCTGAATACAGCCCCTTGTAGAGCAATTCTCAGACGATGAATACGACGACAAGGTAATTAAGACACGAGACACCCTCACCCTCTAAACCACACCTAAGCCCAAACATACACACCGTTCTAAAAACTATTTGGGAGTGAAATTGTGTGATTGCGATATGATATCAAACGATTATTTGCTCTGCCTTTTGTAGGACGATGACAATTCCAAGCCGCAGGATCCGTTCTACGAGTCGCAGGAGAACCACAATCTCATTGGCGTGGCGAACATATTCCTGGAGGTGCTCTTCCACGATGTCAAGCTGGACTACCACACGCCCATCATCAGCCAGCAGGGAGAGGTTGCAGGTCGCCTGCAGGTGGAGGTGGAGCGCATAGCCGGCCAGATGCCACAGGATCGCATGTGCGAATCGGTCTCGGAGTCCTCGGAGAACTCACGCGACGAGTACGATGATCCTGTCGATCCCTCCTCCAACCAGATCACGTGTCGCGTCACCATCAAGTGCGCTACGGGGCTGCCCCTGTCCCTCTCCAACTTTGTGTTCTGTCAGTACACGTTCTGGGGCCACCAGGAAATGGTGGTGCCCGTTATTAACGCCGAGTCCACGGCCCACGATCAGAATATGGTATTCAAGTTCGAGCACACCAAGGACTTCACGGTCACGATTAACGAGGAGTTTCTCGAGCACTGCATCGAGGGAGCCCTGTCGATTGAGGTCTGGGGGCATCGCAGTGCCGGCTTTTCCAGAACCAAAGGCTGGGAGGTTGAGCAGCAGCAGGCCAAGGCCCGTTCGCTGGTCGATCGCTGGGCGGAGCTGTCCCGCAAAATCGAGCTGTGGGTAGAGATCCACGAGCTGAACGACAGCGGCGAGTACTCGCCTGTGGAGGTGACCAATCGCAACGAGGTTCTGACCGGAGGCATCTACCAGCTGCGGCAAGGTCAGCAGCGACGGGTCAATGTGCGCGTGAAGCCCGTGCAAAACTCGGGCACGCTGCCCATAATCTGCCAGTCGATTGTGAACGTAGCTATTGGCAGTGTGACGGTTCGCTCGCGGCTGCAGCGGCCACTTGACTCCTACCAGGAGGAAGATCTCACCGTCTTGCGTGAGAAGTGGAGCGAGGCGCTGGGACGCCGTCGCCAATATCTGGACCAGCAGATCCAGATGCTGATTAAGAAGGAGGAGAAGAACGAGCAGGAGCGGGAGCGAGAGCTGAGCCTGGTGCATCAGTGGGTATCCCTGACGGAGGAACGCAACGCAGTGCTGGTGCCGGCACCTGGCTCGGGCATACCTGGAGCCCCTGCTTCCTGGGACCCTCCATCTGGCATGGAGCCGCATGTACCCGTGCTCTTTCTAAACCTAAACGGCGACGATCTGTCCGCCCAAAACACCAACGACGAGCTCTCCATTGCGGGCATCAATTCCATTCTCTCCAAAGAGCATGGCCATAAATTCTACACGCTGCAAATCCTGCAGCATCTGGACAAGGATGTATGCTGTGTAGCCAGCTGGGACTCGTCCATGCACGACAGCCAGGCGCTTAACCGCGTCACCGAGGCCAACGAACGTGTCTATCTCATTCTGCGCACCACAGTGCGTCTCTCGCATCCGGCACCAATGGATCTGGTGCTGCGGAAGCGCCTCAGCATCAACATTAAGAAAGGACAGACGCTGACGGATCGCCTCAAAAAGTTCCGACTTGTGCGCGGCGAGAACGCCATTTGGCAGAGTGGTGTTACCTACGAGGTGGTCTCCAACATTCCGAAGGCCTCCGAAGAACTCGAGGACCGCGAATCGTTGGCCCAGCTAGCGGCTAGCGGAGACGATTGCTCGGCCAGCGATGGCGAGACCTACATAGGTGAGACCAATCAATTATAAGTAACCAATAGTAACCAGCATACTCTTACCCAATCTTTCAGAGAAATACACACGGGGAGTTTCGGCAGTGGAGAGCATTCTGACCCTGGATCGGCTGCGCCAGAATGTGGCCGTCAAGGAACTGGAGACTGCCCACGGCCAGCCGCTATCGATGCGCAAGACCGTCAGTGTGCCGAACTTCTCCCAGGTAAGGCCATGTCCGCACACCGCTCATCATCCCATTCAGCTGCTGCTGCTTACTCATGTCGTCGCTGCCATTGCTGCCGCCTTATGCTTCCACTTACACTTACACTCACTCACTCACTCACTCGCCACTTGCTAAATTAACCAAGAACATTTGACTAAAACGCAAATTCTTTCTCTTTTCACATTCTTCTATGCGCTTTCACCAAACTAACCAAAAACCAAAAATAATTATGATTAACCACCAACCCACCAAAAACGAAAAAAAAACCAAAAACCAAATTCGAATTCGGCGCGCACTTTTTTCTGATATATGTGTGTATGTGCGTGTGTATTGGTATTATCTCTGCCTATATGTGCGTGCTGTGTATGTGTGCTTTGCTCAAACGCTTCCCACTGCGCACATAGGCGGTCAAAGACACCACCAATACTGGGAGTGTAAGTAACTTGTATACTCTTTTTCCACTTCCCTTTATGCTTCTATTCTTTGCCATCCTGAGCATTACTGTAAATCTGCTTTTTGTAGTTGTTGCTTTCTGTACCTCTGTTTTTCTGTTCGTCTGTTCTGTTGAACCTCCTGAATCTTTCAAGTGGTTCCAAAACCCTTTCTCTGCGCTCTTCCGTTTGCCATTTTTTACTGTTTGTTCATGTTCATGTTATTATTTTTATTTTTATTTTCATTATCATTTTGGTTTCTTTTTTGTTTTAATAAATTTTTTCATCATACTGAATAAAATTTGTTGTACAAAAAACAATAAAACGTTTGCATATGCAATTTATGATGCAAGAAACTCATGAATAAACTCACGCAGATCATGCGCTTCGATGCATCGATGGAGTCGCTGTTGAATGTGGGACGATCCGAGTCCTTTGCCGATCTAAACAACAGTGCCCTGGGCAATAAGTTTACGCCAGGTGAGCTCCGTGCATATAAAACTAAAACGCCCTAGATCATGGGAAATTAATCCGATTCTTTCGTCTTCAGTTCACAGCGGAGGAGGGGGCGGTGCAGCCGCCAACGGAGTCATACGTAACCGCCACAGCTTCGGTGGTAAGGGTAGCAGCGACGATTCTCCTGGAAAAGCCTTCGGCATTGGTGGGTATTCTCTGCAAGAAATTGATTTGTTTGAATCGACCGATTACTCCACCATAACGCCAACTTTTGAGCAATCTTTCGAAAACCAATATAAACGTACTCTAATGCATATAATCGAATTTTATATCCACTATATATACACTACATATTCAATAAGTAAAATCTGCATATGCATATGCTTATGCGAACCGCAGCGTGCGACCTAGTTGCAGGCGTTCTCTAGAGCAAGGGATTTATCTTTGTTTTAACTTCGATTGACCTATATTTAATCCTCTATATAATCCGTAATTTTGGAAAATCCTAGTTCTCCTTCTCCGTATATACTGTTACTGTTACGTTACTTGTGGTAGTACTTGACTTGAACTAGTATTTAGTACAAATCAAATCAAATTAAATTAAATCCCAATGGCAACAAGATAAATCCTTTTCCGAATGTTTCTGTGCTCCCCCGCACACGCATAGAACCGGTTTTTTGTTATGCTTGCTTATGCTTTCCTCCTGCCCAAGAGCAATATCTTAATTCTGTGATTTCTCGCATTGCATTGCTTTGTCACAACTTCCGAATCTACTTTGTTTGCTTTGCATCGATGCAGCATGCAGCACCTACAAAATCTGCAGCAGCAATAGCAACATCAATAACAAACGCATCAACTCGATCTGAAGACTCGAGCCATACTTCTGTTGACGCACCCGACTCTGTCTTGTTCTGCCACTTTCATTGCTTATCATATAAATTGACATGCATACGACGAGTACACGAACCGATCCCAAAAACCATCCATCCAGAATCCAGTCCACATTGCTTCTCTTCTCGTATTTATCGTATGGTTTCTCAATTTGTCAAACTCTTTTCTGTGTCTCCAATGTATATCGTTATGTAAATGAAATTCCACGGCCAACAGGCTCTATATCTCTGCTGTCAGGTAAAGGCCATACTTATGCCCAAATCAAATCCAAACGTGTATTCTTGACTGATGTTCATTGATTGTTAGTTGAGTTGAGTTTAAGTTTAAATTTGAGTTTGTCTGTTTTCATGCCCATCCATCCATCCAGACACAGACACCGCCCGCCACAGAAACACCCAACACCTCATACCCATCCATGGACATTAGTCTATTACTTCAGTCCAAGAGGGGAGGGAGAAAGTGTTTAAATGTAGTTTTGGTGTTAGTGTTCGCTTGCTGGTAATCCCGTCTTTCAATCATTCCCCCACAAGACTCTCTCATTCAAGCATTCGTGAACATTGTCGTCATCAGCAGCTGTGAATGCATCAATCACTTAGCTCAATCACATTCCATTTTAGCCAAGCCACGCAATCTGGCACACCCAGCACATTGCAGCCACGTACACCGCACGAGATTTGAGCACGAACGAGTATCTGTAGCCTTACTCTTAGATCTTAGATCCTAGATCATTCATTATCGTTGTTAGTGTACCCCGAGGTGCGATGTAGACGCATCTGGGGGCTAGTGTAATCACTCATCGAAGTCTGTATATTGCATTGTAACTAAACATAAAACATACCCATTATCTTCCCCGCCCCAATGTGGAATGCAGCGCGTCCAACGTTTTTGAATCTCAATTTGAACTTGAACACATTGAGAATTGCGCCAACGAAACGTATGTGGTTTGTCTAGCTCTAAGTCCAGAACTGTTCTCGCAGGGCAGGTAATCCTACTGAGGACTAATCGGTATCGAATCTCTTGTGTCCACAGCATCGCCGGCCACCAGCAAGCTGCTGGGCATGCGGATGACCACGCTGCACGAGGAGCCCCTGGGTGGGCATCGATCACTAGACGAGGAGCCCGAGGACAGCTACAGCGACTCGGAATATGCCGCAGAGTATGAGCAGGAGCGCCAGCAGAACAGAAGTCTGGCCACACGGTCACGCCTCACAGCCTCTAAGACCATGGACTCGTTCATGGATGTGAGCAGCCACTCGACGACCAACAACTACTTGAGTTACACGTCGAGCGCCAATGCGAATATGAAGCACTTGACCGGCCTGGCCACGCTCAGCATGAGCTCCTCCACCAGCAGTGGATATGGCTCCCAGGCCGTGTCTTGCAACAATCTGAGCAACGAGGACATTACTTCCATGCGTTCCATGAGCATTGACGAGACACCAGGTAAACGACAAAGGCCAACTTAAATGAACACACAATAAGTTCCATCTATTCTTCAGATTTAGATCGCGTCAACTCCAATTCGCCACCAAACCGTCAGGCTCGAGTTAACCCCTTCCTCAAGGACATGCCCAAAACCAAAACACAAGAGCCAGCCGAGCCCCAAGTAAAGACGCTGCAGGAGGCTTTCACACACCCCCTGGAGCAGCCAGAGTCGAAGGAAGCCGTCCAAAGTGATGATGACGAGTGCGAGAAGGTTCCCAAAAATAGCATTAACAACAACAACAACAACGATACCATTGTCAAGAAGGAGCCACAGCAAGCGCCCGATCACGAACTTCAGGATGTAGGGGAAGAGGAGCCAGAGCAGAGTCAGGAACCTGCAGATGAACCCGAGCTTTCCACAGACAATCAGAACGGCAACCAATCGCTGGACGAGGCAAGACATAACATTTCAGAGCAGAACCTTGAGGGGGATGGCATCGTCAGAGAAGAACTGCCGGCTGGCAAAGTGATGCGGCGCAAAAAGTCCAACACGCAGCCACCGAACAACATTGGCAACAGTAGCAACAACAACAATAACAACAGCACGAGCCAAACGCCACGCATCAACCAGCGTGCATCGGTGGCCAAAATGGAAGGTCTGGCGGCATACATGGACCCCAGCATTATGTCCAGCAGCACAGAAGTCGAGGGTAAGCATTCGCATTCAATCGCCTTCGGCTTGAGACCTGACTTAATTTTCCACGTGTCACGTACTTTCGCAGACGAAGGCAAAGAAGTGCATCTGACGCTACCCGATTGGATTGTGGTGGGCGAGTCGGTGCTGATTCGCCCGTCCAACGCAAGCGGCGTCATACGGTATGTGGGCACCACACACTTTCAGGCCGGAGCCTGGATTGGCGTGGAACTGGACACGCCTACAGGCAAAAACGATGGCACCATGGAGGGCATACAGTATTTCCAATGCAAGCCGAAGTACGGAAAGTTTGTGCGACCTGACAAGCTGCAGCTGGACAAGCGTGGCAAGGCAATGAGAGCCTACAAGGCCGCTGAGAAAAGCAACAGCATCAGCAAAGGTGAGTTGTGACTTACATTGGAATTAGGCAGTTTTAGTTTATGGTTCCCCCCGTTTAGAAATGAGCAGCTCGATGACACGCTCCAAGAGCCGCGGCGACTCGCTAAATGTGTCGGCGCGCAAATGATTGTACCCAAAGTGTTCGCATCAGCTGCAGCGTTGGACTAATTGCAGGCAATCGACACTGGTCACAGGTGCTGTCAGCCAGCCGGCGACCGCGACCTGCCACAGATTGCGTGCAACCAGCAGCGCTGCAGATGCGAACAGTCATGGCAAAAAGTGCTATGCCAATCGACGCTCGACGGCCTTTTAAGGCTGCCGCCAACGATGACAAACAATGACAGATAATGACGATTACGAAGTTGATGGCAAGGTCGTCCTGCAACGAACAATGCGGAGCATAATCCACATGCCAACCATTTACTAGCTTACTTAACTATTCTCTCACCATGCCGCAAATGAAATGCCGTACACTTAACCCCGCGCTTCTCTAAGTAGTTTAAGGCGGTGTCTACATCAGAACAGAATTAAATACTAATCTAGCAAAACTAAACTAAGCCAGGCAGGGCGTTCGCGTTCGCGTTCGAGCAGTTGCAATACCACAAGCACTTGGGCACGAGCAAAATCTAAATGTTTAGCGTATTTTTTGAGTAATGTATGTGGTAAAGTGTGCAATGTCTTCAGATTCCATTGTTTTGCGTTCTGTGTTCGTGTAGTAGGTTTATGTCGTTTATTGCTCGTCTCGTCGATTTTTCGATGAAGCGCGTTTGATTATGATTTTTATTGAATTGTTTGATATAGTATACATATTTTTGTAATGATCCTTTGCCTTTAGTTTAGTTCAATTGTTTTTATGTCGACTTATGTGACTTGGTTTATGATGAGCTTATATTTTTAATTGTTATTGACTATATATATGTATATCAAATTTATGAGATCATTTGTATATATTTATTACTTTAAGATCATGCAATATTTTCGTGTACACGTATATTCTATTTCCCTTCCTTTCCTAAATCCCGAGCTCACATTCTGTTAAGCGCATTTATATACAGACTACAAGAATACAATGTTAGTAATAATTAAAGCGACATATTCTATAATGCTGCGTCGCTGCAATCGTGAGACATCGTAAGATGGTTCGCCTCTTTGATCTTAGTCGCCGATTAAGAAGCTTCTCGCACTGGCGCAGTAAATACATATGTAAATTGTATTATTTTGATGTGATGTATTTATAATTTCCTCTTTATATACATATACATATATACATACATATATATGAATAAATATGATTTTATCATATATTAATACGTCATTATTTTATGATTTTCTCTTACGTTTGTACCTTGTACCCGGTTCATCCCGGTATGTGCAATATCCTACATTTTAGGAACTTTTCGTTGTACGTAAATACATATTTAAAAATGTTGAAGGTTGTGCGACTATGTTTGTGAAGCTTTGTTGTTAAGTAACATTAACTGAACACCGAACACTGGGAATGAAGTTTGTGTTTGTCCAAGAAAGCAAGATGAAGTGAAGCAATAATTGCATTAAATATTCAATTGTATGTTAAGATAATCTATGTAATACTTGTTCGTACAGACGAATGATCAGATCAGTGAGTCAGAGTGCGCCGGTCTCCGGAATCGGAACGTAACCGCAGTAAACCGTAAACGTATCCATCCATCCATCCAACCAACCAACATCCAAGACACTCCAAACTGAGTCTGAGATAAATTGCAATTTAAAACACAATAACAAGCGATTTACACTTAGAAACCAAAGCGAAAGCAAACACAAAACCAAACTGATACTAAAATCCAACAGACAACGGAGATGCTTGAGATCAAACGTTGAAATCCAACTGGAAGAACTACAGCCATTCATCCAGTAGTATATACAAGCATACATACATACATATACTATATAAATGCATGCATATACATTAGGTATATATTTTCGAAACTGTGTTTTCTACTTGCGTATAGATGAGAATCAACTACCAAAAATATACTTGAAAATACGTCCAAAATTAAAAATTCAAGAGAAAGATACAACTCCAATATATACTTACAATTACATGGATATTCATGAATACAAATATATACTATACTAAACTATATATTTACCAATGATAATCCTAACGTACGAACTAAACTAAATCTTTGGCCAGCCAAAGTTGAGAGGCTCCTTGAGGAAGGGGTTTCGTTTCGTCCGCTCCCAGACTACAGTCACTAATGCACTGCACTGAATGGGTATTATGATTCAACGGTGTGTGTGTGTGTATGTGTTCGATTCGTAGACGCAGCAGTTAAATTCTGTTGAGCACTCTCCATATGGTTTAATTGTTGCACCCAGCCACATGACATGCCACTTGAATGCATGTACATAGTGGGGCATTAATACTGACAAAATCAATGAAAATTAATGCATTTAATAAGCGTAGTTAACATTCAACTAGAGCTTGATTGAGTTATGAAATCCCTAAGCCGAACCGAAAGTAAATAAAAGTCAGTAAATTAGCAGCACGCACACTCGGCTTTAGGTGTAAAATAGATCGAAATGTGTAGTTCTATAGAAAAGAGTGCCATGCGATGAGCTTGCTTGATTATCATATAGAAAAGTAAAACGTAGCCATAGGGTAGCCGGACGGGAATGGAGTCCCAGAGATCTATTGGCAATGCAGACAAATTGAATCGTACCTTGCAGTTATTAGAGAACTACATAATCATATTTTTGTGCAATCCAGTGCAGCTCTCTGCCTCTCGCAATGGGGGGTCCACATTGATAGAGCTACTATTAATTGATTTGCGGTTGCATAGCAGAACAGAAAAGAACAGAATGTTAGACACACACATATTATACGGGAAATAGCGTGTAGTAGGACGGGGAGTCATATGGTATAGCCTTCACAACAAGTTACAGATAGATACTCGTAAGTTTGCGCACTCTTAGAGCTTTTAGCACGGTCAACGAATTGTTATTATGAATCAATTTTAGCTCGAAACCAGCAGCACGCGAATTCATCAACCGTTAAATAAATTAACCAAGAGTTGAACAAAAATGTTAATTGCCAAACAAAAAAGAGTAACATACATGCATATGCTAACAATTGCTTTTATCCATACTGCACAAACAGAATAACGGGGCTTAACCCCATTTTTTGATGATGATGCATTTGTTGTTTCGTTTGTTTTGTGTGTAAGGATGGATAATCGACATTATGTTCACACTCTCCACTTGTAGTTTCAATAGTGTGGGTGTTACAAAAATAACAAAAACAAATATAAATAGTATTCCGCAGCAGCAAAATCCACAAAAATACGATCAATTTTCTGTAATTACAATTGTTTTGCTCCAATTTAAGTATTTTAAATTAAAAACGTCAAAAACTACACGAGTAATCAGCAAATTTGAACAATTTCAAAAAAAAAAAAAAAAAACAAATTAAAAAGAATATGAATATGTACTTATGTATATCTACTTATAAATACAAATATACAAACATGCAATGAATATCTTGGAATCGAGTTGACTTTATTTCTTTAAGTTGTCACAGCTGTTCCATTCCGTTCCCATCTTGTTGATCTTTGGGAAACACCCAGGTAGCCTTGAATTCGGCCTCTGGTGCTCCGAACTGGTTCCATTTCCATGAAGGCTAACTATCAACCCCTTCGACCTGTGGGCTTACAAAGACGAGGTCAAATGTTGAAGATGTGTTTCTTCCACTTGGAAGTATTTTATTTATGAAATCAAATGGCAAAAAAGTTATATTAGTAGATAAATGCTTACAACACTTTTAGTTTACGTTTACATAGTTGGTTATTCGAGTGGACTCTCGATGAAAGCGGAAGATTCCCTTTCCTTCCTGCCGAACCCTATGCATCCGTGGAATGCATTTGTTACATACTTGGCCAATGCATCGCATCGCTTTCATCGTTCCGTGATCACATTGCGATTATAATTATCGTAGGATGTACCGACGTTCTATTTTACAACTTTCTCTTTATATTTATACACACAAAATACACAACACACAGGTAATTGTTATTCTTTTTCTTTTTAGCTTACTAAGGTGACTTGTTTGTGTTTGATTTGCCGCTGGTTTTGATTTGTTTAAATATGTTTCGATTTGCACTAGATACCGGTCCGGAGATCGGCGGATGGCCTCTCAATGGTCAATGGTGGTATACACGTACAGCGTATACGTATAGAAAATATATATTTCTAGAATTCGGTTACGTATTTACAAGTTGTTGCGCTAATTCGAATTCGGGTCTGTGCTGCTCAGTCAGCGTTAGTCAGTTTCTCTCAGTTGGTTTGGTCCCGTCCATCCCCATCTCAATCCCTGTATTCCCAGTGCCTTTCAGTGTTCAATGGTCCAACGTTGCGTTTCGCTGTTGGGGTCGCATGGCGCCACCTGGGCATCGTCCACGGTCTTGAGGCCTTTGTGGTCGAGGCACATGGCCGTGTTGCTGTGTATCAGATGCTGGTGCTCGAATTTCCACTGCTCGTTGAATTCGTCGTTCTCCATGCAGGGCACCATCACCACCCGGTATGGTGGTGAGTCGCTGTGCTGGACGGTGGCGCAGCTGAGCTCGTTTCGCAGAACCTGGGATTTGGTCAACGAGAAGAGCTGCGACTTCTGCAGCACCTTGCCGCACGGATAGAGGCCCACGTTGTAGGGCTTCTCGTTGTTCTGCAGCAAGTCATCCAGGCACAAGTTGGAACTGACAGCTTTCACCTTGCCCCAACCCACAACTTCCGCGTTGGGCACAAACTTCTCCGGGTAGATGTTTTTCAGGTACCACTCGAAGCTCTTGCAGCGTAGCTTCTTCCGAAGCATCACTCGGTGGGTGACATCGCCGATGTCCGCATGGAACTTCAGATCGGGCCGGTTGAGAAAGAATATATTAATGAACTCATCCATCCACACCAATGCCATGCGGGCCGTGTTGATGCCGTGCGTGTCACGATCATTGGGGAATCTGTCGAGGATTCCAATTATATTTATTTTCCAAATAGTACCGGAGGATTGTGGCTTACTTGTAGGGATGGAAGTCGCGAAAGATGTGTCCCACCCGGGAGCAGGGAATCGTCTCAATGGTGCCGCCGCACTGCCAGATCCTGAATGACATTTCCAGGTTTTCGCCTCCCCAGCCGTCCATTTGCTCGTCATAGCTACCCACCTCCCAGAAGTAGCGGCGATCCATCGCAAACAGACCACCGGCCATGGTCGGACTGTAGGCTGGACAGATCTCGCGCTCCTGGTTACATTCGCGTCGTTGACGCTGCTTTTCCCGCTCTGGCAGATTAATCCAATCGAAGTGACCGTTCCACTGGAATCCGCCCACTTGGAAGGACTTGTAGCCGTTGGTGCTGTACTGAAAGTCATTGGCATCGATCACGTCGATGATGGGCACTAAGACGCTCGTACGCGACTCCTTGATCCGGTGCAGCAGCGGCTCACACCAGCCCACGTTGCCCTCGCAGTGGGCGTCAAGGAAGATGAGCACATCGCCTGTGGCGATCCGGGCTCCGGCCAAACGGGCGCGTATCAGTCCCAATCTAAACGGGAAATACCAAAACTTTCTTTAGCCAATCGAAATTCATTTTTATGAACTGTGTTAAGCAAAAGAAGAAAACATTTTATTGGGTCATCGAGCAACCTTCGAATCTTCGCCAAGCGACATGCCAGCACACACCAACATGGCCAAGATAAACTTCGGGCGTACGAAGCTCAGGGGCGGCTACCCCGAGCTCTCTTGTGGGACAGTTTAGTGCACGCAGAAACCGACTGGGTGTTACAAAAAGTTAAGCCCAAATAAACTCAAATGTTCGTAACTTGACGAACTGGTTTTACGGTTGCCGTTTCGTTTCGTTTCTCCTCTTTCTGTGTTTTGTGTTATTTGAGCTTTTGACGGTTCTGACATTATGCTGCCTGCTAAAGAAGATGCTCCAGCGCGTCTGACACGGCACTGGGCCACAAACTAGTTATTCAAATGATGGCAAGCCACGAGCGATTCGATAGCTGAATGGCCGAACTTTCCTAGCCGAAAGATAATTTGTAAAATGGGTTCCCGGCCTTTCTCCAAGCCATGCCACTCACCGATTCTTGAGGCGCAGCACCGTCACTTTGCCGGGGGGAGTGCGGGTCCGAATGTAGTAGTCCAGCTTTCCACCCAGTTCGGGACTGTCACTGCCATCGTCCACAAGAATGATTTCCTTCAAGGCCTGCTCGTTGCAGGTGATTAGCGTGCTGTGCACCGTCCGCAGCAGCACGGAGTACGGTTCGTTGTAGAAAATAACGATGACGCTGGCACTGGGCAGAGTGCTGGAATCGAAGTGTTGCGCCAGGCACAAGGGGTTGCGGTGGTCCCCCACACTGCGGTTGTAGGACAACTGCTCGCTCAGTTCCTCGTTTAAGGCGATCTTCTTGTAGATGGCGTCGCCGCGCTCCTTGGCCTTGCCAGACAGGTGCACTGATGCTCCCTGTTCGCCCAGGCCCACTTTCTGTTTTTCTATGTCCAGCTGGATGCTCTGCTCATAGGGGGACACTGTGGCGGGTCGGGCGATTTCGTTTTCGCTCTCACCGTACGCATTGTATCTGTCTCGAGCGTGGCCCCGGAGGGCGGCTGCTCGAGCAGGGGGCGGCCCTTCATCGCCGCTTGGCTGCTGCACCTTACTGTACAGGATGAAGCACAGGGCTACCAGTATGAATATGATTAGTTTGCCATAGAAGGAACGAAACCGAGGCAGCATTGTGGTTGCTTTTGTGGTGGTTGAGGGTGTTGCTTTGTGATTGAGGTAGCACTGGTCTGGTCACTTTCAATTGCAACGCCACAGACGCAGACGTGGCTGTGGATTACTATTACGTCTTCCTCGTCTCTGGCTAATGTTTCCCTCCTACACTACTAACTAGCAGCTTCATTTGACACGGAGTCGAGTTGCTGGCGAAAATACATACACACGGCACACGGGCATTGGTATGCATATGTCACTAGGTCTGAATGGCTGTGCGCGAATGCGAATACGAATTCCAGTCTTTTCTCGTTTCTAGCAGCGCTGATTGAATAGCGCCGCTCACCCGCTTTAGTGGCTTAAACTAGACTAAATGGAAATTTTAGTTCTAAGCGCGAACGACCCCGACGTCCCTCACAGCCCATATGAACATAAAACATTTGTATAAAGATATAAAACTGTTGCTTCTTTTTCGACCAGTGTAACCGCGGACGATAAGATCATATATACCGTCCGACCCTCAGAAATGTACCGAAATATACCTTCTCATTTACAAAATATACCGTAAAAATACCGAGTAAAAAGGACGGCCCACTTAACTCTCCTCTAAATAGTGGAATACCTTCAATTAAGCGGCGGAGTTTGTACTGTTTGTATATTCTTCATGTAGATCCATCCTTCCTCACTACCTACAAGCAAATAACTACGTATCTTTCATCTGAAATGCGTAAAATATGTTCAAGTTTAAAATAATCATGCGTGGATTTAATAAATTTATACCCTCTGGTCAACAAGAGGTTAAACATTCTCTGTCCATGATAAAAAAATTCCCCGATTTTGATGTTCGGTTTAATATTTCTAGCTAGCTAGGACTTTCAGCATTAACGATATAATTTTATCCAATTTATGTATACATTTTCTACGAGATTGGATAGTTTTCAGAATTCCGTTTCATTGGATTGCGTACATAATAAGGTTCAAACAAAAAAAGGTTTATATCATAAAACGTCATTGTTGCTGGTAAGCCCGGTTTGAGCAATGGGTACGGACATGTTTATACCCTATTTCCCTGAATTAATGTTATCTTTCTGTTTTCTAAGCTGCGTTGAAACATGAATAAATCATTTTTCGTGGATTGAAATGTTTTTGACCCGTTTATGCATTTTATTTGTTTTCTGTATGAACATTTTGCTTCCGATACCTATTCATGGTCTTTTAAGAATTCTATAAACTTCACAATTTCTTTGAGATAGTTTTAAAACAGAGACTGAGTTTTTATGCACTCATTGGAGCCTGAGATAACAAACATTGCCTAAGTTTTATAAAATCCTTTTTCCCAAGGTTTGCAGATTGTTGGTCATACTATTCCGCATACTGGTAAAAATTATCAAATGATATGTTTCTAACGGAAAAGCGTACGTTTTTTATTTTCATTGTTGCTACCTGTTAGATACAAGTAGTGCGGCATTTTTTGAGTACTTAAAAATACCTTAATCCGTTTCCGACACGCGTTTCAAAACGGAAAATTAGGCGTATTCTGAAAAAGCAAAATTTTCAAAACGGCTACAATATACCACACTTTTGCGAATATCGAAGCATCTTGAAATGAAAAGCATGGCTTTTGGGCGAAATCGTTGATTGGTGATGGTGCCAGTGGGAATCGGTGTTTCACATCTGTCAAATATTCTTAACGCTCCTCATAGATGTGTGGGAAAAGGCAATAAACTGTAACTGTTGCTTCTTTTCGTCCAGTGTAACATCGGACTTATCGATCATATATACCGTCTGACCCTGATAACTATACCGAAATATACCTTCTCATTTACAAAATATACCGTAATTATACCGCGGAAATTATATTCCTTGATTTAGATATTCGACTTATTAATACAAGCTAGCAAAGACCTCAGCACTTAACATATAATTTTATTCGATTTATAAATCTTGTTTCCTACAAGATTTGTTTAATTTAAGAACTGTTTTGAAATTAATTGTTCATAAAAGAATTTTTAAACAAAAAAGTCCAACATAAATGTACACAAAATAGATTTTTTTACATGGTAACTACGCAGAGTTGAATTTCTTACGGTGGTACATAAACGTAATGTGATAACGTCATGCTACGTTTTCTACTGGCAGTTTGAACACATGTTGGTTTTAAATAGGACTATATTTGCTTTAAATAATGTTAAAATGTAGTTTTCCTTGCTACTTGAAGTCCATTTTATAGTAGAGTTTTCTCAGATCGACATGTCTTTGACGTATTCATGAACATTTTCCCGGTTTGTATCTGTAAGAATACCACAAACGATAGTTTTGAAGCCATTTTACGACAAAAGATGAAAAATATTTATTCAATTCTACGGTATTCATATCAATATGTGGGGTGCTTTTGAAGTGGGAATATTAGCGGGAATGATGTGGTACATTTTTAGGACCTAAAATCATAGATTCTGATACAGTTTCTATATATAATAGATTTATATTATATGTATGTATTACGTATTATAATTATGTATTACATAATTGGACAACGATAATGAAAATCTAAAGGATGGCTCGAAGGCTCAAGTGAAATACATGCTTAAGGTGTGTTAACTGTATTACTTCATAAGAAATAAATATTAAATATTATTTAAAATATGCAATATGCTCTGCAAGGTATACATGCAATGGTAAAAGGGTGTCGAAGTCGTTTAAAAGACGAATGCCCTGGCAGGCTGTTCAAAACAAAGACTCAGAAAACATGGAATCAATTGAATCTTTAATTATGCTTAACATAATCGTTTTCCTTTTTCGTGATCATTTGGATGCTTTACACTTTTGTTTGGTGCGAGGATACAAATCATAAATTTATCCATCGAGGGCCAGACACTTTTACAACCCACATTGTGGCCCAGTTGTCATAGCAATTATTTAAAAAAAGCGGAAACTCATATCACTTAAAATGTCGCTGAGAGCGAGGCTGGAAGCGAAAGGGACTGACTGACTGACTGACTACCTCGAAACTGTCACACTTGACACTTTTTCTGGCACTTAATGCACAAATTGCATGTTCATTTGTTGTTAAAACGAGACAAAATGGATTTCCTATTACAAACCTGTTGCTGCCTTTGACATGCAACAGCCCGGGGCAGATACATACATATGTACAGACATATAATATATACAGAGGTGAGTGTTGGAGCTGATGTTGCTTCTTTCGTTTCGTTTCGTTTTTTTTGTTAGTGGCGTTGCTTGTTAAAATTTCATTTTAATTCTAATTGACAGTGGGGTGTATTCTCGTCCCAACTTTCCTTTTGGTAATTCTGCGAAATTATGCCAACTACTATGTATATGTATTCTGTCTGACTGTGCTCATTTGTGGCGCTGGCTGTGATTAATTTCAGTAATTAACGTACGAATCTTTATTGCAAACGGTCGTCGCAGTTGGCTCTTTGGACGCATAATTAATACGTTACGTATACGCATTGGTGACGCTGCGGGAGACGCTATGGGCCCCAGCAGCGGGCGGACGAGCCTCCGGCACTGCCACAGCCAAAAGTTCAAAGTGCTCTCCAGCCAGTTATTGGAGTTTCGGCGGGAACCCGGTCCTAGAGAGCGACAACACTTGTGGGAAGCAACTGGCGAACCGCTGAAAGGTGGCAACTGTTTTGCCAATCTTTGCTAAAACTCTTTTAACAGCTCTGAGCGACAAAAACTAGGAAGGAAATAAATTACTGGCTTGGAGGGGATGGCAGGGTGGCTGTGCCTTTGTTTTTTCGGTCGCCAACGACAGACAGACACCTCCAAAGCAGAAAGAGACCGACACAGAGACGGACAGACAGTGATAAAGGGGGCGAGAGGCCAACGACGAATTTTGGAATTCCATTTCGTGTGTGACCTTAAAATATAAGTTTGTAAAAATGCATCAAATCCGGCATTGAAAGAGATTGGTTGCTTCGTTCGGTTCGAGAAATTAACACCTTCTAAACTGAAATACCCTTTATTACCACCGAAAATTATGCATTTCAGCAGCATTTCGTGAAATAGTTAATGACTAAGGTCGAATTAGTTTACTCTTATGAGTTATGGTCCGGAACCGAATGGAAAATCAGCCACCGTCAAGAGCCTGCCAGAAAATACGTTTGGTAAATAGCAAAAGTGCTCGATAAATAATTACAAACAAAAATTACTCTATTGAATAATGAGTGGAGCTCCAAACGAGGCCTCATTAATACAATAAAAAGGGGGTTAAAGACAACAAAACAAACGAAAAACAGTTTAACTGCTGCCAGACATTGTTCCACATGTGAGCCGACTGTGGCTAAGGCGCTTGCCATAATGGCTCAAGCCACAGAAATCTATTAATCTTAACGACCCTGAAGAAGCCACAAGCAGCTGAGAAATGGTCATCATCCGTCAATGCGAATGGGCAGTCGTCGACAGCGGATAATAATAGAATTGGGATTGCAGTTGAGAAATGCTTGCCAGAGATTTTACGGATTACGGATAGTGGAGTGGATCATGGACTGACCTGACCGTCTGTCTGCTACTTTCGTTTCGCTCCGAAACTTTGCAAATGTCAAAAGGTTGAGCAATTGAACGATGGCATTGCATCGGGGGTTTCATCAGCTCAGTTCGATTCAGATCCGATCTGATCACGGCTTCTCCCATGACAAAACTGATGGACCTGGGAACCGTAATGGGAATCCGCTCCACTAACATAACATGCGTATTTAAAACAATGATTTATGATGCAGCATGTTCGATTTTAAGCACAGATTTCTTTTACCACTAAATACCAGATTGAAAGTGAAAGATTTCAAAAATCCCGCCGGCGATGACAGTGTCAGACAGACCACTCCATTGTATTGTATCACCCACTGATACTGGGGTGCTTGGGGGGTTACGGTTACCCAATCCAAACTCCAATCCCAATCAGCACGCGTCAAAAGTGGCGCCAAAGTGACGAGCCGAAATGCGGATGATGCGAATCAAATATGCATGCAAGTTGCCCCAAAAGAGCACAAATTATTACGCCTTTATGATGGTAGCCAGTTCGAGTTTTGCATAATCATCGCATACTTCGGTGCGACTGCGCCGGCGACGGCGACTGAAACACCCGCATTGTCGTCTGTTAATGGCCATATTTATGTAAGATCAAATCATGTGAGATGTCATCGAATATTTGTCCAGTTCATTGGGTCGACGACTCATCGCTCGGAATGCAGATTGCGTCCGTCGAGTCGATTTGGGTTTTCAAAATCGTTATAGATGCACACATGTAGATATAGATAGACACATCCGATTGTCTTTTAAAACCACATCAAATTCAATATAGCGAATCTATCAAAATACAGAATTGAGCATTGTCTCAATGTTCGCAGTCCCTGATGCGATGATGATTCGATGTCGATTTGCATATCCGCTATAATTTATTGTGCGGAGGTGGCCTGGCCAATCTCTATTCAATATTCCTTTGTTTGGCGAAGGTTGCTAAACTAACAGCGAACTGGACCAGATTCGGATTAACTTTGCCAAAGAAATTTTTTTCTTTATTTTAATTAATGCAGACAAAGAAAATATCATAAAAAGTGATTCCAGAATCTTCGGTGTTGTGTATCGCCTCCATTTCGAGCAGCCCCTGCAGCCCCAGAGCCCCAGGACATAGCAAAGGAGCAGGAGTGTTGCACATCGTTGATGGAGGGGAGCCGGGAGAAGAAGGAGGAAGAAGGACTGCAGACATGTCTCGTGCATGACTGTCATCATCACACTCGCGAAGCACAGCAGCGACCAGTTCAGCATTAGTTCCTTGCTGGAGTTACGGGGAAACGGATACGACTGGTCGTTCAGCTGTATGTTTGCCAAATTGAATCCTTCCCAGCACAGCTGCTAGCTGTAGATTGGGAGGAGCGAGAAAATGCACAACAGGACGAAGATAATGCCCAGGACGAGGGGTTGATCACACAATGATCGTGTGTAGCTGTCGATATGGCACGGTCGGAGGCGGGACCATGTGCACCAAGACAAGTGGTATCCAGGGTCATTTTAATGTCCAGGAGATTCTCCCACGTCCACTTGGTTCTTATGTTTTCATGGCATGTAGATTTTCCAACGGTTCGTGGTCAGCCGTACTCTGACAACTACCCTGCTGGGCGGGACCACATAACCAACCATTTCCAACCAGTTGAGCTCATGAAAGCAGTGACAGGTGCAGATCTGGTCGAATAGGTTTCGCATACCTTCACTGGCTGAATGTCTTTCTCTAGGTACATCAGACGCCTTCTCACTTGCAGCATCATCAAAGTGCGATAGTTCTTCTCTCTTTCAGCACTAGCTCCCCAGCTCAAGGTCAGTGTCGAGCTGATCAAGTTCCAATCGTAGTCGGTGCTGCCCGAGGACGCCAGCGCAGTGGGACTTCCAAGCGTTTGGACACCGCATGGAAAACCCAATTCTGTTCGTAGATGAGCAGAGTGTCGAAGTCTTCCTCAAGACGCATTCTCAGAAGCAATGTTTCCTCCAGATACAGCTCACCCTGATTGGTAATATCTGACAGTTGGCCACGAACAAGTACGAGGCAAGAGCGAAACAAGAGAAATCTCTGGATAGATATTTATGGTAGCGTCAGTGTTCGTGTTCAAGTGTGGGCATGGCTTCGCAGCTGCGAAGGTCAGAGCGGTGTCCGTGCTTGGGCAATTGGCTGTTTCATTAAAAATGCATTAGTCCAAATTGGCCAGCAAATAAACGCTTTAAATGGTCTCGATATAAGTGGCTGAATGAATGTTGGAGGATGAGGTCGGCAGCCTTCTTCTCCCCAACCAGATCTCTAGGATAAAGCAGCAGCAACTTATTCCCATGACTGAAGCTCCAAAGAGCTTCAGTCTCCAGGAGATGTCCTCCACCAGAATGGCCGGCTCAATGTGTGGCGGATGGCTGGAGTCCCTCATGGTCGTCAGACCCAGCCTCACCATGTCGATGAAGCTCTGGCTCTTGCAGAACTGCACCAGACTCCCCGAAGAGGTGCCGGTAGGGCAGGTGACGGCGCCGCGGGATTTGGAAGTACAAAAAACGATTGAAGCAGAGATCCAATGAATAGTAGAACATGGGCTTCTTGAAGATCCTCTGCTGCCCCTGGTAAGAGCTCCAGCGTTCATTGGTTACTGGGTAAATGAAGCTGTCATTAAATGAATTGCGCAGACGCACGAACTCATCAAAATCTTCGATGACCCAAATACGATCCCTACGTATCTGACGAATGTGAGAATTGTTTTTGGCGGTGAGAATATTCATCTCGAATCTACTGATGGCGAACTTGTGGCGGGAATTGCCCACATCCTGGAAGGTGCGGATGGACGGCTCGGGCGGAGCGAGCGTGAGGAAGGACCCAAGATAGGACTCGTAGATTGTGGTGATCATCAGGCTGGCAAAAACAAAGAATGAAGAAGACGAGCTTTAGGTATCTGCTTGAGTTTCGTGGAAACGGAAATGACTGTCCCAAGAGACCGCGCAGACTCTTGTCGTTCAGCAGGATGTTTGCCAGGGTCAGGCTCTTCCAGGACAACTGCTGACTGTAGATCAGCAGCGCTGAGAACAAAAGAAGAGCACTAAATGATGCACAGCACCAGCGGATGCACTTCGCCTGCGTATATCTGGTTGCATGGCAGCCTGGCTGAGATCGGAACCATAAGGCAGTACGATGACAGCAAATAAGGATTGATTAAGTTATTAAAATTAAATGACTCTAGAGATGCAGACATTATTGTGCCAATGTCGGTATCCTTCCATAGGGGATGAAAATCCAAGGTAGCATTGACCTTTTGTGCGTAGCTGCTCACCAAATTGGCGACGTAACCAATTATTTTCTCCTTGCCGCTCTTCGCATCCTCGTACACTATGGTTTGGGGGATCTGGCGGATGGCCTCTGTTCTGATTTTGCCACCTCGAATGTCCCGAAAGTGCTCGATAAAAATTGGTCTGTTTTCGCATAGGTCTCGCTCCACATAGTTGGGCTTTTGAAAGCAACGACAGGTGTAGATGGTCACTAGCTGATCAACGGTTGCTTTCATCATCGCTACATTATGATGCTCTCTGACAGAATAGTTGCCACCGAGAGTCTCTGGCTCGATGTCCTCCACCAGATATATTTGCAGCTTCATCAAAGTGCGTTAGTTCTGCTCTCTCTCAGCACTGGCCCCGCAGCTAAGAATCAGTGTCGAACTGCTAAAGTTCCAATCGAAGTCAGTGCTGCCAGAGGATACCAGCACAATGGGTCCCAACGAGAGCCTCAGCATTGAGTGGAAAGGTCAAAGGTCTCCTCCACGCGTAGTCTCAGAACCAATCTTAGAAATTTTTCCTCCAGATCTACTTTTCTGTGATTGCTAATTTAGGCAGTTGGGCACTCATCATTACCATCACCTGCCCGAGGCAGAAGAGAATCAGAACGAGCCGTCCTCTAGTCATCGGCCACTTTTTTGTGGCAGAACCAGTAGCAGTAGTATGTAACAGGGCCTGTCATGCAATTTTCATGTTCAATAAATTCTGTTAGGGCAGGGGGGGTTATTCCACGACCCATGCAGCGGTAATTAACGACTGCACATACATATCTCTCGGACTGATTGGATGGACGGTGAGAATGTAAGCGGCTCCACGCACAGTCAGTTGTTGGACTTGTTGCACAGTTCAGGCGCGTGAGACTGCCTCATTTGAATGGCTTGTGAGGCTTTTAACAACTTCCGCTCCGCAGCGGTACTCCAACTCCAACTCCAGGTCTAGCTCCAGCTGCACTTCCATTTCAAATGGGATCGAAAGTGTAGCATGTTGAGCAGAAGTATCGCAGATGAGAGCAATACAGACAGACAGACAGACGCAAAGCAATTCGATTGCTGAAATGAAATTTTCCGGCAATTTGGGCAAAGTCAAGCTCATTGCATTCGATTTTCGTCTTGACTTTGACTGAGTCTCTCATCGAAAGTGAGGAAATGCAAACATTTCGTTTTGTGCTTTTAATTGCAGTGCAAGAGCAAGTGGATTTCAATTATTTAAATGAGTCGCTTCCCTGGCATGCCACTCGAAGTTTACCTCTGCACTTGGGGCTGCACTTCCGAATTTTCGCTCTTTCAAAACTGGTCTAGACCAGCCTAAATGGCGAACAAAACGACACAGTGCCGGAGCAGCAGAGGCAGAAGGCCAAGAGGAGGCCGAACTGGAACCGAATTTCTTCTTCTTCATCATCATCGTGTGCTGATATCGTGGCTTTATCTCTTGGCCTGCCTTTTGCCATTTGGCTCTCTGCTGCTGTTGCTGTTGCTGCGGCTACGGCTGCTGCTGCTGATGTTCGGAATGACGTTTCAGCGAAAGTTGTTACGTTACCATCGACAACCAGCACCGACGAAAAAACACTGAAAGCCTATGCAAAACCGGTCGGACATTGATTTTTGGTTACTGCAAATTGTCTGGCCATGACCAGCTCAGGGGGGAGCACACGGAGCTCATCTCCAGCTGCAGCTGCATCTACAAAAATGTTTTCTTGTCACTTGTTTTGCTCCACACTGCGTATACTCGATATGACCGCAACGGCTTTGGCTGGGATGGTGTGCGCGCGAGTGTCGGTGTGTGGCTAATTTTCAGCTTATGGCTGGCTGTGTCCACACAGCTATTCAGTCGCCACCTCAAATACAAATTGTTCAATATTTGTTCAGAATAAATATTTGTTTAATACGCAAACTACACACTAACTGCACTTCCCGTCAATCGAAACTCAGTGAGATTATGTTTTATGTTCAAATATTATGTTAGAAAAAGTCGAAAAAGGAAATCAATAATAATATTTAACCTTGCCTTCCCGTATCTGCTTCTGTTGATGAGCTAACTAATGGTATATTTATCTTTCTGAAGTGGAAGTTGTGCAAAAATGATAGAGTGTCCTCATATTAGGTACATATGGTATTAGATTAGATTTACCTTTAAACAGTGGTGCTATTGTATGTTTCTAAAATGAACATTAAGTGTATGTAAATTCAATTGAATATTAAATATTAAATGAAAATCAATAAGAACGATTTCGTAGGCTAACGCCCATTCGGTATTGGCTTTCGGTATTCATTTCCTTTCACTTCTTGGACAAGCTTGAAAATGGCTTGTAATCCAGGGAGCTAGCTATAAACAACCCCAGAGCCACCGAAATCTGCACAATCTGCTCATTATGGCTTCGATTGTGTTTTTGTTTTTGGCTTTTTTATTTTTTTTTTATTTTTATATATTGTTTTTCTTGTGTTTGGCGAATTGTATTTTTGGCGTGGCTCTCTTAGCGATAATGTGCCCACTTTGGGCCTGTTTGTCGGACAATTTGCCGGCGTTTTTAACACACATTGACCAGGGCATTGTTGTAGATTCGGTTGGCTGTCTGGCCGCACAATTCCAGCTTCAGTTCGTGGCTACTCTCTTTCATTTCGTTTCTTTTCCCCCACTAGGATGGGATCGGAGTACATTGGAGGGAGGCTGAAGCAGTTGCCATTGAAAGTAAAATGAGCCGTTGGCATCCAGATTCACTTTCGATGCTTTGATTGAGAATGCTTGAGTCCGGTATTGGCATCTTCAGCATAAAACTCACCTCGTGGGGAGCGTGGCAAGTGTGTCTTCTTCGGCCGTGGCTCTCTCTGCTCGCTTCTCTTTCTCTGCCTCTGTCTCTCTCTCTCTCTCTCGCTGTCTCTCTGTGGCAGTTGCTTCGTCTTCGTTTTGGCCAAGTTGCGAGCCGCGGTCGACTTCAAGTTTCAGTTACAATTCGGCAGCGACTCGGCCTGGTTGCAATTCCCTCGATTGCTCCGCGCGTCTCTCTTTGTGCTTGTGCGTGTATCCTGAAATAAAGCCACAAGGATATACCAATAAAGTGGGTGCAGTGCCAGTCTGGAGATATAGTTGCAATCTCAGCTCAAATCAGTGTATTTTCCTGGTGCTTATCGAGACGATTTTCATTTTCAGCTGCTGCCTCATTTTGGATAAGGAATTAGTTTTCATCCTGTCGCGATGAGAACCCTGCCATTGCTGGTAAGTTGGAGACGGAGACCAGCAAACTTACCTCACAATTAAATGGGAATTCATATAACAACAACAACAACAACCACTTTGGGAGGTGTCAACGCTTGCTTGACCTACGGGCTTGCGACCTGCCCCAAGCCCCCCCAGGGAGTCATTCTCCACCATTGACATTGACAAATAGTGTCATTACATGGTGGCAAACAGAGACCGGAGTAAGCCAAGTGTAAATTTCCTTCCGGCTGCCTCAGCACTCAACACTCCACACTCAGCTCTCGGCACTGCCGCCTGTGCCTCCAGACTTCGACTTGGCCTTTTTAACGCGAAGAAATGTTGGCCTATCTCGTGTATCTCATACTCGAGTGGCTCCGCATGTGGTGGATGGAGTGCGGGTGTGCCCCGCCTGCGAATTGTCTCATTGCCTGCTGCCTGCCGTGCACTTGTTAGCACTGCCTGAGGCTTTGGTTGGGGATGTTCCCAGGGTTACACTTGCCCTAATATTATTGCCCACAAATAAGATCAAGGGAACCTATCCACTGAAATCTCCAAATACTATTTGGTTGCCCAATCGTTTTTTGTAGAGCATGCAATCAGCAGTCTGATTGCCTGCTGCACGAGTAGAACCTATTGGGGCAGCTGGCTCAACTCATTAAACATCTTCATCTGCATCATCAGCAAAACCAACATGAGAGCTCCAACTGTCCTCCTTTCCATCTTGATTTCTGACTCTGCCTCCGCCTCTGTCTACGTCTCTGGCTCTGCATGTTCGTCTGCCTTTCAAAATTGAGGCGCCAAACGACCATCAGATTTGGCTTCAATCTCCATCTTCATTGGTTGTGCAAAGGCATCCAAAGATGACTCTAGACTTTTGCAGCCGAAAAATCCCCCATGATGATCATTAGTTGCTACCATTGGGTCCATCACAATCACATGTGTGTACGTGTGGACGTGTGTGTGTGTAACCTTTACAAAAGTCTTGTAAGGCGCTTCATTTATCGAACTATTGCAATTCGGTCTGAATAGAGCAGCGCAGAGATGCCCGTACAATAAATGCCAAAAGCTGGCCCAGATAAACATTATTTCAGTTGTGTAAAAAACCATTTCATGGCTAATTTTCAGTCGCATAGAAAGGAAAATGCTGATTGTCATTGCCCGATGTTTGCCTTTGTTTGCGCGAACAAGAAGTGGAAGAGGCTTGTGTGTGTGTGTGTGTGTGTGGGGGGAAGAACTGCCTGACTTTCTGTGCTTTTTCTGTCCGACTAGGGGCTATGCTATGCTCACGACACCGCACACTTCAGCACCTGCTGCTGCCCCTGGGCCCCAACGGCACTCTCCACTCTGACAGTCCCCCCAAATAGTAGGCCGAGGCTGAGCATATTTTAATATGCTGCACGCATGCAAACCGACCATTTGCTGCCTGCCTGCCGCATGGAGTGTAGAAAGTTGACTGGCATTATTTTGTCTCTGGCTTCCATTCGATTATTATTATTATGTATCTAGATTGCCAGCAGAAAGTTTCGTTTCAATTGCGACGACCACTGCAGCCACTAATCCACAGCTTCGGCCCCCAGATGATGCAGCCAGCCCTACCAGATCCCGGCATGGGCAAGGAATCCACCTTTCACTTCCCGCTGCAGCTCAATTATTTCCATTGCCGAGTGCTGAAATCGAAAGATGCGCCCGCTGTCCGATGTCCGCTGCCCGTCCGGCAGCCTGGCCTGGACGGACCAGCCGAAATTCAGCGGCAAAAATGGTTATAAATAAAAGGAAAAACTTTTGCAATTGAAGACGAGTTATTAGCAGCCAGTTTTTAGCTGGACAAATGTGAATGTACCTGTGTCCCCCGTTCCGGGATGGAGTCAAGTGAGACTTGAAGCTGGAGTTAGAGCTACTAGTATGTATGTACCTCCGCGAGGAGACACACGAAATTCATATCTCGGAATGCGGTTTTCGACCGCAGACAATTTTCTGTTTGTAGCGTAATTACAATACCATCCCACAATTCGGAGGTGGATGATGCGGGGATATTTATTTTAATTAAATGTTGCCCAAGTAGCCTAGCCGTAAGCAGCATCTTGGTCTCGAATCTGACCTGAGCTGCAGTTTCGGGCTGCACATGAAATTCACATGAATATTAATAATGGTCCGAAATTTCTCGGATGTCGATTAGGTTGCCTGCTAATTTGTGGCCCCAACTTGTTTGCGGCTTTTAATTATTTGACTTCTTTCTCTATTTGGCATTCGCCGGAGAGGGGAACGAGACTTGGCCAGAGAAAGAGAGGCAGCGAGAAGAAGAGTATTGCATAATACATAGTGCGTCATGAATGCGGCCAGAGTTCATCGCGCGGTTCCGGATGGCTATCGGCGGCGACCAAGTTTGTTTAATTTATGCACACTTTTTCTTCGAGGGTTACTGATTGTTTATTTGATTTTTAGTTATTTTATGCAACGACCTTGCCCAGCGCTTAAATAACTTAAAACACACACCGAAATGCTTAGCTCTTTTTAGAGCCTCCTCTGCCACCGAACGCCCTCAACCGAAGTGAGTTTTGGATGGGTTAGTTAATTAGTTTGGCTTTTGATTGGTTTCGTCTGGCTGCTGAATTGGATTGGGATTCTCCTTTCCATTTCCATTTCCATGTCCACATTCGCGCCCCAAATGCGTGCCTCGAGTTCGTTGCCTAAGTCTTTTGTTTGCCAGCCACTGCTTCGTTTCGCCTCCTGGTGCGGCACGGCGGCTATACGAGTAGTGACAATATTGGCACTAGCCGCCTAGCTGATTGTTTGTAACCAATTGTGGACATAGATACTTACATGCCGACAAGTATCTACAGCTACACACACAAACACACACATACAAGATGGACAAAGTCTGGACGTTGTTTGCTATCGTTTGCATAACCCGGCTGTTGTCGCCGCCACTCATACGCAACATTCGTTCAATTGCATTTCAATTTGCTTATTACTCGGCAATTTGCAATTGACACACTGCAGAAATATGAAATGAAATGCTGAGGCTATGCAATGCGGCGGAGCTGGGAGGTGGTCATGGTGAGCCTAAACCCCCACAAAAGTTGGTCAAATTACAAATACGAATTGAGATCTCTGGGCGACAGTCTGTTACAGTTGTTTGCGCCCCCATTTAAATGAGAAGGAAAGACGCAATCAACTTGAGAGCTGCCACCCAGCCTCACTCATTTGTGGCTGGGATTCCTTAGAGTGGTCGGACAACTTTTACATTCGCCCGGCATGCAGTGCTGCATCATCTTCCATCATTTTCCAGGGCCCATTATGCAGATCAGCCTGGCTGGCGGGCCTCACGCACAGCGCACAGCCCCCAGCCCCACGCCACCAAGACGCTCTAATCCGGCCCAAGATGCTCCAAGATGCTCCAAGCCCAAGCACGCACACGAAAACCTGCTACTTGTCGGCACGTTGCCGCCATTGAGGCTGCCAGGTGGACCTTCTTCATTATTATCATCTGGTGCTTTGCTGCTGCTTTCTCGCGGCCAATTCATGTCAATTCATGAGGCAGATTCGACCCCAGCAGAGTAGCAGAAGCATAAAAACGCTTTCATTTTTCATTTCATTTAATAATTCATCATATTTCTCATCTCTGCCACCTCCCATCGTGTTGCCCTATCTGAAGCGCCCAAAAGTGTTTATGGCCTGGTCCACATTTTCCCCGCTGGCGTGTCGCTTACTTCCGTTTTCGGTGGTATCGTTGGTGGTGCTGGTGGCACTTCTGAAACACAATGACGACTGCATAAAAAACGATAAATGTTTTATTTTTTGCGTACATTCCGTTTTTTACACCATTTCGTCTCGCATGTGCCACGTTTGTCGTTTAAATCTTTCGTTTGTTTTCGCTAGTCTCACATTTTCTACACCCCGATTCGAGCCCCGATTCACTTCCTTTCCTCGTTCCTGCTGGTCGCGCTACAGTTATTCCATTTGGACAGCTGTCTCAGTCGCAGTCGCAGTCGCAGTGTCAGCCGGCTCTTATGCAACCTGGGGCCTGGGATTTAATTATAAGGATTTACCAGATTGTCGGCAATTTGGCGAGAAAACGAACGCGAAAGTGACGCATTATTTACATCCGCTTCGGTTTCGCCTCTCCGCTGCTTTCATTGGTGTATTGGGAATTATGGGAAATGGTGTCAGTTGGGGCTATACGAGCTCGTGTGTAAGTTCTCAGAGCTGTCCCAGTTATGGCAGATAATATGGCTTCCCCATATTTCGAATGGACATTGTGTTTTTTCTTTTCTTGTTGCATCTTTTTATACCCGTACTCGAAGAGTAAAAGGGTATATTGTATTTGTGCTAAAAGTGGATGTGTGTAACACACAGAAGGAGGCGTTTCCGACCCCATAAAGTATATATATTCTTGATCAGCATCAATAGCCGAGTCGATATAGCCCTGTCTGTCCGTCCGTCTGTCCGTCTGTCCGTCCGTCCGTCTTGTTTGTCGCCCATTGCTCGAAGGCTATAAGAGCTAGAGCAACCAACCTTTTTATCCAGTCTGATGTGGTATCTCACTCCTAGAAAAGTGTTTCAAAATTTCGCCCCGCCCACTTCCGCCCCACAAAAGGCGCACATCTGTGGCGGCCACAATTTTGACAATAACAAAAACTAAAAATGCAGAATCATAGAGACAGCCCATATCTATCAGGGGCCCAAATCTGAATCGGATCGGATCATTAATATAGCCACAATAGACAAAAAACATACGCAAAAAACTTCGCTCCATCCCTTTCGCACTCACACAAAATCGAGTCGATTTGGTTTTGTATTTTCTGTCGCCTGGATCTCAGAGACTATAAGAGCTAGAGCAACCAAACTTTTGGCCAAGACTCCTGTGATACCAAACCTGAACAAGTGTATTTCAAAATTTCACCCCGCCCCTTCCGCCCCCCAAAAAGACGAAAAATCCACAATTTTGAAGAAGATAAAAAACCAAAAATGCAGTATCAAAGGAAATGATCATATCTACCAGATTCCCGAATTTGGTTCACATCGGATCATTATTGTAGCCACAATGATCAAATGAATTTTCAGCAGCGGGAATACCCCGCCGTTCTGTGTTTCCCCTCGTCCGATTGCTGCTTAAGTCATTTATTGGGGTTGATTGTCGCAGCAGATTCTCTCACACACACACTCACGCTCAAACATGCTGCCTCGTGCAATGTACGTGTGTTGTTGTGAGAACTGATGTAGATGATGTAGATGTCGATGACAGATGTATCAAAAAATGTAAAATGTAAAAACTGAAAAAACATTTTAAAATTCCACATAAATCACTGAGTACGGGTATAAAAGTAGAGTCGCGTTCGAAGCGACTCCGTACGTTCTTTCTCGTTTTGCATAATTTGGCGATGACTGACGTACCCCGCCCCCCCCACTCGCGTAATTAGCCTGCAGACAAGCGACAGTTCGCCATCCCGTCCCGGAGTTCTTGGTGGCGGAGACAGAGCGAGACTCTGTTAACTGGCCTCGTCCGGGCGGGTGGTTCACATTGCAGAGATGACTCTCAAGTTGTTGGCCAGAATAATAGTGCCGTGTCACATGCTGATGGCTTGAGTCGGCTCTGTGTTGGCACATCCACATCCACACTCGCATTCACATGGCGGACGGACTAACAATGGCAGATCAACTCGCACATATCATAACTGCTCATCATCGGGAGCATGATTGCAGTGGGATGAGATGAGATTGCCAGCGGCTAATGGCAATAACTGTGGTGTGTCTAGACAACAAAGCAGCCGAAAATAAACACAATTTACATGAGAACTTGTTCAGCTATTTGTCAGTTGCAACTTGTCTGTGGCAGGCCTAACTGGAGGCAGCAGTGGGAGCTCTGTGAGATTTCACTTCGCGAATCGGCGAACGCCAACACAAACAGCAAAAGCTGCAAAAAAAAAAAACAAAACAAAACCACCGTAAAACGTGCCGCTCGTCAGCACAGACACCCAGCAAACCAAGCCATCCAACATCCAGAGTGGCTGCCACTTGGCGGGTCATGCCACATGCCACATGCCGCATACCACAAGTTGTGTTAGTCCTGCGGTCAACCTCAGGCTGTCCATGCCACTGGCTTGTATGGCCATTTCCATTACACAACATCTTCACTTTGGGTCTGGCTTTTGATTTACACTTGCCCACTAAATGCTTGCCAAAGATTCGGAGTGGAGACTTCTTCTTCTTCTTCACAGTTTGACGCGGCGCATTGCATAATTCTTCTGGCCAAATGGAGGAAAACTCCGGAGAGAAGAGCTGACTTCCCCGGGGAGGGATGCTGACATCAGATTTATTGGCCTGTAAACATTTTCGTTATGTTAATGTGTGAGTTCATTTTTGGGACCCGGCTCGAGATGAATTTTGATGGCTTTTTGCCTTGCTGACTTGACTCTCTGTGTGTGTGTGTGTGTCTGTTGTGTAAACTTTCTCCCATTGTTAGCATCTTTCTTTTCATGAACTGCTTTCGGCTGTTTGCGCCAGCTGCTGTCGATGCCCATGTTGATTTGATTATTTCTCTACTGTTTCATATTTGCTTCCCCCTGTGTCTTCCCTGTGTATCATTGTATCATTGTTTTGCCAAATCTTTGACATTTGCTTATTGAATATGGTCACTAGAGTGTGTGAGTGGTCAGCCAGCCTTTCATTGTATCTACTATAGCTTAGAGTCGAGTGTAGGGGACTACCGAAAAGCGAATACCGAATGACTTGAGGTGTAGGTCAGTTAGAGGGACAAGTATGGTAATGTCTTCTGCCTTGGCTGTGACTTTGCTTGGTCAGTTTGTATGGGAAGTCACTGTTGGATAATCGTAGTGTTTGTGTGGGTTTGACAATGCCCGCGATTAGCATATGTCGCGCACAAAGGTTATGTTATGGCATAGCCCCCGAAAATACGCATAGTCTATCCGGTAGGTGAGTGGGGAATGGGGACCTAATAATTGCAATTATATGTTGTCAAAATTCGGAATGAGACTGCATGCAAAGATACTCATACTCGTACCGATAAAACAAAAACAAAAGGCAGTCGCGGCAACAAAAGGTTGCCTCAGGAACTGTCAAAACTCTGTCTCACAGCTTCCGTTTTAACATGGCTCCACTCCACCTCCACGGACCTAGAGTATACATAGGTACAGACAGATAAAGGCCAAAAACAATGTGACAAAGATGCCATAATCAGCTTCAACTACCGTGAGATTTCGTATACCGAGATTGCCACCGCCAATCGACAAGCGAGAAAAGTCGTCAACTGGGTTAGGTTAGACCCGCCATGTGGATGTGGATGTGGATGTGGATGTGAATGTGGGTAACTCTCATTGTCGGTTGAGTGTGTATTATTTTCACTTCACTTTCGGCTCACCCATCAAAATATGTTATATGTATATGTACTTGTGCCCCATTATATAGATACAGATACAAATCAAATGTCAAGCGCCCACACAGTGCGGCCGACATCTGCAGCCCAAATGCAGTTTGGAAAGTTGAGAAAATTGAGCCCGGGCCAAGTGAAACAGAATGGGGTTTTCCTTCTGTCTCTCTGGCATTTTTTTTGCGAGGGCGTATCACTTCACCACTGTCTGCTCTCTGGGCTCTGCATGCTGGTCAATTAAATTGAAATTGAAATTCGTCGCCGCACTTCAGGGCAACTTTCACGGCTAAGCCTGAAAGGCCGGGCTGCCCGTGACTGATGATGACTCAATGCCCTGATACGGCTAGGCTGATTCGCTGATTTACTGATTCACTGATTAACCATATCGCAATCGCGCAAAAGTTAACCGCCAAAAGAGTCTGGAAGGCTTGAGGTGAGCTCTAGCCTTGCCTTTAACCCATCGAGATGTCGGCGTGTCATTTCTGTGGTCAACAACTCAATCTCAGCCTCTCCATCACAGCAAAGCCGTAGCCGCAGCCACCACTTGACATTGACCCAATGCAGAGATGGAATGACGAAAGCACACATCACACATCCATCCATCCATTCAATCCCACTTTGTTGGGCTAATTTCTGATGCTCGCTTTTATTGCGTCGTTAATTCGCCTCTTTTGGCCAATTCACAAAATTTGCTTTGCCATCTTCTGCACAATTTGCGGTTGGTAAAAGTGTTTGCTTATCTGCTTTTGGTCGGGGTCTCGACCTTGTCCCAAGCTAAATCCATTAAAATATTTTCATGTTTGCAGGAACATTTTATTTTTAGAAATGGAAAGTTTGTTGAAATTTTTGAGATTTTCCACGAGTCAACAAATTGTTGTTAGATTCCTCTTACATACATATGTATAGTATGTACATTCATGTATGGATTTAATTTGAGAGGGATTTTCAACAATGTCACCAGATTTCGTACAAATATGTACATATATAGTATATGTATATATCGTAATAGTTTCCATGCAAATTAGTTTTGATTTTAGGACTGTCTTGCAGCTGTAGCTGTGGCATCTGCCTAATCAAGATATGTTTTTGGAAGATCAATTTCAGATTCACGGAATTTTAATTAAATATTTTGGCATTTGAGATGGCAGGAGTAATAAGTGGAAACTTTCTTTTAAATTTTCAGTTGGCGCTGACGCTGCTGGCCATTGGAGCCGCCGCAGCAGCTTCCGCGTCTACCACGGCCACGACCACGACCACGACCAAGACCACCTCCACCACAACAGCAAAGCCAAAGAGCGGGCCCAAGCCGAAGGCTGAGGCTGATAAGCCAACCAAGAAACCATCGCCATCTGCAAAGCCGTCGCCCACGGCTGCCATTACACGGGAGTCGAAAGCGCTGAAGACACCCTTGAATGCCGGCGAGAACCGCGGCAAGAGGACGCTCTTCGACTTCGGCAATGCCGGCTATCTGTATCCGGAGGTTGCCAGCAGGAGGTCGGGCTATGTAGATAACACAGCTAGCTATTATCCTCAGACTGGCTACTACAGTGGACAGGACGCCATTGGTAGGTTGAATGTCGTGGCGAAAATCTGTTAAATAATTCTAAATTCCCCACAATTGCAGCTCAATATCCAGGACACTTTGGCCCGGCATATGCGCCATATCCGCAGTACCTGGAGGCCCCTGAGCCCATAATCGAGATCATTATTAAAGATGCCAATGAGACCCTCGCCGTAGAGCCTGCCCAGCCGATAGTGACCAAGAAGAAGAAGAAGAAGGAGAAGGTCCACGTGTTCTATGTGAACTACAAGAAGGACCAGAACAACAAGCTGCACCTGGAGTCGCCCATAGCCTCCCTGAACAACGATGACAACGAGGAGGAAGAGGAGGAGGAGGAAGAGGTCATCCAGTATCCAGTGACGCCTCTGCCACCCCTGAAACCCACCACCCTGCGCACCATCATCCACCCCGACTCCGAGAAGTTTCACAGCAACTCCGGAATCCACGTCTCCTTCGGAGCGGAGAACAAATACCAGACTGGGCACATTCTGGAGGAGCACGATGCCGAGAGCATTCAGCGCCAGGTGGTGGCTCTGCCGCTCCCAGTGAGCTCCACGGGCCTCAAGGCACAGGATGGCGGCTTTCCCGGAAACACCCGTGCCGACTATGGCAGGGAGAGCAGCTTCGGCAGGAGTCCAGGACCCATCGCGAATCTGCTCTTTGGAAGTGGAGGCAGCGGCAGCTCCAACAGCTACCACCAGCAGTCACCCCTGTACTTCCAGAGCCAGCAGCAGCTTCCCGCGCAGCACGGAAGCAACTATTTCAGAGCCCCATCCGCCCTGGTGGGACCTCCCCACTCCTATCAGAAGCCAGCGCCACAGTCACAGTCACAATCACAGCCACAGCCACAACATTCACAGCAACAACTCCAACTGCAACAGCAGTCGCGTCCCAGCATCACGCAGCAGCAGTTGCCTTCCACCTCGTCCCAGACGATCTTCAATAAGCTGGTCCAGCAGTCCCAATACTACATCAATCACAATCAGCAGTATCCGTCGCATCTGCAAAGTCAGCAACACCAGCAGCAGCAGTACCAGAAGCCACCCAACAAACAGGTGCAGGTGCCATTCTTCCCCACGATTCCGCCCAAGACGCAGGAATTGTCCTCACGCCCCAGTCCAGCGCCATATCATCCAATCAAGTTCCGACCAACGCCGGCTCCCAACTCGCACGTCAAGCCCCTGCCGCTGCCTGTAAAACTGGACAATGCAAACTACCAGCAGCAGCAGCAACAGCAACAACAACATTATCAGCCGCAGCAGCAACAGAAGGTGCCACAGCCTTATCAGTTTGTTCGACAGCCCCAGTTTGTGCAGCAGCCGCAGTTTGTGGTGCGCTCCCCCACGCCGGTGCCAGAATATTACCCGCAGCAGCAACAACAATCGCAGCAGCATCGTCAGCATCAGCAGCAGCAACAACAGCAACAGCAACAGAAGACCATTCAGAGCACCCTCAACTACTTTGATATCAAGCCATCAAAGGAGACAGAACTATTGAAGTCCATACCCAAGTACGAGCAGCACATAATCGAGACCGTGCAGAATCCCATCACTCCCTCCCAGCAGCATCAGCAACATTCTCAGCAGCAGCAATTCAGCTACAGCAGCACCCGTAATGAGGTGATCCATGATGTGCCCGCTCCTAATCTCGCACCCTCTGCCCAACATCCAGTCGACGGCCATTACATAACCGCTAGCTCTGGGAGTACCCAACAGCAGCAACAGCAGCAGCAACAGCAGCAGCAATCTCACTTTGCCAGCTTTTCCAGTGAGTCTCCGGCTCAGCCTCCCGTCTATGCGGAGTCTACGCATGGCCAAAAGGTAATGGTGGTCACACCCGTGCCCCCGTCGGCCAACTATGTGGCCAACTATAACCAATACTCTCAGGCGGCAAACGAGCCCGTGGTCCATGTTAACTCCCAGACAGCCGCTCTGCAGGCCCAGGCCAGCACTCACTTTGCTCAGCAGCCCCGGCAGCCAGTTGGCTCTCAGATCAGCGCTCCGACGGACCACTCGCCCTTCAGTGTGTCCACCTTCCACTCGGATGTGTTCAAAGAGCTCGAGCAGCGAAACCAGCAGGATACGCAGTCTCAGCTACTGTCACAACAACAGCAGCAACAGCAGCAACAGCAGCAACAGCAACAACAGCAACAACAACATCAACAACAACAACAACAACAACCAAAAACTGCAACCGTTCCGGTTGTTCCAACTGCTGCCCCATCTGCTTCCACTCCCAATGGAAAGGCCTCGCAGACGCTGCTCCAACTGCCCGACGAAGTCCCCGAAGATCTGCGCCAGCAACTGTTCTCCTCTGGCATCCTAAACAACGCCGACATCTCAATCCTCGACTACGATAAGCAAGGGGACATTGCTTTGGAAAACCTTCCAGCCGAGCATCTGCAGCACTTCTATGGAGCTGGCGGCGGCGCCCAGATTGCCGAGACCAACAAAGTGCTGACCGTGGTCAAGCCAAATGGGGACAAGGTGGCGCTCAGCGAGAAGCAGATTGATCGCGTCAAGCAGAGTAACTCTCTGCCCCAGAAGCAGAATCTGGACGTGAAGGTGGTGCGCTATGATGCGGGACAAAGCCAGAGCGTCAGCGAAAAGTACGTCCGCACCGATGCCACCGTTGTGAACCCCGTGGACCTGACCGAGCGACAGCAGTACAATCGCTACCTGCCCCTGAAGATAAACGGTGCCCAGTTCCCAATTCCAGACAGCGAGGAGCTACAGGGCAAAAAGATCGTCAGCGTGGTCGTCCTGGCGCCCGTCGAGGCCCAGTCAGGGACAACAAGCAGTGAGGGGCGCAGTGTGGATAACAAGGAGGTCAAGTTCTTGGGCGGCGATCTCATCAAAACCTTGGTTAAGAAGCCGACCAAGGACAACTTCAAGCGTTGGCTGGAGAAAGAGGCGCGTACGGACCTCGAGCTGCAGTCTGTTGTCCTGCTGGTGACCCGGTAAGTGTTCATTCCTCTCAGTTGATGGAGCAAAGCTAACCTTGCGTTTCCCTTGCAGATCCAGCGACGCATCCGCGGATCAGGATCAGGAGATCTTTATGTATGACATCGGCACGGGCAGTATAAATCGGTTGAACGGGGAGCTCTCCAGCACGTTTGTCAGCGTGGCCGAGGAGAATGCTACCAGCGAGGATCTTGAGCATGCCGCCACCCTGGACCCCAGCTCTCTGGAGTCCATGATGCATCTGCGACGCAGATAGGTTGAGTCGCCACCGCAGTCCACAAGAAAATGCCATTTAGCTACTCTTCTACATCATCGTGCGCCCATTCCACAACTTCGCTTTATTTTTTTTGTACCCCTCCCTCCTTAGTTTTGTGTTCCCTATCTTCTGTTCTCTTTGATCTATCATAAGGTTGCACATTTTCTACCAAAAGAAAAGAGAATCATGCTTCATTGATCACGGCATTGCATCCCCAATTCCTCTCGTAGTATTTTCATTTTGTAAATAATCTATGCTGATGTTACAATTATCTTAATTTAAGTTAATTTACGTAAAACAATCAAAATAAATAAGAAACATTTAATCGTGTTAGATGCACTTACATCGGCCGTGCAGTTCTTTCATAATAAGAACGAGGTGCCCGAACCCGACGGGCTCGTTCCTGAGTGACATCATGCCTGGGGTGCATGTTTTCACTGCTCAGATTATGATTGGAATCATCTTTTTCCAACAAAAATATATTCTAGTGCCGAGAGGTAATGCCTTGGAAAGATCTAATTCCGCAACCCGCTCCCCATAAACTTTCATGGCTCCCAATATGCCGTCTTGGTGCTCTTCATTTTCTCCATTTTAATAAAGGCGGCGTCAAAGGCCAGAGCTACATAGTTGCTCCTGCATGACTGGGCAGAAGAGTGGGAGGAAATTCTTCCGATTCAGCACTACTCGTGGCACTACCATTGGGCCGTAAATATGGTGCCCCAGAATTTTCCAGGGTAATCTTGCATGAGCAACGATCGATAGAAATCAACAAATCAATGTTATTGTGAGAAGTGATGTAGATGTAGATTTTTATACCCGTACTCGAAGAGTAAAAGGGTATATTGCATTTCTGGTAAAAGTGGATGTGTATAACATAGAGAAGGAATCGTTTCCGTCCCCATAAAGTATATATATTCTTGATCAGCATCAATAGCCGAGTCGATATAGCCATGTCTGTCCGGCCTTCTGTCTGTCTGTCTGTCTGTCTGTTTTAAAGATAACAGAAAACGGTAAATGCAAAATCGTAGAGAATATTGTCTTTCTATCAGAGGCCCGAACTTGAATCGAATCGGATTATTAGTATAGTCACAACGGAGAAAATCATTTCGAAAGGCATCGTTCCATCTCGCTCTCTCTCACACAAAAACGAGTCGTTGTGGTTATTCGTATTTTGTGTCGCCTGGATCTCAGAGATTATAAGAGCTAGAGCCACCAATCGCCACCCCCCTAATACTCCCCTAAACTCGTCAGCAAAAGGTACTATGTATATATTTAGATTGCTCAATGATTTTTTTTCCACCAAACATAGGAATGATCAGTATGGAGCGAATTATTTGTCCAATTTTCACCATCCTGGTTGGTGCGGGAATGCGTTTTCTTAATTTAAGAAAAAACGACTGTCCATTGATATGCATCAGCTTGTAAACACAGCCCAAGGCAGGCTGACGATAACGCAGACAGGCGACTGTCACTGGGAAGAAAACGAATGATTAAAATCCGATCAAATATATCGCTTTAAAGATTTGTATTCAGCTGAAAATTAAACAAACGTTCCATTCGTAATACGGTTTATTGCATGCCCCGAACCATTCTTAAGGCTGCGGACTATCATTATCCTGAAAGGGAAAAAGAAAGTTAACTGAATTAACATATAATGCGGCTATGAGTTCGACGTGATTGTACGTGTGATGGGTGAACTGAACTCTGACTCTTCCACAAAGCAGAGACATCAGTAGTGTGTGTGGTACATATTTAAATATTTATCATATGAAAAAATGGGGTGCTTCTGGCAGAAAAAAACAACTAATTTCGAATATTCTATTGACAAAAGCTGGCCAGTTCGAGACTTGTGTGTTGTGTCGAAACCGCCATCTAGCGTTGCGATTTTGATGATATTCTGTACTCTGGCGCCATGAAATGGTTTGTTATATTAATTATCACTAGTAGATGGCGCTACATTAAAATCTATGCAGCAGCCCGGATCGCAGCTTCAGCGACAACGACGACGCGCGCAAATAATATTGTAATCAACTAGGCAATAAAGAGTGGTAATAAATACCGATAAAGCGTACATTGGCCAAGCCGCCAAATGTTGAATTTAAAAATGTAATGTAATTCACAGAATACAGTAAATAACTATGAGTTGAATAAATATTTGAGACAAATTTCGTTGGAACAGGACAAACTGGATTCGCATGGTATAGCTAACTTCGTGCGAACCCTACGGCATTTGGGCCAAGGTTAGCAGTTGGGCATCCCAGCCTCTGAGTGGCCCCAAGAAAACGCCAAACGTGTCTGTGTGAGCGACTTGATAGCAGGACAAGATTTCATCCAAGCCCCACAAATCACACGCATACGTGACCGCACTATCGCAGAGCGGGTGGATCCAATGGAGCTGGACGACGTGACCAAAAGCTGTCGAAGAGTAGGCATTCAGAAAGAGTCAGCACATGGCTCTCTTAAACATTCTCTCTCTCTCACAGCCAGTTCGGCTTTTGGGCATGGCTGTAAGTGCAACAAGTCGCAGTCGGCGTCAGCGGCTGCAGCGCCTATAATTACTTGTAGTTTATTTTTAGCTCCACAAACTGCGCGAGGCTGCAATGCAACAACCGGGCAACTGCAGCAACTCGTGTAGAGTGGCAAACAGCCAAATGCAGCGAGCGGCAACAAAACAAAAACTGCAATGAGTAAAATGGGAAAATGGAGCCAGGTTTTTCATGCTGGCCATACCACACACCGGCTGCAGTCGCTGCCGCTTCTGCTGTTGTTGCCATGAGGTGAGCCGTAACAGAGATATTGCTGCTGGCCCGATCTGGCCCGATCCGGTCCCTGCTGCCCAAACGGTTTGTTTGCTTTCCCGTGTTTACCTTATGCAATGCTCAAGAGTTTTTCAGTATTTTGTTGCCAGACAAACAAATTGCAACTGCCAACTGACAAAGTTGTAAAATCTGTGAGATTATAACCAGTAATCATTTACTCTTTCAATATGCTCAAGGGAATAATGATACTAGGCATATGTACATGTACATGCCATACGTAAATATATAGTAGGTCTAAGTAAATGTGGAGTTGTGTATCGACTTAGCTTTTAGCCTACTTTCTGATTCAGTTAGCCTTGGAAACGAATCCCTGTTACCTCGCTTAAGGCTTAAAGTAAAACGCATGCATGCATACATACATAAATTTGTACATACATATGTATGTACGGGCATACAGATTGCATCCATATGTATGTTGTTTGAACTGTTTTCGATTTTTTTTCTACCGAACGAACCGAACGTCTTTTGCTGTTATTTTCGTATTCTGTCTTCCAACATGCAGGCGACATGGCTGCGTTCTTTTTCCATAGTTTTCTGTCTCCACGTCGTCCGTTGCCTCTCGACTTGACTCGTTTCAAAATTGGGTTACAGACACCAAAACCAAGAGAGCGCACGCAGAAAAAAATACAGAAACATAACAGAATGCAAAAATCCGTTTGACGCCCGTAAGCTCCATGAGTCAGAACTGTTGTTGCACTGATTGCTGATGCTTGATGTTGTTGGGCGGGTGGCAGGGTAGGACACAATTTTCGTGCTCAAGATTTCGATTTCTCTTTTAGTTAGTTGCTTCCTTGGCTTGACTCGTGCCTGTATGTCTCTGTCCCTACATATCTCAGTCTGCTTTGTTGCTTGACTTGCGGTGTTACAGTTGTTGCTAGCTCTTTTTTTTGTAGAGGAAGAAGATAAGTAATTTAAGAGCGCAGCAAGCCAAGTGGAAGAGTTTTATTCGATCGCAAATGGTGTATCAAGGCGTATTGGTACAAGGTGAGGTGAACGAGCGCACATTCGATAGTGACTTATTTGAGTTCAGACTTTAGCTTAAGACTTTGACGAGTTATAATTACACTGCATCCCTATGTTTTAATTTACATTTTACATTCCTAAAATATATTATGTATATATGTATGTATCTACACATAATTTCCTGTTCCTCATGGAAATTCATGCCATTAACTACATTAAATAATCAAAATACAACTCATGTTCGAAGTTGGAACCACCTCAATAACTTCTTACGTGATTGTGACAAAACGAGTGCAAAAGAGAGCACGACCACTAAATGGTCACCTTATTTCCATGCACCTTGGCGTGGTCTTTGTCGTCGTCGTCGCGGTTGCGCCAAGCTCCAAGCTGCGCTCACAACGGTTTCGTCAGTCGAAGTGATCAGTTCAAGTGCAAGCAGTCAGTTGAAGTTTTCGGCCCCCAGTCGTGTCGTTGTCGAGGGTGGCGCAGAGAGCCTGGCTCAGTTTTCAAAAGGGCGCGCGATTGAACGAACCGCACCCCCAGTCCACTAAAAAAGCCATTGAATATTCGTGAATGTTTTTCCAATAGCTATTATGCAACTATCTATCCCAGTGAATCTCAACGGTGTTTTTGTGGCCCCCGAGTGAAATCCAATACTAGAGCCAAAACCAAACGACGATCAACGGCGCTTTAAAGCCGTTTTAATATGAAACATAACCGTAATAGCCGCGTTCCATCCCACACTATGGCAGTGAAAAACATGGCGTCTGCTGCTGCTGCGTCGTCCATCTGCGCCAGCTGTGGCGCCGGCGCAGGCAGCCAACGGATTCTGCACATTTACAGCGCGTGGGCGTTGATTACGCTACTGGCCGCCAGCGCCGCCATCGTCCAGAGCGCCGCGGTCTCCTTTGGTTAGTTGGAAGCGTGTCTGGGAAACGGCTGCAAGTTTAATCGGGTCTTAATCTATATGTACATGCATATATCGACTCTTCTCTATCTCCCCACCTTCTTCATTGTGTGCAAATGTGTGAAGAAATTACTGGTTCGAGTAAAAGGAAGCAAAGCAGCACGAACAAAAATGTCTGCAATTGAGGGGTTTGAGCTTTTATCTGAGGTACCTATTTTTGAGGTGTCGGATCAGGGGAAGCCCCCAAATATCGCCGCCGTTGCGAGACTTTCATTTCTCCCATGAGTTCTCCCGTTTCCCTTCTAATCTTCTCTTAAGTCCCTCTTTGATCGTATATGAGTATGGGTACAATGCGCTGCGAACCACTGTCATTTGTTGTGTGTGTTTTAATTTTGTCGTCCATTATTTATTGTCGTTTCTGTCTCACAAACCGGTTGCCGCCTGGGCCTGGTCCCACTCGATCTTAACCGCAATTGACCGACCCGTGCACATGGTTTTGTGTATTGTTTTGGCTCAATCTGTTGCTGATTGCTTGCCATTTGGTCAGTCTCGAGGCTAGTCTCAAATGCCGTCAGCCTTAGCCGTCCCTCTGATAAGCGTGCAATCTCCCACTGTTCGATTGAGCCATGAATCATGGCTGCCCCTAGGCCTAGATGAAAGAGAAAACGAGAAAGAACGTACGGAGTCGCTGTAAACGCGACTCTACTTTTATACCCGTACTCAGTCTGTTCACATGTGATTTATGTGGAATTTTTAAATGTTTTATAAGTTTTTACATTTTACATTTGTTTGCTGCATCTGTCATCTACATCTACATCAGTTCTCGCAACAACACACGTACACTGCACGAGGCAGAGCGTTCGAGTGTGAGTGTTAGTGTGAGAGAATCAGCAGCAGCCGCTTCTGCCATCAACCCTAATAAAAATGTATATTTTGTTTTGGCTGCAGGGGCGGGGGCAGCTCGCTGCCGAAAATTCATTTGATCATTGTGGCTACAATAATGATCCGATCTGAACCAAATTCGGGAATCTGGTAGATATGGTAATTCTCTACAATACTGCATTTTTCGTTTTTCCTATCTTCAAAATTGTGGACTTTCATCTTTTTTGTGGGGGCGGAAGGGGGGGCGGGGCGAAATTTTGAAATACACTTGTTCAGGTTTGGTATCACAGGAGTCTTGGCCAAAAGTTTGGTTGCTCTAGCTCTTATAGTCTCTGAGATCCAGGCGACACAAAATACAAAAAACCAAATCGACTCGATTTTTGTGTGAGTGCGAAAGGGATGGAGCGAAGTTTTTGCGTATGTTTTTGTCTATTGTGGCTATATTAATGATCCGATCCGATTCAGATTTGGGCCCCTGATAGATATGGTCTTTCTCTATGATTCTGCATTTTTCGTTTTCTGCTTTCTTTAAAATTGTGGACGCCACAGATGTGCGCCCTTTGTGGTGGCGCAAGTGGGCGGGGAGAAATTTTGAAACACTTTTCTAGGAGTGAGATATCACATCAGTCTGGAAAAAATTGATTGGTCTAGCTCTAATAGCCTTCGTGCAATGAGTGAAAAACAAGACGGACGGACAGACGGACAGACGGACGGACAGACATGGCTATATCGACTCGGCTTTTGATGCTGATCAAGAATATATATACTTTATGGGGTCGGAAACGCCTCCTTCTGTGTGTTACACACATCCACTTTTACCACAAATACAATATACCCTATTACTCTTCGAGTACGGGTATAAAAAAGGGAAAAAGACACGCGGAAGCATTGCGGCATGAAGTCAAGAAAACAACGAATACAAATGCGAGTCATACGGATAAAAGAAAACAATTTTTGTTTTGTGAAACTTGAAATCAGAAAAACTGAAAAACAGAAAACACAACTCGAGCCGCGAGACAAGCTCGGGCGCGACCTCATTGTCATTGAAATACAGTTATTGACGCAGAATGGCGAGCCACAGCACTACACAGCCACAGCACTACAACCACCACACTTCACAAGATCTGCAGACATTTCACAGTTGCAACATTAACCCTGAGACAGTGCTCAACGCGTTCCGTTGAACTCCAGCCTCTGTCTGGAAGAATGGAAACTAGCGAGAAAGTGCGCAGCATTCGAAAGGGAATCGGAATTTTGATCTACTATATGGTGTTTACCCTTGATATACTACACACAATTTATACGAGCATGATATGGCTTACCATACTATTTAAATTCTCTTGGTGTTTTTTTTTATTTGGCAAGCACAACAAACCCAACCCACCCAGAGACAAGAAGCTTTATTTAACCATCTATAAGCATTCAAGTATACAGATGTTCATACATACATTCATATGTACGTATGAATGGCTTATATACTCACGTATGCAAACTGGTTTCCATCTCCGAGTAGTTATATATGTTGTTGTTGTTGTTGTGAATATCAAATAGAATTAACATATGTTGCCAGCAGCCAGTAGCCAGCAGCACCCAGTCATGTGTAGAGGTTCTGTTTCCCCCAAGTCAAGTTTTTCATTTTATTTTAGTTGTTCGCGCTGTGGTGGCCAAAAGCTCTTTGCTATGCAATTCGATGTCATCTGGGTTCAATTATGTGGGTTCGAACATTCTCCCCTGCATCTGCCCCCCCAGCAGCACCACATGCAACGCCCACTGGTTTTTCCAATTCAAATTAGAACTCAAAGTTGTTTAAGCAAAAAGAGAGACATAGCCAAATATAAAGATAAAGATAAAGATAAATATAAAGATAAAGATGGGTATCAGCATTGTGAAACATTTAATTAAAATGCAAATTGTCCAGAAAAGCTGCCATTTGGAGCTATTTTTCTTGATATTTTATTCTTTTTTCTCCTTTTCAATATTTCCCGTACTTCTTGTTATCCAAGTGGCAAAATGGCTGCTTTGATTTACGTTGGCGGCCATTAGAAGGCATGTTCAACTGGCTTCTCCACTAACTGCTTGGCCAGCTAAGCAGCAACAATTGCCGTTAGCTCTGCAATGTGCTGCATGCAACAGCCGCAGCAGGGGCAGTGGCAGTGGCAGTGGCAACAACAAATGCCAACTTTTGTGCAGCTAAAGTTTCCTCGATTCTTGTTTTTTGTACAATTTATTTATTTGTTCGTTCTTTTGCTGAGTAAACAGACAAATGACAACGACAACGACAGCGGCAACAGCAACAGCAACACTAACAAGAGCAGAAACATGATGACACATTCGCTGACCTATTAGGAAAATTGGCCAACGGGAATAGTGGTGCTCTATCCAAAGGCAAGACCCGCTGATGCGAAGGGAGGGGCTGTAGTTGTGGGCAGAGAGGTCTGGTGGAAGCGGAGAAAGGTGCGATGGCAGAGATAGAGACACAGACAGAGGCAGCAAAAGAGACAGAGGGACAAGCACTTAACCCTTGCCATTCTGACTTTGATAGTTGACCCAATTTTTGCAGTTTTACGAAAAAACAAACAAACAAAATATAAGGCAGACGGAATAAATTTCACCAGAAGAGTCGAAGATCATATGCCCTAAATCTTTGTACTTAAAGATGGGAGAACTGAAAGAAATTCTGCCCAACAATAGGAAATTTATTAAGAATAATAAGGTCAAGTTACAATAATAATAAGTTTTCAAATATTTCGAATGAACATGAAATTTATCATACATATGTACATGTGTATGTGCCTGGCTGATCCACAGAAATACACTTGTTTTCTTTTCTGTAAAAAGACTGGCAGCTGAAGTTCAGCAATTCGCATGCACCACTTGCTCGATTCTGATGAGTATGGCAGTCCTGATGGAAAGTAACCTTCCCACCCCTCGAGGAAGAAGAGCATTACGAACTGCACTTGTAGAATGTTTTTGTTTGTTTCTGTTTGTGCGTCGAGTGGCATTCCCCATTCCCATTCCCTGTGTGTATGTGTGCGCCGGTGTTTGTCCGTGTGGGCCAGAGTTGTATAATTTTTAACAACAACTTTTTTTCGAGTGTCCCTCCATCGTTCTCCCACTGCACTGCACTGCACTGCAGTGCAGAGCCCTCTTTCCCTCCATATTTTCCTTCTGCAGCCAGCCAGGCGTAATTATGATGAGTGAGCAGAGGATCTAGCATCCATCCAGCATGCAACACGCGTCCGCATCGCGTGGCAGCCACAGAATTTATTATGCCCAGTTGCCACTCGACAAAAAAAACACAGCCTCAAACGCTTGACAATCTCTGCACGAGCAAGTTGCAGTTTGCTCTCAGCCAAGTTCCCTTTTTTTTTGTCTAAATCTAAATCTGAATCTAAACAACAACTGGAAACTGGCCCACTCGACTGGGACCAGCATTTACATACATACATATGTATGTACATGCATACATACATAGATGGGTGTATCAACATGTGGATCGGCATTGACTACGCATTTTAATGCGCCCTTTTCAAATTGAAGTGGCTGCTGCTTGACCTACACACAGATACTCGCCAGCACACTTACACTTGCATGTACATCCATGTACTCGTACAGCTGCCAAAAATACACAACTGGCAGCAGATACAACAATTTTGGTCGTATAACAATTTTCTGTAAATTGTTTTCTATCTGAACGAGTATCTCCATCTCCATCTGTCTGTTTGCCTTTGCTGATGTTTGTTTATGTTTATCTGTGCAATCAAGTCGCTTACCTGACCTTGCTCAAAACGTAGTTTTAACTAACTCTAACTCCGGGCATGGCTTGGCCAAGTTCAAAGATGTTTCCCAGCTGCAGCTCTGACTCTGACTTTCCCTAGAAAAGCATTCATATGTATGTACTATATTCCCTCATTCATTCATTTTGCTTTTCCAAAAAATTATTCGGTTCTGCTCTAAAAACGTAGACAAATTATTAACGGCATATAGTAGTATTTTGTGAAAAATCTAAGTGAAACTATAAGCCCTTTCCTCGCTTGCTTGGCTACCTGGCTGCTTGGCTTGTTAGCCCGATTCCGAATTGTAAACGGATTTCTGAATAAAGAGTGATGCCCGAACCATTCCACATTAACCCTAATGCCCAGCTTCTTTACACTTCTCTCCTCATCTGTGGCCGGAACGGGCACGCCACCCAAGCACGGAACCAGCAACATTCATTTAACATGTAAATTCATCCACATACTCGCATGCTCTCCTATAGTGTATATATATACATATGGGTCGTGCGAGTGCGTGCTTTTAACCCAATTAGCAGAGGCGCTCAGTGGCATTAGATTGAGTTTTACAGCTCTCTGTTAGCCGTCAAACAAACCTTAATCATTGCTTAACTGTATGCCATTTGGGCTCGTATGTACTATATAACAATTGCGGCTAATTGTGCGTACGTCGCTGAGTGGCACGCCCCCTTTGATTTCTAACTAGATGGCACGATGAGAACAGCTAATTGAAAGGTGATCGATATAGGAATGAGCAGCTATAATCCCTACTTTCAAATTGAAAGAGCTCAATGAAAAAGAAACATATTTTCAATTGTTCTTTGCTTTGTTTTCCATTATTCCATTGGTGAGATACAATTTCTCTCCGAAAAGAATAAAGCATTCCGTACATACAGCATATGTGGATATCTTCGGAATCTCTTCCCCCCTCCCCCAAGTGTGTTTTCAATCTTCGGCTCAAATTTACAATAAATTTTACTATAATTAACGATACGCTGATGACAGTTTGCAGTGCTTTTTCAGTGTTCTCGGTTAAATGCTGATGTTTTGGGCGAAACGTTGATGGAAGCTGAAGCTCCCTTCCCGCACGTGCAGGGCAGTGGTGCCCCTACTTGAATATTAGTGTCAAGTTCGTATTGGGAATTAGCTGGGAAATTGCACACTTACACACAGACGCGGGGACGCGGGCAGTGAGTTGGTGGATGCAGCAAATGCAAATTGTTTTTCCATGGGCAGCAGAAAATACTTGCACTCGTAGTCTCGTAGCTCTCGTCCAATTTTTAATGGTTCGCAATATGCTGGGTGGCAGTGTGTGTCGCAAGTGGCCGGCAACGAGGCGAGTCAACAGTAAACAATAAGGCTGTTGCAGCAACACCAACATCAGTCATAATATAATAATAATAACGAATGTGGTGCAGTCAGTGACCCAGAATATGCACAAATATATGTATATGTACATACATATATACAGAGATGTCTGTATCTATAGTAAAGTAGTTTTCCTACACGAATCGAGAGATATTTCGCGTTTATCAAAAGCCCCAACCATATCCACTATCAACTGTATTTGTGTATTTGTGTTTGTGTATTATTAATTGGTGTATTTTGTATGCGTAGAGTGTGTTGTGTTGTATATGTATGTATATATACATATGTATGACTGTGTGAATCTTTAACCTTTGTGTCGCACAGTTCGAATGAGAGTGCAAAATAATTGAACAGAGGAGGCGAACACTCTATTCCGTGCCTGCCCTGGGCCTCCAGTAGGTAAAGGCAGTTATTCAATTAGTGCACGAGTAGAATCCATTCAAATTAATTGAATTTTAGTTTCATCAAACAGAAACAAAATGCTCGTACGTGAATGAGAGCATGATAAACATCTTTCACCACAATTCATTTTCATTTTCATATTCGATTCCATTTTCAATTCACAAAAAATGTCTATTTTTGGAGTTGTCACATGGAGTTTTTATTTGGTTTTATTTTGGTCAACCTGCGAGTTATTTATTGATTGACAGCTCGCGGCTGATGTCTGCATTCGAAGCGGTTTTTTCTCGCTTTCGTTATGCTGTTGCATGCAAATAAAAACAATTTGTTGCCGCGGCAATCGCTGTCCGTCCCATCCATCCATATATTTATCATGACATGTACATATGTATGTACGAGTATATGTGTGCTCTAGGAATTAACAATCTATTGTAAATTCGTGCTCAAGGCGTCTTTCCATTTACCAAAAAAAGAGACTAATCTTAGCTCTCTCTATGTTTCAGGCGATCTACTGTCGCACCCAACATTCAAGCCGCTGTGCAGCGCCCAGCAGGAGCACTTCATCGAGAGCGATGGCAAGGAATCTAGTCTCATCATCGAGCTGAAACCGGGCTCCTATGGCGCCGAGCACCCCTCCTGCTCCCGCATACTGAGTGCCCCGCCCAACTACGGCTTCATAGTGCGCCTTATTCTGCCCAAGCTACGGCACACTCAGCCAGACAGTGGAACTCCATCGTCGAGCATCATGCCAGCAGCCAGCAGCACAGCGAAGCCCCGACGGACACCCAAGACAAGTGGCCTGACGGAAATGTCCACGCCGACGGACCACCTCAACTCAACGAAAGCCATGACGACACCCCGGGTGGGACGCACCTGTCCCCTAAACATCGTAAGTAAACGCACCCAAGCCCCCCCAACCATGATCACTCAGAGGTGATTAGTGCGGAATTGCCATTTTCTGCACCTTCCGCTTTGACTACTCGTATTCGAACTTCTCTCGCTGATCTATTCCCTCTCATCTGGCTCTTCCACTTGGCTGCTTATGCGCCGCTGCAGCCATCAGTTGTTTATGGTGAGAATCTGACAAATTTGCTCTCTCTTCCGCGACGACATTGAACTCTAGAATTTGCGAATAGGCTTGAAGCGCTCTGTAAATGGACAGTAGATTACCAGTGAAGATTAAATTTATTCTTTATGAAACATTCAAATGGTAGCCAAATGGTTTCTTTCACAATTTAACGTTCTGCGAATATCTCGCTGAGAAATGCTTCCATTTCAATTCAGAATGTGCTGGGGGAGCAATTGACATAATAAATCTGAAATTCAATGACTTCATCAGAATGATTTGTAAATGTATTCCATGAAACATAAAAATGGATTTCAAAACGATTACCGATTTCAATCGCCATTGTCAAATAGATTAAGTTATTGATATCATTACATGTTCAATATATATCATATGGAATGACTACTATGTACTTATATGTACATATGTATTGGTTTCCCATTGACATTGTTACTTTTCTGTGGCTTTCCGATGAGACAGTTTGACATCCATCTAAAATTGTCTCCAATTACTGGCAACCTCTCACGCGAGGCAAGCAAAAAACACTTGCTGGAACGTAATTCGTTGACAAATCGTTGAAATTTTCAAGGTGTGTTCTCTTGATTAGGACTTATGAGACTTTCCATTAAAGTCTGTCACCCTTTGGTCTTGGCCCGTGTTTAGCCAGTTGGAAATGTTTCACTTTCTGCAGAGCCAAAAGTACGACTTATGTAGCTCGCAATAAAACTTTGAAACAGAACCCACACCAGCAACAGCACCAGCACCAGCAAGAGCACCAGCCGACGAGGCAGACCAGGTTGGGGATCTCACCCACATGAGCTGTATTTGCATAAGCGCGCCAATTTCAACCATTTTGTCAGTGCTTTTTCGTATTTGAAACACGTTTGTCTCATTTGGCCAGAGCGCAGTCCGGCAGAAACACTTTCAGAACCCTAGCCATAAATCCGCCGACTCCAACGGCCCGACTGCCTGGTTGGCTGACTGACAGGCCTGGCTGACGAGCCTGGCCATAAAACCAAACTACATATGTATGCTGCCAACTGGGAACTGTTGGGATGTGGATGTGGTGGGGCTGGAGGTGTGTCGCGTCGCTTTTTGCATTGCATTTCCAGCAGAGATATCTTCTTTGTTCTGTCAGAGTCTCCCCCACCCCAAAGTGCAAATAAATGCGTCGCATAACTGCAGTACTTACTATAGTATGTACATATAGTACGTACGTACGTATATATCTTCCCAATGAACAGGCTAGAACTTTAAGTATTTAGTTGTTATTTCTTCACAACGGGTTTAATTGCTGTTTACTGCAATTGCAAGGCGGCTGATCGCCAAGCTGTTTCACAGTTATTGAACCTGGCTAGAAAGCCAGCTCAGTCGTAGCTTCTACATCTCTTTGTGTGCGGTATTCGGTATTACTCGGCGGGGTATCACTCCGATTGTTGGCTCTGCACGTGACGCCACAGCGACAACGACAGTTCCACAGCGCCACAGCGCCACCGCCAGAAGAAGCAGATACGATACATATTAATGGATGTATTTTTATTCCCATATGATCCTCAGGCAATTCGTAGATATCGTACAGTATGCATATATTCGTACGAGTATATATTATATGTGTATCTGGCGGAGGTTTAACAGCTTTTCGTTTGTATTTTTCCAGCGTAAATATTTAATTTTGCATTATGTGTGTGAGCGCGTGTGTGCTTGCCTCCGATGTGGAATCGCAGTTTTGATCGCTGATCGTTTGATAGGATTTAACAATTCCTATCACGTCAGCGTCTAGGGGCGGTGTCCGCGTGGGCGGGGCCAGAGAGGCGATACTTTTAGCATTTCGATCGTGTGAACTGTTAGTTCGCACGTTTGCGGCAGATATTCTGTATGGTATGCCCTCCAGTGATACGCATACGCATTTGGGCCACGCTTTTAGCCAGCTTCCAATAATTGGATAAATCTATTTGCCTCCACAGTTCAGCTCGCTGGATCCCCACACGGCCCAGTGGCGCGTCGACCCATGCCAGCTGGAGGACACCGCCTCGGAAATGGAGGATCCCGTGCGGCTCTTTCACGGGCGGGTGAGGATCGTGTGGGAGCACGGCCTGCACGCGTTGCGGTCGAAGCTGATGGTCACAGTGCTTGGCAAGGGAGAGCAATGCAAGGATGTGAGCAAGCATCAGTGCCTGAGGATCGGGTGAGTTATGGCAGAGGATTCTTTAGCCTGATCAGAGTGTAGCAACTTTTGATTATGTGTCCATTCCAGTGACGAGCCCATCCTGTGCATCTCTAAGGAGCTGGCCTGTGACGGCATCCGCCACTGCCCCTACAGCAACGAGTACGACAGCGATGAGGACTACGAGATGTGCCTCAAGCAGCGCCGACCTGGTGCCGGCAATCTGCCCGCGGGCCTGGAGTCGGACCTCTTCGAGCAGTTCGCCCTGGAAGTGTTCCGCAATCTGTTCGCCTACGATGCTCCAATGGCGCCCGAGGATCTGCCCCTCAACGGGTCTGTCGGCCTGGACAACTCAACGGCAACCACAACCACGACAACGCTGAGAAAAGTCCACACCAAAGACATGAAGAAGCCGGGAGGCGATGGTTCTCCCAACTCCATAGGCCCCAACCTCCTGGAAGGCGAGGGAAAGCCGGAAAACGATACAACAGAGTTAAGAACGGGATCCGGTGCGGGAACAGGAGCTGGAAGTGGCTTCACCCGCCGCAACTCGACTCGCACGGGCCTCCACTCGGACCTCTCCAAATACGGGCCCTGGGGCTACCTAATGCTCGGCATGCTCCTCTGCGGCGGAGCCCTGCTCATCTGCGGCCTCTGGGGTACGTTTAATTTCACCATTTTCTAGTCCAAGTAAGACATAGTCGTAGTCCATGTCCGTTCTGCACTGTGCTTGTCCTGGACTCTGACTTTGAAAGATTTTCCCATGAGCACTCACGTTGAATCCATCCGTTCTTTTTCAGCCTCCGCATCACAGCACGCGGTCAACAATGAGCGGGAGGCGGCGCTGGCCGCTGCCAACGGCGGAGGAGGAGGCGGTGGCCTGGATCATCTGAGCGTCGCATCGCCGCCCAACTACGAGGAGCTCGACCCGCCGCCGGCCTATTCGGTGCTCTTTCCCAATCAGAAGGCCGCTAGCAGCACTACGCTCGACCTGGATGCGGGGGCAGCTAGCACCAGCCACACAATAACAGGAGCAGCAGCAGCAGTAGCAGCAGCGTCGACGGCTGCTCTAACTGGTGCATCACAAGGCGATCCTCAGCAGCAGCAGCAGCATACGCAACAGACGCAACAGGAGGAACAGCCAACGAACTAGATCGTAAATCTGACAATAAAGGTATCGCACCTGGAATAACCATAGATTAGGTACCCAACATCTCTCTGACTGACTCTGATGCAATTAGCTTAAAACCAATTTAGTGATAGCTCTAAGTGTAACTCGATGTTGAATGTTTGACTATGCTAACCACACCAACCGTCCTGCATCTGTCCAGCGTCTGTCCAAGTCCCAAAAGGCTGTTGACAGACCCGTTAGTTTCCAATAATTGAAGACATATGTATGTAATTGTAAAGCTGCCGCAGCAGCAGCAACTGACAAATCGCTTGACTTTTGTATTTCTGATAATTTAAAATTTAATGTGATATAAATATAAATATAAAACTCAATAAAGAAAGAAATGTGTTTAAGTACTTGTATATGTACACTATTTTATTGTTTTGCATCAGCTGACAGAATCATTAATCAGCTTACCGATCTCAAATACTCCTATATGAAGTCATAGTTTTGTAGTTCTGTTTCCTGTGATCAAGGGAGATTGCTTCTGATCCTAGTAGAAAGTCAGAAATCTCTGTTACCGGAGCGCAGACGTGCTTAAATGTAATTTTTACTTCATTTTTACATTCACTCTACACCAAAATTCCACCCAAAATTATGCTATGAAATCTCTCGATACCTACAACAGATACAGTATTTACTTGCTAACTACAGGTTGAACCTTACCCAAAACTAGACGTCTTGCTTTAGTGAATCAACCTCTGACACTGAAGCTAACGCTGCCTAGCAATACCGGTCATGTCGGTCGACAAGTAGACGGTGGTAGAAGAGGAATTCTTCATTTTTATCGGCTAATAATGCGAACGATTGGATTCAATAGAGCTACATATATCAAAAACGAACATCAAGACGATCTCTGAATACTATACGTCTTGGAAAATGAGAAATCCACCGAGACCTTTATATGTACATATATATGTATATATAATTTCTTTAGTTTCTTTTAGTTCTAATATTTTGAAATTATTTTTATATTTAATATACTTACTTTTATATATGTGTATCTGCCTCTGGTAGGGGCTTTGGCAGGCATCGTATGTACATTTGTACGATCTGGCCCCGGGGGAAACAAATAAACTTAGAGTCAGTTGGGGTTTTTTTCACATTGAATAAACATCTGTTTTTATTTGCATTTCTGGGAGGTCGGTCGCAGCTCAGGGGAAGATTGGAGAAGGGGTGTTTTGTCACATTTAATTGCAAGTGCTTAATGAATTGAGTTTATCTTTCGTTTTCGTTTAACTATTATTTTTAGCGATATTCTTACGTTGCTCTGATTATTACCCACTCCACTCTGATATTTTTGTTTCTCTAGATACTCGTATTGTTTGCTTGTATGTATTTTTCGTTAGCTACCCACTTTTCTACGTCTGTGAATGTGCCTCAGGGAGCTTGGTTCCGTAGTCTACTACTCCCCCTCATCCAGTGGGGGAGAGTGAAAGCATCGCTTGTTTTTGCAAATACTTGTTGAAGCGGCTTCCCTGCGACACACTGAATCAATCGTATTTGTAATCGTATAATCGCATATACATACATGCATATGTATGCATGTATGTATCTAGAACCAAGTTTACACACTAAAAACGAGAAGCAGTTTTTCTAAAAAAAACCAATCCCTTCGATGGGCTCTCCGGTATTGTAAACTGGCAAAAAGTCGCACTACGGTTGCAAGTTTGGTTTAGTTTACTCGAATGTTCTACTACGTACATAGTCGTACTATGCTATTGTACATATGTATGTATGTATGTGTGTATGTATGTATGTATACTTAAGTGCCAATTTCAGCAGTTTGGATGCTCGTAGCTCGTGTCTGAGAGCCAGCGGTTATCCGGGTTTGAGTTCTAGTTTCCCCGTTCTACTTACATACTCATAAGATTTGGGCGTTTTCGTGTTCATCATCGATTCCATTCATTTTACAATTCTTCCTTAGTGGCTAGACGTGTTCATAAATACTTGATACTCGATATATATGTGTATTGTATAATTAATATTGGTGCAGTTAATGGATATTCTCTTATATCTGCATAAGATGTGCAGACTCCCCTTGTTCTTCCGTCTCCTGTCGTCTCTTTTTCAGTGTAAGCGTGGGGCTAGGAACACGGTCGCCACCTGACAACAATTTTTGTCTGACCAAAAGGGATCATTTCAGTTCGCCGTAATGATTCGATTCGAGCAATTCTTGTTGAGCTGTATCAACACATTCAGATTCCTTATTCAGTGACACATATATTTTACCAGGCGAGAAGGAGCAAAAAGAAAGTGATCCCTTTTGGTAGCGTATGCCAAATAGTGGCAACCGTGGCTAGGAAAAAATTCTTTCTTACATCTAACTCATAGGCCATAGGGGGGTACACTTAGCAATTAGTTGGTTGTATTTGGAATGTTGTATGTATGTGGTTCAAGAACACGTTTGATACATAGATAAAAAAACGATCTCTGATAAAACGTCCTGTGGTATGTTTAGCTTGTTGTATTCGTATTCAAAAGTCATTAAAAATAAATTCAAATTCAAAATCGTCAGCTTCTTCGACGGATCCGACTGAGGACTCTCCTTCCGCTAAAAATGTAAGATTCTTTGAAGGTTCTGCTTTTGGTTTCTGTTTTAGGTTTGCTTACATGCTACAAATACTCGATAGTTCGCCTTGAGCCCTACACTAGTTATCTATCATTTAAAATTGGACGCCAAAAAACAATTAACAAAATCGACGCGAAGCCTTAAGAATATTACTTTCTGAAAATTTCAATTGTAATTATCAATTTGTTTGTTTTGTTTGTAAGATTTAGTGTGTTGTGTGGTTGTGTATGTGTCTGTGTTCTCGTTTGTGTGTGAGTTTTTCAGCTCATTCTTTGCTTACTTCTGAATAAATAAGGCCAGTGGATACGCATACATCATAAAAGTACAATTCATATTTATCATATTCAATGTTTCACATTAATATACAAATCTAGTTAGTTTATAAAAGCGCTTTTATCGGGTCTAAGCCACACACTTGCCAAACGGACATGTGTATGTACAGATGTCCTTTGTATAATCCCTTCTAGTAGCTGCAATCTATGTAGCGAAAAGCTTCTATCCTTATCAATCCTATCGATTTTATTAACTCAACTCTCTTCCTCCGTTTAGTTGCTTCAAAGTTGTCTGGTATAAAAAATAGAAAAAATTTCGTGACAATAAAAACGGTTTTCCCTAGTACACTCTCTCTTTCTCCCATCCTCGTATCTCCGTCGTATCGTATCGTATCGTTTTCCAAAAATTATCTCAATATTGAGGCCAAAAAGTATCGTACCCTATCAAGAGCGATCATTAGGTAAATGTTCTTTCGAAGCTTCAGTACTAATAAAATCGGCTTAACTGCTACAGATTAACTTCGGGGCATACAATATGTTCTCATACTTGGATATGAAACACGATATTAAATTAACTAACTGCTTAGCCTATGCACAGATACAAGTGTCTCTTATGTATCTGCCTTACATGTACTATATGTATTCTTCTTATTAATTTTTCTATTTTCTTTTTCTAGTGAGAATACGCTGCTGATTGCTTAAAAGTTGCTCGAAAAATTAGTGTATCTGTATCTGTCTGTTACTGTTTCTGTTTGAACTACATTCATATGTATTTATGTATGTATGTATGTATATACGGGTATATGCTGCGATTTCTCTAGCGATTTTAATCGAATTAAAAGCACATTGATTGTACACGTGTGTGTATATACGTTCGTGTATGTGTGTGTGTTCTGTTCGAGGGAGTGGCCATTTAAGGGGAGAAGAGGATTATTCATTCATTACTTATCCTTATCCGTATCCGTATACGTTGATCAACTAAGCGATCTGTCGATCAATTCTTTCGATACCTAATCACACACTTGCCTTTATCTCTATATCTTTTTCTTGATTCGACATTTTCTTGACTAAGTTCTTGGTCATGTTATAGTTTTTCTTGTTCTTGTAGTTTGTTGTTGTGCTGTTTTCCAATGGTATGGCTGTAGTTGCTGTTCCTGGCTTTCCCTTTGCTGGAGTGTCAGTTGCTGCGACAACGATGAATCAATCAATGGAACAATGTCCCTGCTCCCATTGCTGAACCAAAAGCAAACTGTGCGGATGAACGAAGGCGACGAGGACGACGACGACGACGACAACGACAACAACGAATGTTGGTGGTTGAGAACAGATGTACCCCGTGTCCAAGCCCCAGACAGCTGGAATGTCGATGGAGCGGAGCTGTTTTGGGGCAGGACCCAGGGCCGTGTGCGTGTGGGTTGCGTTCTGCTTTTCGCGAGTCTTCTGGATTGCTGCAGAGTTGTTCAGGCAGTCGCAGGGAGCATAACTAACAATAGTTGCCATTACCATACCACGGAAAGGTCCAGCACCATCAGTGCGGAAGCATCAGAGGCCGTGCCGTGCTGCTCAGTCTATGATGCGACTTGTCGATGCTAGCGCCACCACATCCGCCTCCGCCGTACTCATCGTAGCTGAGCAGGGGGGATATCTTGAGGCCAGTCTTCTCGGGGATAATCTTGAAGTGGGGCTGGTCGGCACTCACCAGCAGAGGCCGCTTCATCGATGAGTGCATGTACTCGTGCGGGTGTGGATGGGGATGGGCCGCCGCTCCAAGGGGTCGCCGGGTGCTGGGCACGTTCATCTTCTTGCACGGCTCCGGCTTGCTCTCGTAGTTCATCTGGCAGTTCTCCGGCGAGTACTTGTTCGGCTTGTAGATGGAGAAAATGTTGTTGATCAGACTCAGGGCCGAGTGGCCGCCGGCGGAGGCATGGTGGATTCCGGCTGCGGGCTGCTGAGTGAGCACGTTGCCCACAGTCGGGTGGCTGTGCTCGGGGTAAAAGTTATTGTACTGGTACGAGGGCAGGATGTCCGCAGTCGGATATATCTTATGGCCGTAGCCTGGCGCTTGCCCGTAGCCGCCTACGGGCGCACGACCTGCTCCAGACACATGATGAAAGGAGGGGCTGTCGGCTCCATTCTCAAAAAAAGGATATCGAGCATTGTTGGAGGACTCGCTGGAGTCCAGCTGTGGCGGCGAGGGCATGCCCTCGAGCAGCGACTTCTTTATCATTAGGCGCTCGTGCTCCCGGTCGTGAAGGTCGATGGGTTGTCCGTTGTTGTAGCACCTCACATTCACGTTCTTCACCTTGAGGCTGCTCTGCATGTTGCGCCGCATGTCCATGTTGATGGGACTAGGGGGCTTGTCCAGCTGCTCCCAGTACTTCTCCAGATCGATGTTGAAGTCTTCCAGATCGATTTCGGTTGTGTCCGAGCAAGTGTCGTCGTCGTGGAACAGATTTGATGGTTCCATTTCCAGCAGCGATTTGCTGCGTGTGGGTCGCTGGTAGTTGGGGTACTGACGCGCTGGGCTGGGCGGAGCAGGCGCCGCGGCCATGTAGCGTTCGTCTTCGTCCAGGAATTTGTCCTGCAGCAGCAGCCGCTCGCGCTCCGCCCGTATGAAGTGCTCCAGATCGGTGTCGTAACGGCAGTGCATGTGCTCCTCCTCCTCGGCCGCCGGATGGTGCCGGGGCAGTGAACACGCGACCGCGGTCGAACCACCAGATGGGCCTGCGGCTGTCGGTGGCAGCAACAATCGTCCGCAGCACAGCAACAGATCACCGTGGGGGCCGGCGCCCTCGGAACCCGCCCCGCCCGGTGATCGGCCTCTGCCCGCTCCTCGAACAGCCAGTCCGCCGCATTCAGACTCAGATTCCTGTTGCTGCCAGCCAGCAACTGCTGCGATGGAGCCCGACCCCGCGATCTGGCTGCCACCCCTGAACCCGGATAGATCTCGTCCAGCAGGCACCTGGCGCTGGTGCACTGGTCCCGGGCGCAACACCTGTGGGCCAGGGTTCGCTCGTCCAGGCTGTTGCTGTAGAGCATGTTCATATTGCGCCTGTAGGCTTCGCGCTTCTCTCGCCGCGTGTTCGAGGCGGGGGGCAGCTCGTAGTCGATGATGTCGAAGGGCATTGTCTTGGTGCTGGCACTGAATGAGTAGGACTTGGGCACTCCCGATCGGTTTTTCAGTATGGAGGTGGTGGCCGGAGCAGCAGCGCCACTCCCACTGGCCACACCGCCGCCACCCTCAAACACGTTGCCCTCGAAGCACCAGCTCTGCGATTTTGGGTACTGGAACTCCTTGCAGCTCTTGGAGCGTTGCAGCCCGTATCCCGGGGAACCCTCACCCTCGCCGCGCCGCTCGCGATTGACGCCTGCCTCCTCCGGATACTTTTCGTCGAGCTCGTTGATGTCGCGAAGAGTGCGGTATGTGCCGTACTTGATGCAGTCGGGGACATAGTCCTCGTCCATGTCGTCCGAGCGATTGGAGTAGATGTTGTCCGTGTACCAGGTGGAGTCGAGCTGCTTTGGTCGGGGTTTGGCCTGCAGCAGCTTGTCCCGCTTCGATTGACGGTAGCTCTCGAAGCAGATGTTCTTCATCTTCTCCAGCTTATGTTCGCGGATCCGTTCCCAGTTCTCCCAGTTCTTGTCGTTTTTGTTCCGGCGTCCGGACAGAATGAGTACGTCCTTGTCCTTCTCCCAGTCGGCACTGCTCTCGTCCCCATAGTCGATGTTCAGTCGCTTAGTCTCGGCCTCCGCTTCCCTTGGGATCTGGTGATTGGAGTGGTGGTGGTGGTGGTGGTGGTGGGTCGTGGTGTGTGGTGGTGCAGGTGCGACGCTACCTCCAGCTAAGTTGCTATTATCGTTAACTACAATTCTAATCCTACGCTTGGTCTTGTCCGTTGTCCTCGACGAGGACGTCGCTTGCATTGCCGACTTCTGTGGCCTATTCCGCTCATCGGAAGGCGGCTCATCTTCTGGCTCTTCTGGCTGTCACACCTCCTGCAGATACTTGACCGGACAGTAACCCTGGCGGTTGTCGGCCGAGCGCACCATGCACATACCATTGACTTCGTCGCCGACCTGGTTAAACAAGCCGAAATGAAATGTTTTGATGGTTTTAGCATTTTCTTCCTTAGCATTACCTGTATGACAATCTGATCTCTGAGAAGCGTAATTTTGTCGCTGCGCTCCCCATCCGACACTTGCAGATTGTGGGTAACCTGCAGTGGCTTCTCGCTGGCGTTCAGGCGCACACAGTACTTGGATGGAAAGAAACCAACGCGTCCCAGCACCTTCCCCTTCCACCAGTCCGCATCGGATGTGTCAATGACAGTCACCTGCATCGAAAAGGGGAAACAATTTAGATGATGAGAGGTGTTCCACAAATCAATTTTTAGCACCTCCTAACAGACATGGAACAGGACAAATGGAATTTCACTCTAAAAGTACATTTTGCTTGATTTGGCACAGCTATGCTCTATTAGTGTTCTTATTAAAGTCTTACTCTAAACTTGTAACTCTTCTGTCTTTCGATCTACTATTGTAATGGAATTAGTTGATAGTTGAAAATTTGATTGCATGGAAAATACCAAGTAAATTCTACAAGTTTGATATACGATAGTAACTTCCAAGTGCCAAGATCCACATTTCGATATGCCAGTGTCGACTGAGCACTCGTCCCAGATAATAATTATCAATCCGCAAAGTCGAAGAATTATAAAGTAAAAGTTTTGCCCATCCTCCCGTCTTCTACACTGTCGGGTTACTCCCCGTGCAAGGACAATACCCGAACAGAAGCTAATCTGTAAATATTGAACACTTTGCCGGCGGGGAGGGAGGACGGGGAGGAGAAGGAAGAACACTCGCAATCAGCGAAAGTACACAAAAAACGCAGCAACTATTATCATTTCTTCTTATTCGCTGTTTGCGTTGTCCTGTTTACGCAGTAGAAAAAAGAGCTCCATCCCCGCCCCCCACCATCACTCTGTGTGCCCCTTCTGTCTTTGTGCGGACATATACGAGTGTACGATAAATAAACAGGGTTCTGTCGTCCTTGCCCGTTTTAATATTGAATAAAGAACTCGTGTGTGTGTGTGTATACATTTCTGATTTTGTTATGCCAATTTCCTGCGCAGCCATTGTGTGAGCTAAGCGCTCCGCTTAGTGGATTAAACAAAGCGTGTTGTTTATTATTCATACTCGTGTGCATATGGCACACATACACTCGCATAGCACTCATGCCATATCGCACCGATGAGGGAAGAGAGTAGGGGGTATCAGGACTCGCGGGATTTGCTCACCTTGTAGCCAGCCTTGAGGTCCAGCTCATCGGGATGGCGCGCCTTGAAGTTGTAGAGGATGACGTACAAGTTGGTGGGCAACAGACGATGCGATTTCTTGAAAATGTCGAAGCGGATGGCATGGGATTAGATTGCAGAAAGCGTGGATGCAGTCATTGTGCATGGCGGATGGTGCAGCAAGGGTCAATACACGGAATGGGGAATGAGAAGGGATGGGGGGAATACCTGGGGATGTCTTACTGGTGAGAGGCACGGCGAAGTGCTGGCCGATGACTGTGACTTCTCCAACTCATCCGGCAAATCGACGCTGCCACCACGCATGCCACGTGTGGCGTACAACAGCTTGCGGCCCGTATGCGAGGGACTCGACGGTGCTGTAATGGTTTTGGATGCGTTAATCCCTGTTCCAGGACATGCTCAATGTGTTTGGTTAGTTTGGTTAGAATGCAAGTGAACGAACGTAAGAGAACAAGATTAGCAATAGAGAAATTAGGTATGCATAAGGTACGCTTACGATAAAAATGGATACAAATTTATAGATACGATCAAATATACATGTGATAGAGAGAGATAGAGAGAGGGAGAGGGAGAGATAGAGAGCAGGTGATTAGATAGGCGCAGTGCTTCAACATACTTCAGATAGTCCACCCACTAAGCTTGAAGATACTGGTGTATGGATCGGCAGATATTGTAGCGGTCTGTTATAGCAGCAATTAACTGGAGCTTACGCTTTTTACTTATTTACTTATGTATGCTAGCAAATTGTACGAGATTAACCAAATCAAACTACTCAACAAAACTTTACTTTACTCTGCGTTTCAACGTATTTACATTGTAAGCGACTACGTAGGAAAATTCTTTCCAGTTATGCGATAGGTTGTGTGACTTTGATGGTGGTGTTTAGCTGGATAGGTATGTATAGTAGGTTTGTATATACGTACTAGATCGAGAAATTAGAGTGGGGGAGGGAATTGAGATTCGTTAGGAAGCCAAAGAGGTGCCCTTTTTCAATAGTTGATCGTAGTAGGTTAGTAGTAGGTGGCCCAGTGCAGAGCCGAGAATATTCGGTGGTCTCGTACTTTCGTATCGATGTCGGTTACGGAAACGGTACGGTACGGTACGGGAGGATTTACTGGGTTGCTACTTACAGTGCAGACGGCTGTTGTTCGATGGAGGAGTGCTGTGCTCCAGATGGCCGCCCGATCCGCCGTGATAGTAGCCGGGGGCCGCTGATGTCGAGGCGCCCGCTACCGGCAGCTGCGGACGTCGCCGGAATTGGCCGTGCAGCTCCGACGACTCGGGGGAGTCCAGGCTCAGGGATTTCATGCGTAAGTTCAACTTTTGCCGGCGCGGTGAGTGCGGTGCTGTTGTTGTTGTAGGTTGTATTTTTGTAAGGGTTTCATTGATGTGTGTGTGTGTGTGTGTGTGTGTGTGTGTAGTATGTAGAGTAGATCATGTTTTTTGTTTGTTTGTTTGTTGTTGTATATGTGGTCGGACAATAAACAACATGAGAGTTGGTTTTTCGGTAAAACGTGGAATAAAAATAGATTGATTTTAATTTAATTCGTTCAGTATTGATTATGTAATGAAAAATATAGTCGAATCTATACATCTACAGTTCCATTCCAAGACAGAAACGAAACGAATACCGAAAATGTAATCAAATCAAAATTGAAACATTCATTAGCATTGCGCCTTGACATTGAGAGAGATATTATTGTCGTATATAGTAAGTATACTACTAATAGTAGGTAATATCTATTTTTGTGTGCTAACTTGGCAACATTAAACGTTTAGAGACAGAAAGAGAGACAGCGAGTGTGTGTGTGTGGGTGGCATGTCCAGTCTTCCTGGGCATCCCGTTTCACCTGCCGTACGAAAAAAAACGAAAAACCAACAAAAGAAACTTTTTGTTGTCGTAGAAAATAATGAAGAACTTGTTTTCCAGTATTCACTGTGGCAGAAGTGCAGTATGTGTGTCCATGGAAAATGAATGGAAATGAAATGAATGGGAGGGGGGGAGAATCGCAAAACGCTTATACGTACATATAAGTGCTTCCCTGCCACAACCTTCGGGTTGTCTGTGCAATATAGTAGTAGTAGTAGGAGTATGTATGTATAGTATGTATACGTATGGTACAACAATCAAACAAACATAAATTTAATGAAAATGTGCAATAGTCAAAATATAGCTTAATACTTTAATCGTACAGTACATTTAGTTACAAGAATCGAAATTAAGTAGTACATAATATAATTACGATTACTTATACTATATGTATGTATTGTTTTGTATGTGTATGTATGATAAACGTCTATGTTTTGAGTATTTTATAATAATTACTGTGATGCATTTTATACATGAATTGAGCTAGGATTCATTACTAAGGGGTACCAAAAATTCCAAACTTAAGATATACGAGATAAAATAATCAATTAAATTAGAATTTCATTGTTTTATATGTATGTATGTATATAGTAGTGTCGCTGCGCAGTGTTGCTCCACCCTTCCTGCTTCTCTTCTCTTTTCTTTTCTTCTTTTCAGCTCATTGTCCTCTTCCGTGCTTTAGCTTAGTCGGACTTTTCGCCTCGCTTTTGACTCGTCCTGGGGAGTGGTGGACTCGGGGCCCTTGAGGATGGCTCGCGGCAGCATCAGGGGCTCGCCAAAGGGACGCGCAGTGTCGGTTTTCGGATTCGCTGATGCTGTGTCAAATAGGTATATTATAGAATCGCTTTTAATATCAGTCCAGCTCTTGGCAGCTTGCATAGTTAGTAGCGCTTCGATGGATCCAGCTCCAAGCATGGTTAGAGATTACCCCAGCCGCCTCCGACCAGAGCAAAGAAATGTGAATTAAAACTAATTATACCAAATGAAGACACAAAGGGCGAAGGAAAATATTAAACATTAAGACGCCAGCGTCCATGCACAAGTAAAACAAAAAGAAGCGGGCACTGAGGAAGTGGAGAGATGAACAGAACAGGGACCTCCAGCAGCTGCCTGGCCCAAGTAATAGAGCAGAAACATAATCCTAGGGAAATAACTACAGAGTCCCGTTCGAGGGAAGTCGAGACCAGCACCAAAGCCAGTCCCGACGACAACATGCAGAGAGGAATGGCAAACAAAAAAATAACTCTACAAATATCTGATCGACTATAGGATACCCGCTACTTAATAATAATATTAAGTGAAGCTTACTTCTCTGAATTAGCAGCCATATACAAAATTATAATTATTCTAAATAAAAGAGTTCCAAATGGGGATATAGAGTACCATTTGGTTTTCTAGTGGACAAACTTTATTAGCGTGGTACATACATATGCCTGTTGCATACATTTGCATGGTTACATTATACCCTTGTACACTTCGAGTACTCGGTATTAAAGCAGAGGAAAAGCCCTGGGAAAGGCAGGCCCAAAAAAGAAAGAAAAAATTGTGTGTCGTAACAATTTTTAGCATAATTATGTTCGGCTAGGGACCGGGGGGAGCGACCCCAGATCCTAGTTCCCAGCCCATCCCATCCCCATCCCCATCTCCATTCGCACTCCCACCCGCCATCCTCCCATGCGCTAAGAAGTTGCATAGACGAAGACAAAAAAGTTTTGCCGCACGCGACTTTAAAGTTATTTCTGTGGGCGAATTTCGGAGCAGGAGCTGGAGCTGGAGTGGGAGCAGGGGCAGGAGCCGGGCGTTGTAGCAACAGAAATGCAGCTAGCAAAAGGTACAAATGAACTCGCCTCGCATCGAGTTGGGGGAGTTGGCATGAGCTGCGAAAAAAGTTGGTTGGTTCCCCGTCTGCAACATTTTGTATGAAGCGCCCAATGCTACAGTACTATATATGTATGTAGTACCTTCCATTTGCTGGGAAGTTATGCGGCTGAATTTTTCCACAATAGTTGACAATGGCTTGTAATTTACACGGAATCAACAGCAACAGCAGCCGGTGCTATGCAGTAAAGGGGGAAGTTCGAAGTCTTTCGCCGTATACCAAGCTGGAACCATGACGAAGCTGCTTTCACCAGAAAAAGGAACATGGCCATGCCATGCCCCATGTACACAAATGATGGGAATTGTTCTTGCTGCTGCCGCTGCACTATGGTCCCAACGACCACTTTTGTTGGCCAAAATTAATAACTCGCGAACGAAACAAGATATTTGGATTTGGTTTTTGCATTGGGTAGATATAATCAATAGAAACTAGGGTAACAAATAAAAATGGGTGTGGCACCGCTTTTTTTTAAATGCATATTTAAATTTTTAGTTAGAGTGAATTACGAGTATTGAGTATATTTTCAACATGTATATTAAGAAATCAATTAAATTGATTTTTATATATTTTTAATGGGGCGTGGCACGCCCAAAAGAAATTTTTTATTTAAAAAATCAAATTTTAAAAAAGTCGCTAAGAGAAGAACGCTTTTGATGAGGTGTTCTGAAACATAAAAGAATAAATTGAGATATCTGGGCATAAGAATAAAAGTTTTAAAACAAATGCGAGTTCGTATTTGACTTGTATTCGTGCGATCATGCTTGCGGCTTGAATCAATAATTTGATTTTTCCTTCTTCTGATGCTACAAGATCTTCAGCCCACCTTCTTTGTGGTCTACAACATTTCTTGAAGTGTGATAGCAAAAGGGCGACCCACTGGCTTTAAGGCTTTTGAACACTTTCCTGTATATTTAGCCAATCCAAATACTTTCGATTAACGTCTCTGTATTTGCCCTTCATTTTTTCCATTTTGTTTGCCAAACGATAACAAAAACTCATAAAATCGTCTTTAAAGGCTTATTAATTTCATTTGAAATGTCACCATTAAGTTTAATTTTTCAAATAATTGAGTTCTTTGCATGTTTTTTCGCTTCTCTGATGTTCACGCGGCAAACAATTCGTCATGTTTGATTTTGAGGTTATGTTCTACTAATGCAAATTATAAAATTTGTGGTGAAATGTGGCATTTTCTACTATATACATTTCAACAAGAATTGATAACTCTACGAAATACAATAGGTTTCAAGGTTGGAATAGGTTGGAATCAAAAGTTATGTCTATTCAAAAATCAGTTTTCTTTCCGAATTGTCATATGTAAAACGCCTCACTTGAACCTCAAATTACAAAGACATCACAAATACGAGATACAGGAAACTTTACAAAACACGTAGTAGAAACCCGACTGATTAAAATACAATACAAAAATTTGATCAGTTAATCGTATTTTTCAATTTATGAGAGATTTAAAATTGCTATTAAATTTGCACTTTTTCACTGCGCGTGCATGTGAGTGACAGCGGCTGTTTTTTAACAGCTGATTTCGCGAATGTGGCGCCATCTATGGAAATTTCGGGTATGCAACTTTTATGGTCACTCTTTTTATACCCGTACTCGAAGAGTAAAAGGGTATATTGTATTTGTGCTAAAAGTGGATGTGCGTAACATAGAGAAGGGTAATTTCCGACCATAGAAAGTATATATATTCTTGATCAGCATCAATAGCCGAGTCGATATAGCCCTGTCTGTCCGTCCGTCTGTCCGTCTGTCCGTCTGTCCGTCTGTCCGTCTTGTTCGTCGCCCATTGCTCGAAGGCTAAAAAGAGATAGAACAACCAAATTTTTTCCAGACTGATGTGTTCTCTCACTCCTAGAAAAAGTTTAAAATTTCCGCCCGCCCACTTCCGCCCCCATAAAGGGGCGCATATCTGTGGCGTCCACAATTTTAAAAATAACAAAAACTAAAAATGCAGAATCATAGAGACAGCCCATATCTATCAGGGGCCCAAATCTGGATCGGATCGGATCATTAATATAGCCACAATAGACAAAAACATACGCAAAAACTTCGCTCCATCCCTTTCGCACTCACACAAAATCGAGTAATTTTGGTTTTCGTATAAATGAGCGCCTCGTTCTCAGAGACTATAAGAGCTAGAACAACCAAATTTTTGCCTAGACTCCTGTGATATCGCTTCAGTGCAAGTTTATTTCAAAATTTTTGCCACGCCCACTCCCGCCCCCAAAATACGAAAATCCACAATTTTGAAGATAGAAAAAAATAAAAATGCAGTATTGTAGAGAATGACCATATCTACCAGATTCCCGAATTTGGTTCAGATCGGATCATTATTGTAGCCACAATGATCAAATGAATTTTCAGCTACGAGCTGTCCCTTCCACTTGCGCCGTAAGTCATTTATTGGGGTTGATTGTCGCAGCATATTCTCTCACACGCACACTCACGCTCAAACATGCTGCCTCGTGCAGTGTACGTGTGTTGTTGTGAGAACTGATGTAGATGATGTAGATGTAGATGTCGATGACAGATGTAGCAAAAATGTAAAATGTAAAAACTGATAAAACATTTTAAAATTCCACATAAATCACTGAGTACGGGTATAAAAGTAGAGTCGCGTTCGAAGCGACTCCGTACGTTCTCTCTCGTTCTAATACAGTTCGATCAAAAAAACGGTTACTTCTTAACTTTCAAAAAATGGGTTTTGGCCAACAAAAGTGGTCGTTGGGACCATAGTGCGCTGTTGCTGTTGTTTGTTGGTGTGCAACGGAAATGAGCCATTTGCTTGAAGTGCAAACTGGGTTAAGACTAATTGGCATTTACTCCGGCCTTTCTTTCTTTGAGCGGGCAGGCAGCCTCATCACGGGCTCCGCTGCTGCTGTTGCTGGGCCTCGAAATTCACGACTCGAAATTAAAATAACTCAAAAGGCGCCTTCCTCTTGTGTCTCTTGGCTTAACATGGCGTGCAAACACTTATTGTAAATACAAATACACTCAGAGCAACACACATAGACAGACACATATAGACACATACGTAGAAACAATTATCTGCGGCCTGCCACAGGACAACTTATGAATTAATCTAAGACAAGGCTCGGCGCCCCGATACCTTAGTACCCCTGCAGATCGATCATTGCCTCGCTAGCTTAAGAATTCAATTCATTGATATTAATTAAATTTGGAAAATTTGGGCAAATTATCTTATGTAAACCCTCTGCAAGGGCAAAATCGATACAAGAGTACGAGTATGTATGGATGTATGTATGTATGTATCTATGTAGAAACACTTAAAACACATTTTCAACATCAATTTGCGAGTGAGAACGAAAAGCAGAACCATCTTGACTATACTATTAGCGGTGATTGGAGTTTTTGTTGAAGATGAAGTTGCAGATGTCGATGTTGATGCTGATGCTGATGTCGATGCCGATCTTGATGCTGATGTTGATTTTGATGTCGATGCGGTGCTGCTTGAAATTGTTGCAATGTCAGAGGAAGGCTGCAATTTAAACTTCGAGTTGGGGATAGACCCATGGGATGGTGGTGTTGATGAGGATGATAAGGTGCTTAATGGTGATGACTTGGAGTGCTTCGAAAGTGGGTTGTTAGGTACGTTGGGAAGCATGTGATAATGACAATTAGGGCTATCGCTATCGCTACGATTATGGATATGGTTATGGTGTGGCTCTTGCTCGTCATTACTTTCCGGCAACGAGATCGACCGATTCTGGGAAGATTTCTTGCGCAAGAGTCCGTAGCCAGAGAGCGGTCGAAACCCGGCGAACAGACGCCTCCGCAGTCCCGTATCGCTCACGGGGTGGCTGCTACCGCTGCCGCTGACACTGCTGGCCGTGCCACTGGCGCCGGCACAAGCGCCGCTCCCGGATGCCTGATGGTGCAAGGGTGATGCTGTTGCTGTTGCTGAAGAGGATGCGCCAAACTGTGGCCCCGCATACGGCTGATGCAGGGCGCTGGCGGTGTAGTAGTTGATGCCGAAGCCATTGCTGATGTACGCCGAGCTGGACATATTCGAGACGGGGGCAAAGAACTGGCTGCAGCGTTGATCTTTGTGTGTCGGTCGGTTGGTTGTTTGATGTTGTTTTTTTTGTTATTTGATTGGTTATTTGGTTAATTGGTGGTGGCAAGCGAAACGAAAATTGGCAAAAAAGATATGGACACGAAAGAATATATAGATATATATATATATATGTATGTATATATTGCACATTTCACTAAACACTAAAGAATGTGTCTGTTCTGTGTGTGGCCACATCAACAGCCATTATGCATCAACGAGAACCAACAAGAACCATAGAGTTCCATTTGAATCGATCTTAGAACTACTGCAATAGTAGCGGCCTGACCGGACCTGGCCAGGTCCACTATACACTATACACTATACACTTACAGCGGCAGCCACAAAGCATCCCAACAAGAGGAGAGGAGAGTAGTTGCAGCTGGGAAGGAGAGTACACTGTACACACCATTAGAGCTGAATGGCCGCAATAGGCAATCTCCAATCAATCAGTCAGGGGCTGCATTTACACTCTTCTAATTGGAATAATGCAGCTGCCGACCGCAAGGGAATGCAATGCCAGTTGTGGCTTCCATGTTGCCTGTTGCCAGTTGCCAGTTGCCAGACAACGACAACATGCAACTGGGGCGCTAATTATCTGCACACTTGTCATGATTTAGGACGGAATTTGCTCGGAATTGTTGCTGCTTTAAGTAAGCTACAAATGATTGCTCCAGAGACAGTGGAAGAGTCAGGGCTCTGGGCGTTTTGTGGCAATGTATTTTAATTGAAACTCATTCGCTCATGAGGCAGACTCATCTCATTTCATTCATTCACCCATTCCCACACACTCACACTGACAATCCCACTCACACTTACAATAAGAAACACTCCGGAATCAAGCTGACTCTCCTCGATAAATTACTTGAGTAGGGAATGCGTGGATATTATCTGGGTATGTACTAGTGGCATAAGTAAATCAAAGTGTTTAGCATATACAAATTAATTGCGATTAACTAAATACGATACTAGATATGTTTGCATTAGTTATTATAGTATTATGTATGCTGGCTGTATGCTGTATGCTGGGTGATAGATACATTCTGGCTAAGATAATATGGTTTCAGCAAATGTTCCACTCAAAAGCATTTCCAAATGCAACTCTAATATATGTATATTTAATTTATAGACAAAATGCATATTGATGTGTATGTGTATATATATGTATGCGTGTTTGTGTGTGTTTGTGTCCTTGATCTGTATGTGATGTGTGTGTTTTAGTAATTGCTTAGATACTGGCCAAAATCTAGTCGCAAGCTTAAGTAGTATCAACTGCCAAGCGAAGCATTAATGGGAGGGCAACTACATGGTTAGGGGGCAATGCGAATGAAATTGAAATAGAAATTGATTGGCCATAGGATACACGCTAGATACAATTTTGTGGAAAAAAGACAGAGAGAAAATGCAATCGAGTGTGACTAAATGCAACTAAGATACTATTGTATACTATATGTGAGTTTATGGATGAGCAACTAATTTGTAATTTATCTCAAGAAGATATGGAGGAAGTACATATTTGTGAGAGAGGGAAATCTACATGGAGTCGAGTCTTTGACTTTGACTTTCGACTCTGATTTGATGTGTAGTGTGGGAGTGTTAAGCTAGAGAAATGCGGTGGAGGTAGGGGGGGTTTAGTTGGATGAGTAGTAGCTGAAGCACTGAGACGGGATACGATACGGGATACTGGACTCGAGACAGGAGACAGAAACGAGATTGAAAGTAAGAGAATCAGTGAGGAAGGGGAACACAGATACAAAAAAAAAAGATTAAACCAAAACCATGACCAAAACCTAAACCAAAACCAAAACTACAAAGAAACATATTAAGTAAAATATCAGATTCACTGGATATATGTGTGTATGTAGAATGTAAATATAGAATGAAACAAAAGTGAGGTGAGTATAATAACAAAAAGCGGATGGAGTTAGTGGAACAGATAATTGAGAGAGAGATAGAGAGAGAGAGAGAGTAACAACAAACTACTTTTGCTGCAATTCTTTGCTGGTGATTTGTCGGACCTGAACTACTAGATATATCTTGGGTGGGCACTGGCAGGCCGCCACGTTGCTGCTGCAGCTCCTGTTGCTGCAGTTGCACGCCCAGAATGGGCATGGCCACGGGCGGCGGGCGCACGCCCCGTCCTGCCCGCACCGCTGCCGCCTGCGCCACCGATGCCAGACTTCGTTGCTGCTGCTGATATTGCTGCTGCTGTTGGAGCTGCTGCTGTTGCTGTTGCAATTGTTGCTGCTGCTGCTGCTGTTGCTGTTGCACTTGTTGTAGTTGTTGCTGCTGCTCGTGCAAAGCCAGCTCAGAGACACTGACAATGGGTATATCCGCGGGCCGTGGCCCCGGCACCATCTCCCGCTCGGCGAATGCGGGTCCGGGGATTGAACCTCCCGCGTAGCTGCTGCCATCCAATACCTTCGCCTGGACGGATTTGTCGGCGCCTGCTGCAAGATGCCCGGATTTGAGTTCGCCGGCTTGTTTCAGCACGCGGTAAATTTGATCGATTTCGGTTATTTCTTTGGGTGCCGTAGGAGAGTTGACAAGTTGATTCGATTGTTTGGTTTGTTGTTTGGTTGGTTGGTGAAGGGCGGTGTTGGCCAGTTTTGATTTTGGTTTGATCGATTTCAATTTTGGATATAGTACTCATATAGAGTACATACACATGTATATATGTATGTGGTTGATAGGCATTATTACAAATTGTGAAATTGTGGTTTGAGCATTTCTCTAATTTGGAATGAGCTTAATGGATGGGCGGGGAGGGCTGTATGGGTGCCTTGGGTGGATACTTGTCATAATCTCAACTGCGTAGAAGTAGACGGGAGACGGGAGACGGTAGGGAGTATGGGACGACTGAGATACGTTTAACTAATGGGTTTACCATATTTTACTCCATCATTGTTGGCTGCTACTGTAGGCGGCCTGCTTGCAAGCGATCGTCCTCTAGGAAGATCTTCACCCTTCCCAGGGCGTCCCTACGCGTACACGTACAAGATCTAGTAGGCAGTAGGCGGAATGAGAGTGAGGAGGCAACAACTTCTAGTGAACTGTTCGACATACTGGTGAATTACTGTACGAGTTCGAATACGAGTACGAGTATATGTGGTGGCTATAGCATGCTCCGCTACTGCAATTGATTTCCCCTTCTCGGAGCCCTCAGCTGAGCTCCTTCGATTTACCAACGAGTGGGATGGGGTGGGTGTCCTCAGATTGGATCTCATTTATATATATGTGTATGAGTGTGTGTGTGTGTGTGTGTGTGTGTGTGTCATGTATGTTTTTTGTTGTATGTATTAATGTTAGATCGACTTTGAGTTTGAGCTGATTGAGCATTCGCTGATTTTGTCTCGCTAATTAAGTGAATTAAAGCGCAACAGTCAAACAACAACGAAAAATCCAATAAAAAATCATAAGGTTCAATCAAGCGCATTGCAGTTTGCAGTCGAGTATCTGGCGCAGACATCATACGACTGACTATACATAGTACATAGTGTACATACATATGTATATACATATGTATATCGTAGATGCTATATATTGATTTATATGTATGGTATGGTACGTACAGATATGGCATATAGTACTATATAGAGTAATACTGATCGTTTTGATACCTAGTTGCGCAATGCGTTGCATGAACGGCGTCTTTTGACGGAATTTCGCATTTGGATGCGAATTCGGATTCGTATTCGTATTCGGATTGGGACTCAAACTCAGATCCGGCACACTGCTCAACTGATCCTCTGATCCTGCCTGATCTGCCACCGTTGCTACTCCACCACCGCACTCCTGTGGCCATGCTAGTTATTATTGGTGTTGATTCGGTTTTGTCGGTGTTCAATGGTGTTCGGTGGGTTGGGTGAGGGGAAGAGGAGGATTTCAAATTGAGTTATTCACATAAAGGTTGCTGAGACTACAATCTGAAATTCGTGTTTATTAACTACTTGTACATGAGTGTCACTTGCACCTTGGTTCGCAAATGGTCATGCAACAGACTACTACTCCTATGACACGTTCATGACACTCGTTCACAGTTCAATGAGCAGGGATCATCATCATCTTCATCATCATTATCATCCTTCGAGTGTCTGCGTACAGGAACACTTTTGTATATCTGTATCGAGGGTAACGAGACAGTCGGTGGGTGAGTGGGGGGGGTGGGCAAAGAAAATTGCAAAAGCTCTTGTTCGCTGGGGCTAAGAGAATTGCGACACAAATCACAAATGCCACAATCTGTGTGCTACTCTCCCCACCCCCGCCCCCATGAGTGCCATAAATCCATTGTGAAATCAACTGATACCGAAGGCAATCACAGTCACACCCCCTTGCAGTGGCAGAGGATTCACTTCTCCCGTACTCCTACTGACCAACTCAGATCAATAAATATATGCCAAATGGTACGCAAAAGATTGCTTATGTGGCCAGGTGGCAGAGGGACTACAGACCAAAGACCATAGATTATAGACTATTCGAACACAGAGAGCATGCAATGGCATTGTTTCGTGTTTCAAGGTGAGTTCCTGCAGAAGAATATGCCAGGTGCTGGTGCCATGCAAATGCAGTTAGAGCACGGTTAGCCGAACAAATTGTTGGGGGACCAAGTTCAGCCAAGTTTCGGCACAACATATCCCCCCTGCAAGTCGTTAGTTCCCTTTAAAGCGGGTGAGTGGGTCGCTCGGTCTCTGTGTTGGTGAGTATTAGTACATACATATGTGGCTGAGTATCTGCATTTAAGTTTGAGTGTGTCTATGTGTGTATGTGTGTGTGTTTCAGGGAGCATGGCTGTGATGTGATAATACGTGCCAGATACTTACTTTCCTCCTCAACATCGACACGATTCTCCAGCTCAGAGGTGCTCTTCTGACGCCGCAGAAGCTTCTGCTTGGGCTGGCAGCGGGGCAGATTCGGGGCACAGTCTCCGTGGGCATTCAGCTTGCAGATTCGGCATCGTAGACCTTGCCTGGTGTGTCCTATAAGAAGGACAGCAGAGGGGAGCATTGTCAGCAGCAAGTTATTGGGGGGATGTGTGGCCCGTACGCACCTCTCAGTATCTGGGAGCAGGCATCGCACGCCGTTATCTTCTTGTACGTGTACTCCTGCAGATGATGGCTCCCGTCGATGTTGGGGCGCAGCGGCTCTGAGGCCGTGCTGGAGGCACCATTACGCCTGTGTAGCAAGGGGGAAGGTTGGAAAGTGGTTTTGGCATCAGTAAGAAGGCTTCGCAACGGAGTCGTCGCAAATGTTGCACTTGCCCCCCCCATCTCTCGTTTCACCACCGGACAGTCCAAGCCAGGCCAGGAGCATATGCCGATCAACTCTATCTATGGTGGCTTTTGTTTCATATTTTATGCTATTTCAAATGAACAATGAGGCCTGGGCATGGACAATGCCACACTGAACAATGCAAAGTGCATAATAGACAATGGACATTAATCAAAACTCATGTGGGGTGTGCTCGGACAGGAAAAGCATTTGAATAAATGTATTTAAAACCAGAAAACACTCTGTTTTCTACGCATCCCAATTGATTTTTTACTGTTCTGGCAGTTCTGGGAGTGGACTTCACAGCCAGATATGCGCCAAATCCACTGAAGTGCACTCTTGCGATATTTATGTTCTACACACAACGAATTAATTTCAACAATTTAACACAGATATACAATCGATTCGCAACTGCATCCCTTTCCTTTCACTCCCAATAGAATGCACTTCGAGTGTTTTGGGGCGGTTGGGGGAAAAAAAAGGTAGGATGAAAAAAGGCTGAGATTGAGCCACATTGGTGCCCCAGTACGGGTTGCTGGGACAGACTCAAGCCCAGACCTAGGACCAGACACGACGTTGATTGTTGGTACATAAGTGGCTTATGCACACAGACAGACAGACAGACAAACAGACAGGGATGAGCACAGAGCCACGGACAGGCTCAGTTGAGCAGCATTTATAAAGTTGTATGCTGAAAATGCGTAAAATATAATGTACCCACAATATGTACGAGTCGAGTTCCGCATTGGCCGAACGATTGGTGAGAAATTGGAAAGTGGGGAAAGTGCAACACTTACGTAAGTACTATTGATGGGATTGATTTTGCAGAGAGTTCTTAAGCCTAGTTAAATACATACATTACAAAATTACCACGACCGATTTCTGGTCGAGGTGTCAACTCTCTAAGCGATTTATAATTTAAATAAATGTGTACTATGTACATATACTAAAGTAAGCTATCAGAGTTAAATTATACATATATGAATTTATGTTTCCTGGGAAGACTACGTACGATAAGTAATGGAAATTAATTTCGGTTTAATTGTGTTGGCATACTTAATGGGTTTATTGAGCTATTCGTACGGCTAAAATATCATTTTAATTATTATTTGTTGTTTATACATACATATGTACAAACATATACTAGGTACACTAGGTACACTAGGTATTCTAGGTAATCGAGGTGATGTGGTGTGAATGTGTGTGTGTGTGTGTGTGTGTGTGTGTTCTGTGGTTGCCATAGAAAGCACAATGCTAAAACCAAAGAGCGGCATAAATAAATAATTATTCACATTACAAATTTATTATTGGGTTTGTACTACACTACTTAAAACTTGTAATTTCAGCAGTCTGAAAATAAACCCCCCCAAAGAAGGCAGCAACAGAACAATAGGCAGCAACAAAAACTGGACCACAGCGAAATGAGTTAACTTTCTTTTTTTGGTGGGAGGGGGGTGTGTGGAGGTCCAGTTTCGGGATTCATTCTGTAATTTCGGGGTGGTTGCAACTTTTGTAATATAGCAAAACTCAAAACTTTTAACTGGGACTTTCTTGTCACGTTTGGTAAATACCCAAATACCCGTGAGCACTCGTGTTAGTATTTTCGTTTATATAGTAGTAGTATTTACCGCATCGCCCCTGATGAATGCCCCAAAAGTCGAAAATATTTCGAAACGAAGTTTGAGGGGATAAGACCCGACCCGTTCCCCTCACACTCACTAAGCCGAGAAGATTTCCAGATTTATCATCATTGGTAGTAGTGCAGACTGTCGGCATGGAATTAAGTATTGTTGCAATTTCAGTTGCCATTGCTATTTTCCCCACCCCCGTCCAACATCCCACAAATGCAACAAAATGCTGGCATTTCTATGGGGCGGAAGCATCTGTCGTCCAGTCTATGTATGTGTATCCATGGGTATGTGTATATGTGTGCATGTGTATGTGAATTTGTGTCTGTGGGTGGATGGAAAATTTATAGTTTTGCAATTTTTCGCATATTTCTCAGTGCTTCAGTGGCGCCGAATGGAATTTACTATGTCCGCCTGTGGCATCAGCATCAGCAACATAAGCAAAAGCAAAAGCAGAAGCAGGAAACTTGTCCGGAACATATGGAGCCCACTCTCGGACACATTTATTCCCAGTTATCGAACAGTGTAAACTTTGGCAGGCTCCAGCATTGTCTTTGCTCCACTTTAGCTGGCTGTTCGACAAGTCGAATTGTTTGAACATTCGCCCCCAACTATATTTTAATTGCCACATGTGGCAGTGTTATCGTTATTGATGATTTCGGCGGAGTGGAAGCAGGTGCATTTGATTGCGAACCGTAACCAACAAATGGCTAATACTCGTAGTAAAAAAATAATAACATATAGTATATGGTATTGTGTATGTACGTGCTTGAAATCAATTAGTTGGGATAATCGAAGGCTAAGGCAGGTTGCTCTTTCAACTAATTGTCTACTAATTTGCGTGCAACATTTACATCAACCAATGTATTAAAGCTCTGTGATGAGACAGGTTGAGTGTATATAGTACATATGGGAATTATTTATCTATATATAGTATATAGGTACAGTGATGCTCTATTTATACATTGTCTGAAGTTGGGACAGGGGTGTAGTTTTAGTTGGGTTTTAATTTCGGTTACCTCAAAGTCAAAACGGTCGATACAGCGTGGTACATTTGATTTTGTCGGGGTGGTGGTGGTTGGCTGATTGATCGCGGTTAGGTACCGATATGTCGATATCGATAGATAGTATTTCAATTTCAATGCGTTAAGTGTTCAAATGAGATGGCATATACATACATACATACGTATATATGTATGTAGTATATTAATAGAGAAAAAGTGTAGAGAACATTATTAGTCTGAACTTTTTCCAACAGCGGCAGAGGAGGGTTGGTTAACTTAACCTAAAGTGGGACTGGACTGGTTTTGTACTGTGGGTGGGTGGGGGTGTGGTGGGGGTGGGGAGACCCTGGGTATCTCTGGGTGGGATTATCTTTTAGAGTGCATTGGCGCTGCCTTGCATAATTCGAAGTGTGTAAATATTAGCAATATATTTTCTATGCCCAAGGCCGGCGCCTGCTGCAGTCTGTGGCCTTTCCACGAATGCTTGAATAATTTTTCGCCTTTTCCGCAAGCTTTTAGTCATATTAATGTGCGGGCGGATCCTCCTCTTCTCTTGCCCACCAGCACTATTTCATTTTGTATCTGTATCTGGTGGTAGGCGCTCGCTCTCTCTCTTTTCTTTCTGCTTTTTATGGATGTGGATGTGGATGTGGATGGGAATGTGGTTGGGGATGGGATACTTTGCTGTGGTTTCTATTCGACTTAATGGGCCAATGGGCCTTGCTCTTCGCCTGATAATGTTGTGTCAGAGCAGAGAGATGGTGGGAGGGAGGGGTATACTGTACTATACATACAGTATACACTACATGTACTGTACGTATACTGTGTATGTAGGATGTTGCAGGGATGGTGTAGACTTACCTGTCTGCTTGTTGTGCTGAACCAGAACCAGCAGGCTTTAGGCTCTTAAATGCTTTCAGCCACTTTGTTTTCATCGATGGCGCTGTGGCAGCGAAGACTTTGCGTTCGTTGCGCGGCGACGTCGGCTCAACTTTGCTCACGAACAGCTCCTTCTGCAAGAGAGAACGAGAGAGGAAGAGAGAGGGAGAGAGGAAGGAGAGAGGGTGTGCATTAGACCAAATGCAATTTCCATTTAAACGTCTCACGTTGCAGCTTAATTACAAGCCATTTACACTTGCAACCCGTTTCCATTTCCATTCCCATTCCCATTCGCATTTCATTCAATTCCATTTGCAGCAAAACTTTGTCTGCTATTTGCCAGTCATTTTGATTTCTGTTTTCTCTCTAGGACACACACACGCTCACATGTAAGCACACACACACAAACCAACAATCCATACATATACATAGTACAGAGTGGAAGTGGGGGAGGGGCAGCTCGTTATGGCATAATGGAGCCATGATTACATTGGACACTGTTTAGGCAGAGGAATGCTTAAATATTTAACTGATATTCTGATAGGCGACAGCCCGGCGTTGAATAAAGCTATTTTAATTAATAATCAACACTTTGCCAAATTCCACAAAATGTAATTATGCCTGGCACACACACACACACACACACACACACACACTACACATACAAACTCCCATGAATACTCGTACACACCACTCCAGTGCCGAACTCTTGGCAATAATTAAAACCACGTGTGACATTTGGTCACAGTTTAGTAAGCCTCGTTGTCCTAGTTGTCCTTGTTGTCCTGTCCCTTCCCTGTTCTTATTACGAGTACATTGTGCGTTCTGTACGTTGCATAATTAGATTAGTTTCAGATGTTATACACAGCAGCGCGATACAAGCCTATTTGGCTATTACTATATTGATTTAATTAGCTATGCCCTGTTTTTTTTAAGCCTTTGCTGAATCATTTTATAGATACTTAAACAGCTTAAGTAGACACTAGCACCGGACCCACTGGAGTACAGCTAAAAGGGTTCACTAAGAACAAATTTGAAATTTGTTTCATTCCTATAATAATAATTACAATAGAAAGGGCTTTCCTAACAAAAGTTTCGAAGAATGATGGCAGCCGGATCCGGGAAAGTTTTCTGCTTTAATTTCCATTTCATTTAATTGATTTTCATTTTCTGGCTGCTTGTCTCTGTCAATCATGGCCATAATCCGAAGGAAGTGCATCTGACAGCGCCGCTTCACACCGACCCGCGAGAGACAGGAGTCGAGCGTGATTTTATGAGGCCAGTGGCAGAGGCAGTCGCAGAGGCAGAGGCAGTGGCAGTGGCAGCCAAAACAAGTTAAAAATCATTGCACTCAATGCAATTGCCACATTTATAATGCATCAGGAGAGCGAGTTCGACTCGGTTCGTTTCACTCTTTGGTGGGTATTGTATTTTTTTTTCACATGTTATTTTTAGCACTCTGACAGTCTGACAGAAGTTCAAGGGAGCGAGGCCAAACACACATACACACACACACATATATATGTATATATATATATATATATATATATATATATATATACAGAATGAAAGGGTTGGATGACAGGCAGGATATTAAGTCTGCGCCATGTGTCCCGTGTCCATATGGTGCAACGTCATATCAAAATCAATGTATCAGCCACTGCCACAGCAGCAGGAGAAGGAGCAGAAAGCAGGAGCATAAGCAGGGAGCAGTAGCAGAGAGCATGGAGCATGAAGCATTGGCTATAAAACAAAGGCTGAAATGCCGCCTATATAAATTAATTCTCTGGCAGCAATTGCGATTAAAAATTCATTTTTCAATCTTTTTCATACTGCCCGACCCGCGGCAAACGACAATATTAAATGTGCAATTAATTCTGTACGCAAATTCTTTGCAAACGGAAATGGGGATGGCATTTGATAGGCCTCCTTACAGCATCTTGCGCTGTGGCTTTAATCGGATTGCAGGACCCAGCGATTTAAGATGCCGCCCGACCGACTTGGCAGAGTCAAGATAAGAGGAGAAGGTCTCTGGCTCTCGGCTCCCGGCACCTCGGCTCGTGCTCTTTTGCTGGCTGACGCTGATGCCAACCAGCACATTTAAATGCTGTCCACCCACCACGGAGGCAGGGCGGAGTGGCCCGTCTGGCCATAATGGACATGTGCCTGTCATGTTGCCTTTGTCATTGTCGTCACCATTTGAAGGCGGGGCTGGGGCCATAAATTTATGCATGCAGTGCATAAAATTCAAATTAAAGGAGCTGCTGCACATCCTGCCAGCGACAAGTACACGTTTTGACACTTTACAACAGGCCAAGTCCCATCCAGGCCAGCCTCGGAGCCCGCAGCTAGCAGCCAACAGCCAACAGACTGCTAAATGGACAGGGGATCGGGACGAGAAGCGGGGACCTTGGGAGTGGCACTGTCGAGTGGGGCTAGTGGGCGGACAGTTGCGAGATTTTGCGAGATGTGGGCAGATGGGCTGCATCCTGCCCTGCAATCGCAATCAGGAGCAAATGATGCTTTTGCCCGGACCAGAAAGGCTTAAAGTGCTCTCCCTCTCTCTCGGCTCAGGCTTCCACTTCTCTGTCATCAAAATGCTACCTAATTGATTTCGCCTGGCTTTTTAAGCTACTTTTTTAACCAAACGGAAAACAGCTACACAACATAAGTGGAGTAGAGAATTGGAGGGGGGCCTTGGCCAGCTTGCAGCCAGCTTGGAGCTCTTCTCTTTTGCCGTTTTTTTGCCACTTTAATTATACGCTTTCTGCTCTCTCTGATTCTGTGGGTCCCCGGAGTACAGCCAAGCCAAATTTATGGCTGTCACAATTTTTAATTATGTTTCCCATTGCTAGATTGAAACCACAAAGGTATCGTAAATTGCACGGCCTTTCCAGTCCGATGTGAAGAGCCAAAGACAAAGCGAAACGGAACGAGCCAACAGTGAAATTTCCTCATTAAGCCAGGCCATAACAAAGCAGGCGGCCAAAGGCAAGGGAATCTTTTGTGATTTCATGGTAGATCTGCTTGACCACAGACCCGACCCGACCCGACCAAACCCAACCCGACTCGGCCCGATAGCAAATGCCCCTCGATGCCACTTCCATCTTATAATAAGCATTTCAATTGGCCCACAATGAGCCATTCGAGCCATTCGAGCGGCAGCAATATGAGAGCATATTTTATTGCCACTTTGATGAGCAGCAGCAGCAGCAGTAGCAGCCAGAGGGATATAACCTATATTTTCCTACCCCGATTATGACTTTGTAATCTGGAGTACGTACGTACGTATGTGGTCTGTGTGTGTGCGTGTGTGCATTAGGCGGTGTAGGGAGAGTGGAAAACTGCCACTTACTTCATGGCTTTTTCCCAGCTCCTAATAATTGCCGCTCCCGTAGTCTGTAGTCTGTAGTCTGTAGTCAGGCTGGGCTAAGGATGCCGAGAGCTCTGCAAACATGGCCAAGACAATTTAGCCAACATGCAGCACACACACAGCGAAAGAGTGAGAAAGAGATAGAGACAAGAAGGGGCTGAGTGAGTGAGATGGAGGGACGGACGGGCAAACATTTCCGTAAATTACACGCATTTGTCAAAACGAAACAATGTGCAAAGTGTTTATTTGTTTTAGTGAGTGCTTTTGAGCGCAAAAATGACTCGACACAAAAACAGACAACAAGGGGAGGGGCCGGCCAGGGGACGGCGACTGTTGTAGAGCTGTTGCAACTTCTAATGGGTTTGCTTGTTGCACGAGTGTGTTGTAGCGCGAAATGTAGAGCAGCTATTATGCAGCCACATCACACTAACAATACACCCGTCCACCCACCCATCGATCCAATCCATCCCAATGCGATGTGATGCTCTGCAGCCCAAGGACCATGCGGCGTATACGCAATATCAGTAAGCACTTTTCAATTTTCATTAGCTGCGGCGGCAAATTGCTTGTGGCATGTGCAACTGACGCACAGCTACGCTACAAAGGCATTGCCGAGGCACAGTTTTTATTTGACAAGCAACAGCAAGAGAAACAGCACTGCCAACAATCTGTGAGCGAAGATTGAGTGCCGGCACAGATGACACAGAGATGTCAAGCCCGTCTGGCTGGGATTCTGCCGGGGATGTCGGGCCGCTCTCTGGCTCTGTGGCTCTCTTTGGTTACCCGCTCTCCATGCTGTTCCTGCCACACTTTTTCGAGCGCTAAATAAATATGTTACTCGGCCTCGGATGTTAAATTTATGGCCAACAATTAAAATTGCACAATGTTGTTTGCTTTTGCCACACACTCTCTGCTCTCTGCTCTTTGCTCTTTGCTTTCCGGTATGAGAGTAAGCCAGGAAGCCAGCCAGCAGGAGCTGGGCCAGATGATAAGCTTAATCGGCTCACGCTCAACGCCTGTTTGGTCCAGACCCAGGCCCAGGCCCAGGCCATGCCAGTATCGGCATCGTTAACCATTTGCCTGGCCTGTTGCGGCTTTTATTTATTTGCTTCTGTGGGGAGCACGAGTAGACCTAACCTTTGGTTGGCCTTGGCTCTCCACAAAATTTGATGGCTTCATGAGGTGCACGGTGCACCCTAACTCCCTTGGCCACAACCCGCACTCTGCCACCACAATCTGGGGGAAAAAAGAGAGCAAAGGCTTTCATTAAGCCGAACCGAAATCCTCGTAGGGGAAGTGGGGGATGTGGTGTGTGGTTAGAGCTGCGTGAAATGCCTTCTGATTCTTCCTGTAATGACACTTGCATTCACATCTTGACTGCCGGTCTGTTCTGAATGTAATTTGCATTTGCTGCCTCGCCCCTGTCCTCGGCCTCTCCTTACTTTTTATTTTTATTGCTCAAAACAAAATGGAATATGGGGGAAAATGCCAAGCCACCATGTAAGGGACTGTCTTGCCCTGATCCTGGACCTGGCCCCCCAGGTCTCCACTTTTTTTTAATGGATTTTTCTTGGCTTCCGACTGGTGTGTTGCTGCTACTGCTTCTACTCCTGCCATTCTACGTGACTGCCATCAATTTTCAGTGGCATTGCCGCATCATTTTGCATACAAACAGGTGAATGAGAGGAGGTGGTCGAGGTAGAAGAGGTAGCGGAAGCGGATGCCCTTGCGCTCTTAACTCGATTTTAAATTGGTTTAAAAGGCGTCATGTGCGACGACTGCTGATCACACCTGAAATGCGGACTGCAAATGGGAAAAGGGCATTGAGAAAGGCACTGGGACTGGCACTGCGACTGGCACTGTTGAGTTTTCTCTCTTTTATGGTTTTGTATGATTATTGCAAGTGTAGCATGTAACTCTGTGGAAAATCCCCAGAACGTGTGTGTCTGTGTATGTGTGGCCATTTATTGTCCTATTTCTTGTTAGCCAGCCCGTGACAGACTGACTGCTGGTGCTGTCCAACCCTGTGAATGGAGCTCCTTTCGCAGCGGAGGCAGTGCAAATTGATTTTCAATAGCAGAGTGGTTCTTGATTCAATAAAATGACATACTCAGTTGAGTATGAGTAGCAAACCCCCAACACACAGTAGCAGACTCATGGACACTCCTCCATGTCCGACTCGATGTGTGTTGTGCTGGGGAAAAGTTTTCGATGTCCTTCAGTTTTCGCAATATAATTCACTCGGATGTAATTAGGTTGAAGCTTTAATTCTTGTGTGGTTCTGTGGTGCAAATTAAATCTGACCGCAGACACATATGTATGCAGATTCCAGCCCAGCATTCCCTGCCAAATCTAGCCAACCTTTTCTCCTTACAGCTAGATTGATGATGCTCCTCCGACAGCCTGGGCAGCCTGACAGCTTAAAAGCGATTTATTATTATGCGATCAATGGCTTGATTACGGGGGCCTACGTCTACTTCAAGCCTATCAATCAATATGCGCTCTCAAAAAGCGACTGCCAAGTGTGGGAGGGTTAAGTTACTACTATAAAGTATAAGAAGGAGTCAAGTCAAGTGGAGCTTACAAAAGTTTGGGGAGCCTGCTTAACTAGGCGCATGAATTTCTAATTAAAATCCAGCCAAACCGCATGACGTCCTCCCTCCAGACACACACACACATATACTCATTTGACTTGCATACATATGAAAATGTACGTATGTACATGTACATTGGCTGCTATCTACTTAATTACTTGGTGGGCCGAGCGGGCGTATCATATGCATAATTTAAAGTGCATGTCTCCCAAAAGGCCCCACCGAGTCGAATCCCAACATCCCCAGACTCCTCTCCCAGCTGATTAAGCCCACTCCAACTTCCCGGTTCCCGGTTCCAGGTTCCAGCTTCTTGCTCTTCGACACCCCATTCACACGCAAACTTATATTGCATTGACAAAGTGCTGTGGCCGCTTCTTCATCTCCTTCATCTCCTCCTCCTTGCCGTTTTCCTTTTCCTTGTCCGCCAGCTTCTGTGGGAAATGGAGCGGAAAATATGTGCAAAAGAGTGCACTCCACGCCACGCCTCGCCACGCCACGCCACTCCCCTTATCACACTCTGCATTCCCCGTGCAGGATATACGGGTACACATATGAATTTCCTATGTGTTTTGCGGGCCACCAAAAGGAAATCAAAATACTTCCGCAGCTCAAATTGAAAATTGTCAACTGTCAATTTTTTTTTTTCATTCTGTAGTGGTTACCCATCGACCCACATCCGACCCGACGCCACCAGGTGGAAATCACCTCACTCCCCCCCTTCTCTTTCTGTGTATACTTGTACACAATTGGTTCTGTTTCTGCTCCTGTTTCTGCTTCTGCCTCTGCTTTTGGTCTGCCTTTGCTGCCTAATAAAAAATCAATTAACTTGGCCTTGCGCCGTGTTTGGCTCCGTGTGCCGTGCCTGCCTGACTGCCTCACTACCTACCTGGCCTACCTGGCACATGAGTCGCATTACTCAATGCCAAGCTTAAGCCAACTTCGGGGATGAAAATCGATGGGTCGATGGGTCGCTGGGGCCTTAGGTTGTAGCTAAGCCCTGGCGCGATAATTGATGTCAAATGCTCGTCACATTTGTCTCTGCCTCTGCATCTACGAGTATTTCTGTGTATGTGTGCAACAGTTTGTGAGAATGCAGTCGTTAATCATACACACACACATACATATAGGACAATCGACTCAACTCAATAATCACCAACTCTGATGGGAATAGAAGCATATCGAATCGACCACTCCCCTCGTGCTCTACGAGCATGCGGAAAACGGATCAGAATTGGTTGAGTTGAATTCATTGAAAAGGAACGTCCAAAGAACGCTCAATTCGAAATATCAAATCAGACGAGTACGAGTTGCCAGAGAAAGAGAGACTGTTAATTCAGTTTCGGGGACTTTGGCATAATTAGTGGGGGGTTTGGCAAGGAACAACAAATACTGATGGCTGCCAGAACGATGGCGAGAGGCGTGCATAGTGCGTTGAGTCGGCAGCTTTTGCTGATTGAGTGGCACGGATTAACAAATTCAGAGCCTGCAGGCTGTGACAGAAAACAACAAACATCGGTCATGGCAGTATCACAGTGCCCCAATGCCCCATTCGCGTTCATCGCCACACGAAACACACACTCGAGGCGAACAATTTAATTCGTTTGGTAAACAGGACTCGGTTGCGTGGAGAGGGGGTCCTGCAGAGGCAGAGGCTGTCTGAATAAACAGAGGCAAGTGTTGGACATGACTACGCAGTAAGTAGCAGAAACCACTTCCTGTCAGGGCCTAAGCCAAAGCCTTAAACGCACACATACCCATTCGCAAGGCGTCGCACCTTGGCTAGAAGGGGCCTGCTGATTTCATCTCTCTCCGTCGCCTCTCCTACGGCCACGCTGCCTGTCTGCGTCTGCTTGCCCCACCTGCCTGGGGTGTCACTTTGGCCAACACGAAACTTTTAATGCTTCTGCCACTGCCACCCCCCGATGCCATCTCCATCACCACTGCCACTGGCAGTGCCTGTGCCTGAGCTTGGGCTCCTTGGCTGGCAGGGTCGCGACCATAAAAGTATTCATTTTTCATTGTCAAATGCTGTGCAAGCTGCAGCCAAGGAGGGGGAGACGACTCCTAGAGACACCTTTTGGTTGCCTGCCAAATCGCTTTAACCGAAAGCTCTTAAAGCGTTCAACGAGAGGAAGCTGGCAGCCGCCGTTGGACTCATTAATATGCAACACTATCAGCAGCGGCGTCCGCCCACCGTATCCTGCGCCTCCTGCATCCCTCCTGGCATTGCAACACGGTTTTCAATTATTTAAATTTTCATTAAAATTCCAGCAACAAAAAAATGAAGGTGAAGTAACAGCGCAAGGAGCTGGAAAACCTTCTCGAACCCAATCCCAAGCCCAACCCGATTTCAGTTCGTTGCCTTCACGTCGAAGACTACTAGTTGAAGCAGCAGGACGAGAACGAGGACCAGGACCAGGACCAGGACCAGGAAATGAAACTGAAGCGGGAGTGCTCTGCCAATTTCGTGGCCTACTCGGAAATTTGGAAAAGTGTTAAAATCAGCACAAAGAGCAGCAAAAAACGAAAGCGAAGTGAAGGAGCAGCCGGAGCAGACGGACCGCGAAAACTGCTGAAAATGCAAAGCTTGACGGAATTTATTAAAAGGCCAAGCCAAAGAAATTGCAAAATTGCTTTTGATAAAAAAACGAAACTCACGACAGCTGCCACTGGGGACCGGGGACCGGTGGGTGAAGGAGGGAGTGGGGACTTAGCCGTAGAGTGCTGCTGAGTTGCCAATATTGTAAATTGCATAAATGAAGCTTTTTCGTTTTCGGTTTGGCCCGTCATTTGAATATCCGATTACCTGATCTCTCTCCTGTCCTGTCCTGTCCTATGATAAAATTTGGCCCTCGAAGCGAGCCCAAAACTTGCACATTCCTCACGAACACTCAGAGAGTCGGTATACGGACACGCTGCGTATACGTAACACGTAATAACTTGTGTGAGCAACTCCGAAGTTGGGCTTAGAGCTCTGGCCTGGAAGGCGTAATTCCAGTGCCAAGTGCCAATAAGTCAGTTATAAATTTGATGCAAAATTAAGCAAGCGGCCGGGCTGCAGCCCGACAAATTGTTCGCAAGGACTTGCCGGCGTCCTTCCTACATTGTGCCCGGCTCCTGCCCTCACATGGTGGAGAGCATGGCAGAGAGCGGGCAGCGAGGCAGCTTGGAGCTGCAGCTTGTTAGCGTAACGATGCCAAACGAGAGCACACACACACAGAGGGAGACAGAAAGATAGAAGATAGAAGACAGAGAGAGAGTGAGAGTGAGAGGGGTAGAAGATGTGCTTGCCACACCCGCATGTATCTCCGCCTGAGGGTCCTGCAAATAAGTCCTTGTCAGACTCATATTTCGGTCATACAGCAGCGCTCCGAGTCTGCCACAAGCAGCACACAAATATTTGCGGCAAGCCAGCGCAGTTTCTTGGCCATCCAGCATGCACCACGCTGCACGTGTGTGGTGCAAGTTGTTTGAGGCAGTTTAATAATGCCACAATTTATTGATTAAAGCTCACATAGTACGAGTAGTATGTGGAGGGACCAGGTCAGCATACAATATTAGTGTATGTTAACTCAACATACATCGGCCTCGCTCCACTCCCCCCTGCCTCCTGCCTCCTGCCTTCCTGCACTCCACACTTCGTTCCTTGCTGACAAATTGTTTTCGGTTTAGGTCTGACATATTTTGATGACGTTGGCCAGGGTCAAACTTTTCTATTTAAACTTACTGTTAGTCATTTCTTTTTATCGATTTGATAGTGGAAAACTTCTTGGCCGTGCCAGTGGCTGTGGCCATGGCTCAGCAATTTCATTTTCCGAAAGTTTCTGCTGCCTGAAACTGGAAATCACATAATTATGTATGAACATACAATATCTGTCGGGGAATACGGGGCTGCAGCTCGAATTACAACCTTCTTGTTCGATTTGTGCGAGCAAGTTCTGTGCTGAGAAAGCGATTCAGGGAAAGCTTTCAGCTGATTGATTAGATGCGGCTGTTTGCAGCGAAACCATAGCACCCCGAGGGATCATCCAGACATCCTAATCAAATGGAGCTGCAAACCATTTGAAGCCTTCTTCTCTCTTTGTTTGCTACACATCGCTGGGATTTGCTTTGTTTTCCTGCTCCAAGGACCTGCTTTTCCCTTGCTATCTCGTGCAGCATTAGCGCTTTCCTGGAAATGGATGCGGCAATTAAAAGCCATGGGACACTTTGCTGCAGCAATCGGTAAGCAAATAGCTTGGCCATGGATATGTTCTCGGCAATTGCCCATCCCCTTTTGCTTTCGTAGCAACTATCTGTAGTAATAGTATATTTGTGCTCTATATCAGTACCATTGCCAGTACCATTGTCAGTGCCATTGCCATTAAAACGTAAGCTGATATAACGCGCTAGATTCTAGCTTGCAATTCGGAATGTTTTCATCTTCCTCACTGCCACTTTCCCAGTTTCCATTCATTCCCCTGCTGATGGGCCTGGTGGGAGCCGCCGCCATGTTTGGGGTAAGTGAAAGCGAAAGTAGAAAGGAGAGTGTCAAATTTCCGCTTTCAGAGCGCCACCAGAGTGGCTGCAACAGCAGCAGCGGGGGTGGGGGTGCAAACACTCTCCACTAAGCAAACAGTTGTCAATTTCTGGCAGTGCAAATATTTTTTCACATCTTGCCTCTTCGCACTCGGAGGTTACATTTCTGTTGACTTCTATGCCATTCTTCAGCCCAATGCTAATAGTTGTAGTTGCACTCCTTCTGAGCAGCTGCCAAGTGGCGGCGTTATTGGATTGGATCCGAGACTCGACTGCAGATATTGGCCGAGTGGGTAGCCAGGCGAAAGGTGGCGACAAAAGTTGATTGTGAAACGAAAGTGCAGCCAAAATCGTTGCTCCAGAGGTAGGCCGCATTATCCCTTCAGCAAAGAGAGAGATAGGAGAGAGTCATTCTCTGGGCGCAACCAGCTATGCGACTCTCGCCTTGACAACACATGTTCAAATGTTCAAGAACAATGGCACTCAAAGCCACTCAACTGGATGTTTGTAAACGTTGCTCAGGCACAAGGACCTCCTCTCTGCCAATGAGCAGAGCGTGCGAGTAGACGAGGCAGGCAGGCTGCCCTGCCCTGCCCTGCCCCATCACCCCGCCTACAAGAACAACATGAAAAGGCAGCTGCCTGGGAGATAAACGCATATAAAACACAAGCTCAGCCGAGAGAGTGGCTCGAGCAACAAAACAAAAGCTGTAAAATTCAGTGCAACGCACTCGACAGCTACCCCCACCCCCACCCCAGCCTCAGTCCCAGTGCCTGCCTCACCCTTTTGGGCTGCTGCATGGCAGTGTGTCTCTGTATGGGCAAGTCATTTAGTGGTGGCAGCATAGGCATCATAGCCTGCTCGGAGGTGCTGCATGAGGTGCAGACAGCAGAGGTCGCGCTAGAGCTCGGGGAGGCAGCAGCAGCTTGTCAAGCTGGCTGTTGGGTTCTTTTTTGTTGTTTTCTGTGAGATTGTGCGATATCCGGTTGTGAAGGATGTTGGCTCTGCTGCTGCTGCTTCCGCTAGCAGCACACGCTGCCCTGCCACGCCCCTCCTTATGCGACTAGTGCATGTTAAGTTGCGATTATAGGCTGTTAGCGTAGCTGGCGACGACGAGGATGAGGATGAGGATGAAGCCTGCCTAGCCGATGATTGAGCAACAGCAGGAACAGACAGACAGCAGGCAGATTTGCATTCTCAATTGGACCACTAAGGGGGCTGGCAGAATGTTTGTTTTCGCTACTGCTGCTTGAATGTGGATCAAGTGTGACTCGGCAAAAGGACGATCAGAGTCCCTACCGTACCCTCCCTACATACTTGTGCTTGTGCACATCCATATGTATGTATGTACATACATATGTACGTTCCCCTTGTCAGTAGGCTGCCAAACCAAAGCCATATTAGCATGATTCCACAATTCTGATTGCTGCTGCTGCTTATCCAACTCCTGTTGCTGCAATTCATAACGAACTAATTAGGGGCTTAAAAAGTCATTCAGCCCCCCCCACACACCATACTCGGACGAGTGTGCATACATATGAATACCCTCATTAGCCATTCATTTATTAATCGCATTCGGCGCATTCGAGGTGAATTGTCGATTGAAATTTCAATTTATTTTCCTCGTGCCAGTTCATTGTTAATTTCTCAATTTCATTTAGTCCGCTCTGGCCGCCTGCTCTGGTCTGCCAGCATAATCGCATTGAGTTGTCATTAGTGTGTGACATTAATTAAGTTAATCGCCACCAACAGCGGCAACAGCAGCAGCAAAAAGAGCATCAACTTAACGATTCTGGGACATGCGTTCATGATACAAGCAGAAAATCGAAAATCCAATTAAAGCCAGTCCATCCATCGCTCAGTCAGTCAGTCAGTCAGTCAGAGGCTCGGTTAGACAGTTGTCAAAGCCACCTATGAGGCGAGACTCCCTCCAGACCGATTCCAGGTCTAACTGCACCCCTAAGCCCCCGTCGATAAGTCAGAATATATCGGCGTTCATGGCTGATCAGAATAGCGGCGCTCATGGCTCTTGCCCAATCAAATCATAATAAATATTGACAAATTAGCTACTACTCTATGCGTGGTCCCGCGGGCACCAGTGCTTTATGTACTTTCCTTGGATTTATTGGCCAGCCTTGAGAGTTGAAATATTAGCCATAATTTCACGGGCAATTTGCTTTTAGCCCCCACCACTTCGCAAACAAAGTCAATTGCGCGTGTGTGTGTCGCTCTCTATTTCTCTACACACCTACATGTATACACATGTGTGTGTGTGTATGTGTGTGTGTGTAATGTAATTGGACTTAGGACTGGACATAAAGCGGACTAGACAGAGTAACAATGTCACAGTCAGTGGCAAAAAGCTTCCACCTGAGTGCGATGACAGCGACTGGGCTGTCAGTTGATTTCAACACGTTCTAACCTCCAGTCAAGCCTCTTGCCCTCTGGCACTTCTGCCCCACAGTTGGATAATAAGGAAATGAACATATTTGCGACATGTGTGCGGTTTCATTCAATTATTTGTAGCGAGTGCATTCATATTTTATGAGTCTTTCATACATAGATGCCCCACAACTTCATTTCGCTTTCCTTCTCTCTCTCTCTCACCGAGTCTCTCAATCAATAAGCGTTGATGCATATGAAGATAGTGTCTCATGGCCAGGTTAAATGAAAGAGGGGAGAGGAAATCAGTCCTGGGCATTGATTATTTAAGCCCGTCCTGGCAAATACATATGTATGTACACACATGAAACCAGCTCGGGTTGATCTGTCCCGCTTTCTCTCTCCTCCTGCTTTTTTTTTGAAAGTTAAGGCCAAAATTGTGCATGCAAAAGGGTAAAAGTTTTGCCAGAATGGAAGACATTGCCTGAGATAACTTAAAGTGAAGCTGTGCTTAGTAGGAACAAAAAAAACAAAATATATATATGTATGTAGAAAAGTAGATGCCGAGCAGAGACTGGCCATGAATATTTGAAGCAATCCAAAGCAGAGCATCCCCCGCACCATCGCCAGCATGGAACACACGCACAGAAGAGATTGCGTGCTGGCGCCGAGAGAAGCTACGAGAAAAGCTAGAAAGGAGAGCTCTTTTGCTACTCTTCCCTACTCTACTCTGCCCCTCTGTATTCGTTGCTGAAGCGCAAACAAATCATACGGCACTTTTACCGCAACACAGAATTGAAATTGTGTGGATGCGCAGGAGCAGCAGCAAGCAGTAGATTGCATAAAGTGCACTCGAGCAGCAAGAAATGAAAATACTATTTAAGCCATTTTATCAACATAATCGTAAATCATTTAACACTTTTCGCATAAAAGTCATTGTCGTTGCTGTTGTTATTTTAAGTAGTCATTGGCGCTTGCTCCTGCTATTCCTGTCACCATAGCCAACAATAAAGGACCAATTGTCTAGTGCATATAATTTGTTATTGGATTTGTGTTCTGTGTTCTTCCGCAGCTGCGCCCCCGTCTTCAGAGTACGGTGTTGATTTTGCTGGATTTTCCCATTGTTCCTCCCTCTATGCCCTCCCGTGTGTGTGTGTGCTTGTGAGTGTGTGTGTGTGTGTGTGCAAGTATTTTTAGCTCTTCGCTACCCGCTTTGCACTCCACTGATGCTGCCCAGCGTCGTTTTCCTCCTATTGTCATACATTTCACGCTCCAGAGGACAGAATGGAAGACCACATCATTATACTATATACATACATACATATATGTACATATATTTTCGTGTGCGTGAGAGTCCCGACATACAGACACACGCTGCCCCAGCAGCACGGACACACGTTGCTGGGCACCCATTTATGGGCTGCCTAAGTGGAAATGGAAGTAGTTCGTGCCTGGACCCAAACGCCCACGTCTTTCCCTTTCACTGCATGTATAGAATTTTCGCCGCTTGCTAACAATATGTGTTGAGCTGGCAGCTTATCTATGGCAGCACAGCGTCTGGAATAACACTGAAATATTTGTCTGGCTGGGACTCACCAGCAAGGAAAGCTGCCCATATTCCCATACATATGTTTATGGCATAGTGCCTGCCCCTTTTTGGCTTTTGCAACGCACAAACACGTGGCAGGACCAAAAATCATCCAATTAAAATTCCATGCCAATGCGTTTGCCACACGAATCGTTTATAAATTGTGCAAAATGGCAACGAGGAATGGGGGCGAAGTGCAAGTGGGCGAAGTGGGTGGTGGATGTTGGGTGATGGGTGATGGGGAGGCAGAGCACAGGCAGAGAGTAAAAGCGTGAACAATGTTTTCTTTGAAAATATTTTTACTAACACCAGCTGCAGTCCCCTCTGCGCTCTCCCCGCCCTCGGCCACTCCCACTCCATGGTATCAATGGTAAACTGTTTGCGTTCACAGGCAAATGAGCATCACAATTAAAGGGAAATGGAACGATAACTATGCCAGTCACGTAAAGCGGACCATCGAAAGCAGTCCACAAGTAATCGATATGAGAGCGATAATAATTGGAGGGTTTCTTTGGATGAATAAATTTTCGGTGTGATCCAGCAGAGTATAAAAAACAATTTAAATTCGTACAGCAGTGTTCAAAATGAGGCCAACAAACACTGGCCCCGTAATCTCTGAAGTGCTGCGGTCTAATTGCCTGACAAGCAGTTCTTAGCTGCCAAAAAGCTACTTCCTTCCATATGACACTTCGAATCGAATCGAATCCCTCCAAGGAAATTTTAAATGGGATTTATGTGGAATCGATAACTGGTTCTTTCTCAGTATTCAACAAGAAGTTTTCATCTACGTTCAATTATGCATTTCCATTGCAGCTTTGTCTTCGGCTTACGAAATCCCATTTAGCTTTCTGCACTTCCGCATTAAGGCATGGGGCATGGGGCATGGGTCATGGGGCATAAAGGGGGTGAGACCAAGAAATAGTACATATATAAAGTCAAATTACCGCTGCTGACTGTGGGACATTTCTTAAGAAGGAAGATGCACAATCAGAGCGGATGGGAAAGAGCAACTACGAGTACTTCCCTTTGCCGTAATAAGCGATTTTCCGCTCGTTTTCTATTAAAGCCATTTTCGCATTGCTGCGAATGCGATTGCGAATACGAATGCCCATAAGATGGTAGACCCCAAGGCGATTTCTGTGGCTTAAATGCGACACGCCCACACGCCCAGAAACATACACCCATTGAAAGTGCTCTACTCTATGAATGTAGTATGTGCGTTAGGTAAAACCTGCAAATGTATAAAAGAAAACGGCACGCTCTGCGCTTTGTGGCTCAATGTGCTGCAAAAACTTTCGGCCTTGTACCAGTTGCACTTACTGGCACATACTCGCACTCGCTCGCACCCGCACCCGCACCCGCACTCGCTCGCTACTCCGCCCACGGCCGTTATAGTATTTATTGTATTTTCCAACATATTTTCATGTGCCTGCAAATGGGAAAAAGGAAAGGGATTCGGATTCGCATTTGGATTCTGAGCGAGAATTGGAATGGGATAAGGACGAGCTGGATCTGCGCTGGGACTTGTACTGGCTCTGGGCACATGGCACCACTAAAGTTCTCCCACAGCGGACCATCTAATGAGGCTTTAATTGAAACCCAACTACGTGCAAGCAAGTTTTCGGTATAGGGGACATACAGGAGCTGTGGGGCGGAGCAACTAAAAGCAATTCAACCGAATCAGAGTGCACAGTGTATCAAGTGTATTCAAGCGAGCTTCGCAATCAAGTTGTCGCGACATCAGCGCCTGGCATGTAGATGCAAAGATTAAATGACATTCTTGCCGCTCTGCTCTGCTGGGTTTCCCCCAGCATTCCGGCATCCCCTCGGGCCAGCCTGCATTGATTTATTACAAATTGATGGTGTCACTGAATTGGCTGTCATTGGCGTTTTTCATTTGGACGAGCGATCAATGCAAATTCGCTCCCCGATTCACATCACGTGGCATCGTTTCCCACTTATGTATGTACCCAAAGGGAGGAGCTGGTTGGCCATCAGGGACCATGGGTAATGGGTAAAAAGCACGGGGCAAAAAACGTTTCTGTTTTTTCTATAAATTGAAGGAAAACTCCCTGGAAAACTGCTTACTAGTGCAGTGCATAAGCAGTGAAAGGCCGTGGTAATATTTTATTTTAAAAGAAGGTATCACATAAAACATCAAAATATCTCAGTGCATACATCAAATGCAGTGGCAGGCGGTGCACCATAAGTTATGGGGAATGTCATCCCGCGACCCACATCAACTCCGTTCCTCATTGATTTCACCGCACACAAACACACACACACACACACACACATTTTGAGGCAGCTTCTACGATGTACTCCTTGGCACATTTCAAATGTTACAAATGAGCGTGCGGCACACGATCTCGTTTCTCGTTTGCTGGCAGCCATGTGCAAGCTCAGGACACATGTTGCAACAGCAGTTGGATGGGAAGTTCTGCCCCCTAATAATATATGCAGAGCCCTAACAGCAGCAGTGCGAGTAATAAAAATTCATGAGACTGTGGGCGCAAAAATTGCGAAGGCGATGAGGCGCCTGATTGTGGGTGTGGCTGTGGGGTTAGCTGTGCTTAATGTGCGATTGCATACGGAAATGTTTCGATATGGCAGGGCCTGTCCTGAGGTCGCAGCCTAGTGGGTGTTTCCTACTAAATGCAAAATGCTGAGGCGCCAGAACCCAATTGCCACCACATGTATGCGTATGCGTGATTTGCCCGAATTTGCCTCAAAGTATGCAATTGTTATTGACCACGAAAATTGACCGCTCTGCCCACGGCTATGGCCCCACCACACCCCTGAGGCAAAAATGCGAAAACAAAGAAATGAGAGAAAAAGTTCAAATGCACAAAGTTCGGGGCTCAGGCCACAAGAATGCCAGAGAGAGAAAAAGTTTAAAATTCAAACAGCAAACTGAAACTCACACGGAGACTACCACTGCCCCGCTTCCGACTGCCACAGAGGCCGCTCCGAAACAGAGACAAAAACACAGTGATAATTAAACTTTCGACAACGGCCCCAGCAGAGTTCTGGCCAGACTGAGTGAGACACTCCCTCTCCCTCTCCCTCCTGATGTATCATTTGCTCCCGCCAGCTGGATGGCTTTCGTTTGCCATTACTCAACTATTTTACTGACACCCGTAACACTTGTCGTGGGCGGACAGCTACAGTCAACATTCGCTCTCCAACGCTAACCCAAAAAAAAAAAAACATATGGAAACAATACGAGAGGCTGCGCCTGGGCACCGAAGCCTTATATACTCTTACAGATCGATCGACGGACTGGCAGATTCACAAATAAAGGAACTAAAAAGAGGTTAAACAAAGCTTGTAGCAAAAAGTTTGGTCTGAGCTCTGCTCTTTATCTTGATCATCAATATATTCGTATTTTTGGAATTACGAACACCTGATCGAAACCAGCACAACCACTGAAAGAGCATCAAAACATTCCGCAACAAGAGAGACGGAGAGAATGAGAAGTGAACTTGTAACAACATCCTTATGCGATAACAAGCACGCTGACTGGCAGTCGGGTGTGGGTGGGGGGGGCTGGCAACAATGGAAGCGAAACTTATTTGCATAAATAAAAATTGAAAGAGCGGAAAATAAAGGCAGGGGGAGAAGGATAGCAGAAAGGGGAAACCGAACAGAACTGGGAACAGAACTAAGTGTAAGGCAAAACAAAAGACAAGTGCCGAGCAAATACTGCAAAAGTTCTTCCTTTGAAGGCAAAATGCAGTTCAGCAAAGCAAACACAACTGAACGAGAACGAGAGACAGAGACAGAGAGATTGAGAAAAAATACCGGAGAAAAAGAGAGACAGACAGATAGCGATGGGACAGAATAGAGACGGGTATAGATTATTCGCCTTGTAAACGTATTATTCTCTTGGATTTTTTTGTTGCGACAAAACTTTTGCTTATTGAATATGCAGAGGCCAAGAGAAATTATGGAATTTATTTAGACAACTATTTTTCCTCCTCTCGGACCAACTTTGGCCGTAATATTTTGAAACAGCGCATGCAAGTTGGTCAACTAACTGACAGCAGGGGCCGGAACCGCATTCGATACCGAAGTGCACTCATTAAATATACAATAAACAGAAATGTCAACGTGGAAATTAATTAACTCGGCAGCGTGGAGTCGACTCCCTGACAACGAACGCAATTTCAGGCTCATATTTCAATCAAAACTACGACAGCTGCAAGCCGGCGGCATAAGCTCGAACATCATTTTGGCAACGCTCCATCAACGGCCCGAATCTCTGCGGGTTGTGGAAGTGGAAGCCGCAGCCGAAGCCAATGGCCCCCACCCAGTGGAACAGCTCATCAATATTTACAGGCGGCCAGCCTCGAATTTGTCACTGTGAATGGGCCAAAAAGAGGCGAGGCGATGGAAGCGTGGTCGAGCTGGAAAGTTAATTGCTAAATGACGAAATTAATGCAGAAGCAGTCGAAAAAAGACCACAAGAACAGGCCACAGGCCGCACTCGGAGCCACACTCACTCGCAAACAGGAACAATTGACAGTTCAGGGCTAACGGAGGCAGCTTAACCTCAAGATTAATGTTCGGCAATTAAACGTTTAAGTGTTGATTAATGTGACCCCCGGCAGGGGGCGGGGTCCAGAGCTGGGCACCCTGCCAGCTGGCCCGTCAATCTACTAGTAGAGGAGAGGAAAAGCCAGAGCGAGAGCTCAGGCATTTTCCTGAGCCTTTTCAATTTTGCCTTTGACTCGTTTTTATTTTTTTTTCGTTTTCGTTTTGTCTGTGGCCCAATTCGGGTTGCGCATCGTCATAAATTTCTTGAGTAGGTACTGCAACAACTCAAACTCAAACTCAAACGGCAAAGACATTCGCATTTATCATCTTTACGGGTTAACTGCCAAAAATGCTTTTGAGGCGGTCCACAGGGGCGTGGTGACGGGTGGAACGGCCAGTGGGGGAGCAGACAAAGCGGAACGCTGCTCCATGCCCACCAAATCCACAAAGTCAAACAATGTTGTATGCTTTACTAGTTTTATCATTGCTGCCTTTTTCTTTTTCCGTCTGCTTTCCCAGTGCTCCTTCTCATATCTGTTTTTCCTTTTCTTATTCATTGTTTTTTTTATACCTATCTCTGATCTGAGTTTATCTTCTTGAAAGCCGGTGAGCAGAACATGAAGCGTAAACTATAAATGTCAGATAAACAGCCATCACTTTGAGGGATTGCTATAAGTGGGTGAGCGCATTCCAAAGCCATTAGACCTGAGGCCTGACTGAGGTCACGGAATCTGGGTCAAAGCATAACTTAGCCTAGTAAAGGATACCATACTGATTTGGGAATCATTTCCTTTCGAAATGTCATCTCCAAGCAGCTAATATGGTCTTAATAAACCGAAAAAGATTATTGACTGACCAAGGTGTAATATTATTCTTTCAATTCAAATTTGATCTTTTAATATTTACAAGAACAAACTTAATATCAATCCATTCGACTGGAGTGGTTACTCGCCTTCCTTTGTATTTCTCTTCTAACATTCCCAGAGATGCAACCTTAATAGTCAATCATGATGATCGACGGACTAACAGCTCAATCAAATATCTATTTCAATATTCGATTGTTTCCGTTCTCCGATGCCCTAGAATATGACCCGTAAAATGTAGCCGGCAGCTTAGCAGCTAGTTCTCTGCACATCCAATTGTCGTAGCAATAAAATATTCAAGATACAAGCATATCAAGACACGATTTGTCTGTCCTTGCAATTTTTTTTACCAATTTTACAAATTTCCATCAACTTGGCTTCTGCTGACAGGCAAATATTTCCTCTCTTCCACCAAGAGAGTGAGACCGAGGCGACGTGGCATTGCTGAAGGGGGAGGGGGAGGGGCAATGGAAAGTTCTCGTGGCTGGCAAAACAAATGACTAGAAGAGATTACAGCAGCATTTCTGCTGATTTTCAAATGAAATTTTAATGAACGCCACACACAGACACACATGCAGAGGGAAAACCCATGGCGTGTGCCAACAATCAGAGAGAGAAAAGGGATGAAGGCAGACAAGGAAGGAAGAAAAGTGTTTTTTGCCATTCGTACTCTCTGTGGCGTGCGTCAACGAAATTTGAAATCTCCAAACAGCTCAGATCTGTCTGTCTGTCTGTCTGTCTGTCTAACTCACCCAAACGACCATAAACGCATCCTCCTGCTCTCCATATCCTATCCCCTTTAGCCCGCCCTCGTGCCCTCTCTGCCCGGCTTTCACTTAAATATTTATCAGTGGAAACAATAGGGGACCAGGGTGAGCGTGGGTCCTTAGACCTTCCCGATGGCGTTTTGGCGAAATGCAAAACTGCAAAACATTTTCATATCGTGTTCATTCACAAAATTAGTTGAAGCATACATCCCTCTGATACGGCCATGACATAACAACATAATGGCGATGCTGATGAATGGGAAGGGTGGCTGATTAATTGATACCAAAATTTGCAAATGAATTCCCATTGTTCAGTTCGTAGTCATAGTTAAGTCGGGCAACACGACTATAATTATACACTGCATACGATTATATGTATAATGGAACGGTGGGTGCACTGAGCCGAGAGGTGGAAGAGAGGGCAATTAAAAGGAGGCGGCGTTTGGGCCAGATTCAACCATTGTGTTGGTGGCGTTGATGTCTTTAATTAAATTCGCCTTTAGCCGCAAATCCTTTTATGCCCGCGCCATTTTACTTTGGCTTCCTTTGGCATTTGACTTTCTCTCATTCTGTCTACTTCTCGCTTTGGATGTGGGTGTGGGTGTGGTAGCCCAAGGATGCACCCACAACTGGCCTCTGCACCAGTCCCGGCCTCAGACTTAGCTCCAGCGCCGGCGGCATCTTGTGATTTATTATTAAACATGAATATGAATTCCAGGAGATGCTCGGCTAGGCAGCCTGCCATGGCATGGAATGGTAAAGAGTGGAGTGAAATGGAAAAGAAGGAACAGAAAAAAAAAACGGCAAGCAGGACCTGTTGGTATTTTTATGCCCACATTTTTATGATTAATTAAAATTTATGCTCGAGCAAATTATGTGCGCCTTCTTTCCAACGGAACCAAATATACGTATGTACATGCATATTGTACATGTTTATATATGTATACATATATCCATTTTCAAGGAGCGGCTATCAATTCATCTGGTTTTGGGACCGTCAAATTGTGTGATTCAGATTAAGAGGATTGTCATAAAGAAAAAACCCAATTTGGGGAAACTAATTGAAGGCACTCGAGGGCGCAAACTGCGCGGAAAACTATGCCATATGTACTATATGTGGCAAATCCGAAGGCGGCAAAAAAGTAAGCGCATTTCATATTTATTAAAGCAATAAAATAAAGTGGAGCCCGGACAAGGCCGCACTGAGGCCAGGGTAGGGGTTGTGGCTCAGATAACGTTTCGGGGGCCCAGAGCCGCTGAGAAATATCACTGTGTCACCCACACACGCACACGCACACGCCTACGCCTACGCCATTCACACGCATTCCGCAAAAACACGCACACATGTACATCAGGGAGCTTAACCCATTGCTACTTTGGTCGTGGTTAACGTGCAAATTTGTTGCTGCCTCTCTTAGCCTCAACCTGCCTACCCAACAATTGGCTCTTGCCCACGCCTATGGGGTCTGGTCTGACGGTGCGGGTCCCTCGACAAGGATTTCGGGGGCGAATAAGTAGGAAGGGAAGGGCAATAAATTTAAAATTAACCCTTTAGGAGCACAGCTTTTGACCTTAACCCACACACACACACACAGAGTGCTGGGTAGGTGGCAGTACACATCCGAGTAGGCTACTCAAGCTTGGAATCCCATTCGACTGGCCAAATTAATCGCATTCCCAGGTGATTCCCAAGTCTTTGGCTCTGTCCCTGTTCCCTGTTCCCTATTCGCCTCTTCTTTTTATGAAAAATCCCATTTCGTTTGATTAATTAATTGAATGAGCTACGACGGCATTGAAATTCGCAGCATTTTCGATTAAGAAATGGCTGGGATGCAACTGCTCCGCCTCCAGCCATGCCCCCGCAGATTGAGTTGTCAATGCAACACGCCGAACAACAATAAATAAAATGGAAATGGAAAACATGACTGGGCCCTAGGCTCAACCTTGGCCAAAAACGAGGCAAAGCCAAAGCGAAAGAGAAGTAAGCGAAAAAGCGAAAAAGCGAACAAGCGAACAGTGCCAAAAGGCATACTGTGGACGGGCTGGATGGCGGGGAGGAGGAAGAGCTAGCTGGTTCAAGTGGCTCCCGACTCAGTCAAGACAATTCAAGAAATGCTTTTAAAAGGAAATCAGGATTGGAATTTCGCTTATGGGCAACTGATTGTGCCTTCGAAATGGGCAGAAACTTGAACACGTTCCGTGGGCCACAGCCAGAGCCAGAGTCAGAGCCAGAGCGGGGAACGAGTTTTTTCTTTGATTATTCCTTTTTTTTTTTTTTTTGGCTGCCACACTTAGAAAATTGAATTGTTTTAGATTTTCCCCCCATTTTGTGCTCTCTTTCTCTGTCTCTCTTCTGTTTATTTCTGCCATCCGAAGCGAATAAATCAAATTGGATTTTCCTGTGCACTTAAATCGAAAGCCGACAGAAAACTTAATCAAAATCCCTTCAAGAAAGAAAAGTTCGCTAAGTAGGCTGGCAGCTAACGCTCATCGGCGTTTGCTTTTAGTGAATCCCAGCGACTACAATCTAAATATCATCTATTCTGTCCGTAAAAAACACATCGCAGTCGTATCGTATACAAATGTCGTTTATTCTAAATTTGGTGGGCGCGGGCCAAGGCGCGACTGGGTCGACAGCGCAGGTGGGATCGTTGGAAGACGGTGCCCGTGGGCGCAGCACCAAGGAAATCACAGGACTGAAGAGCTGCTGCTACTTCTTCGATTTGAAAATGGGCTGTAAGCTCATTGCCTTTTTCGAGGCTCTTCTTGGACTGCTACAGATATACCAGTGCTACAATCTGGTCAATCAATCGGAAATTGCGTCTATGGTTGCGGTCACAACTGAGGCCGAGTTCGTCACACGCGCAATCGAAGACGACTTCATGGATCAGCATTCGGGCCAAGACAACGGGAACCACTATTTTACCATGGCCCTGGAAACGGTAGCTGTCTTGAAGTCGATTCTGCTCATTATAGGAGCCAAAATTGTGAGTATCTGTGAGCGGTTATGGATCGACTAAGAGACTTCTTCCACTATCTTCAGGAGCACAAAACTTGCCTCTTGCTGTGGCTTTACCTCACAGTTTTCGTGGTATTCATGTTCATGCTCAATACTCTGTTCATCAATTTGGTTGTTGAGCATTTGGTCATAGAGGCGCTGTCAGTATGTGAGTGCATCTTCACCTTGAGAGTTCTTAGCTCGGTTTTTGTGTTTGCTGACTAAAACACTAAGTATTTCCAGCTCTAGAGACATATTTCGGATTCGTTGTTCTGTCGTTCTACTGGGAGGTACAGCGAAAACGCGACGGCAGCCCCTCGGAAATCGAAGTGCTCTACACAGCAGGCGAGGACTCTTAGAGTGTCCCTCTAATCTACACAATCTACCCGTTTAAATTCCAAGCACAACATTCACACAGTTCACAGCTAATTCATAAAGTTTACTATAGCTTTATCGTGGATATAAACATTGGAAATAATTACAATTCTGGCTAATGAATAAAAAGATGTATTAAATAGATACATACTATATGTCATGCCAGGCCACTACAACCAATTTTTGAGCTAATTTTGTATGGATTTGTAAAGATTTGGCTACTAAAACATGCTCATAAGATAAAAGTTAATTGCACTTCCATTTGATCTGATACAAGTACGAGTACAAGTAAGAGTGCGCGGTGGACAAAGTTTTGGCGTTACAATTTGCATAAATCGAGCAGGGTGTCTCAAAAATTGATTGCACTGGTAAATTGGACAGGAGACAAAGGACTGGCATGAGCATCCCTGTCGCATTCCCTCCTGTCCCATCAAATCGGCAAAAATTGAAACCAAATATTGAATATATCGAATTGAATTGATTCTTACTTTTGCGTACGCCGTTTTTTTCGGCGGCTCGCGCGACGTGGCTGCCGCTGTTGCCGTGGGCGTGCCGCGCTTGTTAGGGCGATTCTTTTTCAGTACGATAACGCGCATGGTGTTATGTATATAGTAGTAGTAGTAGTAGTAGTAGTAGTAGTAGTAGTAGTTGTAGTATATGTGTAGTAGTTATAGGAGTGGGTGGTGGTATTTAGGTGTGGTTTAGATTGAGATCTAGTTGATAGTTGTGTTAAATGTTCTATACAATCGCGACTCTCTTGTCTCTTGTTCTGTTAAGTGATTGCAGTTCGCGGTGCCGTTCACAAACGGTGTTCCACTCCACACAGCATCGGGCGGGGGAGTATTGTGTTGGGTGGTGTAGTACAAGATGGGTGTAGTACGATTACAAGCACAAAGGACACGAAATGACAAAATGCAAAGCGAGCTGAGCCTCTAGCTCCAGATGGATTTTACATAGTTCATATTGCAGTTGGTGCTACAGACAAGTAAACTACTTCTAGGTTAGCAAAGAATATTGGTTATTTACATTTTACATATAGTAGAATAGAGTTTTTGTTAGAATTGTGGCATAGATTGGTAGGTATCGGTAAATAGTGTTTTCTGGCACTAGAGAATTTTTACAAGCTTGATTGTTTGATTTATTGATCGATTGATTGGTGTAAGCTTTCGCCGCGAATTTCGACTACCAGCTAGAATTTGTTCATTATAGTTTTAAAGCAAGCAATTAATTATGAGAAACTCTGACAGTGCTACATTGAATTGATTTGATTTGATTTGATTTCAGTCGAATTCGATTTAATTCTTTTTTTTTTTTGAGGGCGAATTTTTTGGTCGCACGGTGCGGATGCGTGATTGGTTAATAAAGCTAGATTATTTAACAAAGACTCTCGACTAGTTGTGGCATTACTATTGATCGTCAATGGTGGGTTACTTACGCTCAAAATTTATTCAAATAAATTTTCGGGGCTATCAAAACAGAACTCGCCTCAAGAAATCTCTCGCCTGCCTCAGAAAAAGCCTGCCTGACTTTGCGCTCTAAAATTATGGATATATAGATTGTATATATTGTCTGTCGTTGGGAATTACAAAAATTGTCAGTGAGGAAAACTCCTTTCTGGTTGACTCTTGTTTCAATTTGTCTTGTTTTTGTGTTCTTTGTTTGCTAACTGAAGCGAAGTCGTGGCATTCTTATCCCGTTGCAATTGGCAGCCAATCAAACCTCAGCGTGACGACCGCAACGATTGCGACTACGACTACGACTACGGCTACGACGGCTTTAACGACGATGGCTACGTGTACGTGTACGTGTACGTTTTTCGTTTACGGTTACGGTTACGGCTAATTTGTCGAACGGATCACTCGGCAGGAGCAGCGTAGAAGAACTAAAACGGCGACCCGCGTATCGAATACGTCGGAATGCAAGCACGTGACTGACTCGGAGCCAGCGCTGCACGTTACTTATAAACAGCAGTGGGCTCCTCCAGCAACGGTCTGGCAACGCCACGCATGCACCTCCTCTCTATCTCTCTGGAGCTCTTTGGAGCCCTCGAACAGCTGTTTCGCACACAGGCGAGGTTGAGGTTAGAGTTGTTTTGCGCTTGCTTGGGCTTGGGCTAGGACTAGGGCTTTTCGCATCCAACAACAATATCAACTATGTACACAGAAGCAATGACAGTTTGTTGTATCGAGTTGTGCTAACAAAAGGGGAAATCACACACACAAAACGCGGATATGCAGATTGCTTATTTTGACGAGGGGAATTGTCGTTCTCTCCAAACGAAGCCATCAACATGCACGCATCTCCGCACTGACCATACACAAGCTAATCTACCGCAGGACTGAGCGAAGGACGAAGTTAACCCAGGTTGTTTGCTTCACACAGTCCAACACCAACAAAAAAGGACAAAGAGAGAGCCAGAGAGGGACTGAATCGGTTTGGTCACATGCGCAGAGAGCAGTGTCTGTCACTGAGTCAGTCAGCTGTTTGACCCACATACGAGCTCCAGTTCATGTGTACTCAAGGGCGTGCAAGGCGGGCAAAAGTCGATGGTTCGAGCAACAGGTTCGTCAAAATGAAAGATCTGGCAGCCTTGCCACATCTTAGAAAAGCGTTCGTTAGGAAAATGCTTTCCCCAGACGAGCTTTATTGGTGCTTTTATAGGTAAATTCAAATCAGCTTTCCAGCTTTTGAAAGCTTACCAAAATCCAAAACTTACATTCTACACTACATTTGACACATTTTATTCCTTTGACGTTATTTTTGGAATTCATTGGCAATTAACGGATCGGATCACTACAAACACTCAGATTCTACATTTAGATGACTCACCTGAGCCCTTATGGCCGCCAAATGGATTTGCTTGGCGCGCAGATCAAACTTCTTCATGGATAAATCCTCCTGCAGCTCGTTGACCTTGTTGTAAAGCTGCCCCTCAATGCCCCGAGTCTGTGTCCGATTCAGTGCATCGATGGCGTCCTGTCGTGCAAAGGATGAGCAACAAATAAAACAACACACATTAGCCATCCATCTATTTGGGGGAGGGGAGAATCGTCTTAAGCGTCGTGGACTCACCTGCAGCTGACGTATCTGCAATTCCAATTCGATGGCCTCTCGCTTCAGTGACTCCAGGGCCGAGCGCTGCGACAGCGTGGAGTGCCGGTCAAAGACGAGCTCGTTCCGCAAGTTGGGTGTCATCTCCTGCAACACACACTCTCGCCCCATTAGCCGCATGCCGCAGACAAGTTGCTCGCATTGTACTCACATTATGGTCGCCCGTTTCCTCGCCTGGCTCGCCTTGGGGTGGAGCAAAGGGCCGCCGTGGAATCTTCTGGGCCTGCGATGGCTGCGCCAGGAGGCGCACAAAGTTGGCCAGATCCTGCGGCGGCGAGACCGCACTGCACTGGTTGGTCAGGCTGATGTACCGCTTGGCCTGGTCGCTAGCCTGGACGAATGATAGCGGCAACATGTTATAGTATATGTACAGTGGTAGACCACAAACAACAACGGCTCCCACACGCAACTTACGCAGGAGCTTTATGCTGTGGCCTGTGCCCTGCACTGCTCTAACCATTAAGCAAATTACTATGGAAAATTGCGACTGTGGGTAATTATTATAATCGTGCACAAATTATTTCCCAGGAAACAAAAGTCGTCACAAAAATTAGCCCACATTCCAGGTGCCAGGCACAATTACCGGCACCAGCACCAGCACCAGCCCCAATGACTACAGCAGCAGGTGCAACCACCTGCGGCGGCTATAAATCACGTCACCTCCAGCTTCCCGCTTCCCGCTGCCCCCTCTCAGACTCACCTTGCTGGCAATTACATCGGCTCCCTGCAGCAGCGAATCGGCAACAATGCCGGACAGGTCATTGTGTATCTCCTCTAGCTCCTGCATTAGGTGTGGCAGGGTGTCGCCGTGGTAGGCCTCCAGCATCCCATTGGTGGCATGCAGCTGCTGCACGTACGCATTGTGTGCGTCGATGTATTCGGTGAGCGAGTGCTGGCTGGGGCTCTGTCGATGGGCCATGTGGCACTGCTTGTAGTCCATCCGGCACTGGAAGGGAAAATCAGAGTGAGACACGGGACACATCTCGAACAAGAATTTATGGCAAATGACACAAAGGCTAAACAGAATGCAGTCGAAACGCAATAAGTGGTCTCTGAGTATGCGTCATGTGGGCCTGGAACACAAGGCCTTTTCGCAGGACTAAACCTAGACACAGCCTTATATCGAAAAATTACTCATTCACTCACCTTTGACAGCTTCTCTTCAGTCTTTGCGATAATAGTCTCAAAAGACTCCCTGTGTGTAAATATTTTGCGGCTTTGAACTTTGCGATGAAAGGACTTATCCAACATTGGCCGCGACACCTGCAGGTTTGGCACAAAGAAAATTAATTCAAAGAACATGTTTGTAGGAATGGAAATGATATTCGCTTTTTGCCACACCACAAAAGCAAGTCATCGTGGAAAATTAATATTAAATACAAAAGCCAAAGCCAAAGAGCACAAAAACAAGCCACGAGCAGGAAAAAAACAAAAGCAAACAAAGAGAAAAATTAACATTATTCGGCACTCCAATTACACATGTCCTTTTCCCAAGGTCCCTTAGCGGGTACGGTCCCTAATTAACCATAATTAGAATCAGCTTTTTGTGATGCAAAATGGGAATTTGCGTGGTGGTTGGCTCATCGGCCGATGCGGTATTCATACATACGCATACATATAGTATGTGTATGAATATAATTATAATATTTATTTTTCCATTGACCGAATAAAAAATGTTTATTTAGGAAAATCTGTGTTAAGCTTATGCAGAGTTCAAATGGAAATAGAATACAATAAATTAACATAAATATTAAAATTCTGCATTGATTTAATAAATGATGAACTAAATGCGTTTACGGGATCTCTCTCACAGATAATAAATGGCATGGAGTTCATTTCTGGTTTATTTTCGACCAAGGGCAAGTGCACATTTGACAAAGACACGATTTTTCCATTAGCTCAGTAGTCGGCTTGTAGACTTTGTCCCCAGAAATATAACCCTTCGACTTTTTCGAGTCAAGCACATACCTGTCGGGAGAGGACACTGGCCACATCGTTGCAGGCCTGCGAATCGGTTTCGGCCTCCTGCAGGAATGTTTCCCATGACTGAAATATGGCCAAGTGGCAGGCGGGTCTGCACCCCACTCCCAGGTTCACATCAAAATGATTGGAAAATTGGAGGAAAGTGCGGAAAAAACGTACCTTTCTTTGCGTAGCTCAGCATTCTTTTTGCGATAATTGGACACTAGAGTTTGTAGGGCAGTTGCGTGTTCCTCATACAGATGGGAAAGTGTTTCTGTGAAGTCGGATACTGCAATGGAAAATAGTGTAATGTGATTAATTTTCCGCTTTCTCTTGGCATTAAGTGAAATTCTGCTGAAATCCATGCCGACAACCAACTGCGAGTGTGTCATTCCAAACATTCCAAACAAAAAATGCATTGCAGATGGAAATCAATAAAAGAGCAGGATTCAGAACTTCCTCCTGCGTGACGGTTCAAAGGGTTAGCTTTGAAAGATTTGCGAACTTCTATACCTCATTTCGCCGGCACTAAGACAGTGCCATTTCACTTACTTTGTGCCGGCAGTAATAGTACTCGTGTAATGGTAGTATGTTCGAGCCAACAAAGTTGGTTCGAGAAGCTCATAAAATGGGAAAAGACGAGCATGCCTACCCCATAAAAGCTGAATAATCCATCATATTTACGATTGCTCCAATATGCATACATATGTCGCTCTGAATATGCATTTCTCTCAGACTTGGCTTTTGACTCCTGAGCTTGCCAGTTTATTGGGCAGCGTTTTTATTGAGTACCCGATACATAATGACAGCCAAAGTCCTCTCATCACAACTCCATTCGATAATCGATAATTTCTTTGCTGCCTGTATGCTTGACTTTCAACTGAATGTGGATCAGAAATGTTATTAAAAACTTGGCTTTGGCATATCCAATCCCAACATTCGGGTGAACTATGTGAGTGGAGACGGTGTCGCCCGCTGGGACAACTTTCTATGACAACATAGTAATTCAAAGTCAAAGTTATGCTGCATCTGTGCCGGAGATGGTCCACCGGGTCATATATGTAGTTCGAGTAGGTGTGTGTTCTTGTGTGCAAACAAGATCTAAGATAAGAAGGAAAATTTATGAGGCTTTAGTTGTATAGCCAGGACACACGTGCGAGTGCTCGCAGGAGGAGGCGCACAGATTTATGTCTCCATCAGACGGGGAAGCCAGGACAATTGGCAGTGAAAATCAATAAGCCCTAAGAGCGACAATAGCCGACGGAAAACTTATCAAATTAAATGCTCCAACATAAATTGTTTTATTTTCTTGTTGAGAAATTTCCTCGCATGCTTTTTCAGGTGCGAGCCAAAGCCGAAATTTATCCCTGGTTGCGTTCGCCGCTCTCCTCCCTGGCCCACGGGCACCACACGCTTCATTTTGGCCCCACCTGCTGTGCGTGTCAGGCTGCGGCATGGCGTGTCGTGTCGTCTCCTGTGGCATGAATGTCACTGGCAACGCGAATTGGATATGACTTGACTAGGGGAAACACAAACGCAAACACAAACACAACACAGAAACTTGTACCTTCTCGTGCGACATGAGTATGAGTATCGCATACAATGGATTGGCTTTGCTCACCTGTTTTAATTAACTTAAAGTTGACACTATTCTGGGACTTGAAAGCCTCGTTCAAGCTGCTGTGGCTGTAGTCCTTGAGAACGCCGTTGTAGGACGCCATGCTGCCGCCGGCCCGGGGGCTAAGGGAACCACCGCGTGGACCCCTCCACCCGAAGAACCTACGACTTCTTCGACCACTTGAAGATTTTACCGAAGAATCTGCGGGCATGTCACACGAGCAAGAAAAAATCATTTTCATTAATTTTGACAAAATAGTTGGCTTACTTTCGATTCAACCAAAAAAAAATGAACCAACTCAAAAAACAAGGCAATCAATCAATAAAATTGTGTGAACAAACAGAATACAAGAAAATTCAAACAAAACAAACCAAATTGAATGCAAACAAATGGTGGTGGGGGAGGGGATTTCCAAACGAAATGTGATTTGTTTTCCAGCGGAACAACCGGAATCAAGTGTCCGTCAATGGGGCAATGTCGGGAATTATATTGAGTATGCTGCGAATCAAACACGTCGTTATGCTGCCCTCTTCTATACGTATTTATGCATAAATAATGAACGCAGGCAGCACTTCTCCTTGACTGTCTTCCTTAGCTACGAGTATTTTGCTGTTCATTCTATTTTTGGAGGAAATTTCGAGTGCCGAAAACTGTGCCTGAGTCCCCCCCATTACCAGAGTCAACAAGCGGGGAAATAGGTTTCTTCGGTTGTTCCAAAGTCAAAGTCGTCGCCAGGGTAGGTGTCGGTGTCGGGGACGGGTTCGAACGGAGTCGGTTCATTTAAAATTCAATCAATAAATGAAGCGTAATTTCATTGCCGCGCTCTCAGAGTCGAGATTTTGTTTTGGCCATACAGCTACAATTTCGTACTCGCACTCATATATAGTACTCTATAGTATATAAGGTTAAAAAGACCCGGGGGCCCATGCCCATCCATCGAGTGCAGTCTGTCCAAGTGTCTAAAGTGTTTGCTGTCTGTCTGCCTCTGTCTGTCTGTTTGACTCTGTTCTGTTCTAATAGTGAGTGTGTTCTGGCCCACACTCGCACCATCTCAATTACATTTTACATGAAATATGCACGGCCCAAGCAGCACTGCAGTTGCAACTGGAATGGAATGAAATGGAATGGAACGGGGCGGGAGACAAAGAAGAATAGCTTGCACCCACGTACGCCCATAGGTTTCCCATACGTAGACACTATTATAGGACAGTTGCAGTGCAGCAGGAAGGGGGTGGGGGGGAGGCGCCTGGTAGAAGGTTGGGCTGTCGTATCCTTTTATCCTTGTCATATTTGAAACGAAATAAACAAGGCGTGTCTGAGATTGCCAGAAGTTGGCCACAGCAGCAATCACGTAGCCCTGTTGCTGGTACTGCTGCTGTTGATTTACTTTGCTGCTGGTCATCAAATTTTCCGTGCTGTGAACTTTGAAATGAATTCAAGTGGGTGGGGCTGGCAGATAGGTCCTCTGCGTGGTGGGTGGTGCCGCACACTCACGTGCCAGCTGAAAGGATGTGCACAGCCGTTGCCGTTGCCGTCGTTATCGTTGTTGTTGATTACACTTCACGCGCTGCTAAGCTGACATTCATTCCGGGACGACAGTCACAGCAGGATGTGCTGCTGCTGCTGTCCCTACTGCTCCCACTGCTGTTCCTTCGGATTCCCCTTCTGCTGCTCCTTCTGCTGCTCCTTCTGCTGCTCCTTGGGAAGGAATTATGTGCGTGCTTGCATATAGCGAATGCGCCAGCGGCACGCAATTCACTTTCATTTGCAGTTGCACTTCCAGCTCCGTAAGAAAGTATGCACATAAGTATGTAACCCACTTCTGCATGCGAGAGCGCCCTTAAGCTTAGGGGATGGATCAGGGGTGGCAGGCGGAAAGCAAGCACCTTAAACGCCTTGAGTTCACCTCCTTCATCTTTGTGTTTAGTACGGAAAAGCTAGCCAAGCGAGAACAGAACAAGAACAGGGCTGAAAGGCGAACTCTGTCCAGGCCAAAGCAGGCATATCCTTGAATGAACTTCATGCGTCTTTTTTTGTTCCCACTATCAGAGGGTAAGCGGATCATCATACGAATTAGGGAAGGCATTTAAAGCCATCCCTCGCGTTGATATTAATTAATCCTACCCGAAGAACTACCTCTTTTATTTGATCGGACATTGGATTAAATAGTTATCTGAACCTTTCAGCAAACCCCCATTAGCAAATCATTCAAAGGATACGCCAGGAAAATGCAGAAACTTAAATTCAAACTCATAACGATAACGGAACTCAAACTGCAGCGGAAACTTGCAGCACATTCAATGTTGGCTTTTAATGTTATGGTATGTTATGTGGCAGGTGGCATGTGGCATGTGGCGTTGCGGTCAAGAATGCTCTAGGAGACGCGCGAGGCGCAGCAATCAACTGTAAACGATTCGATTAGCGGGTGCAAGAGTAGACTTGGAAGGCACCTGTCACCTTTGGAGTGCGCTCCGGCTGAACCACCGCCACCACCACCCGCAGAGTTGGATCCACTCTCCACTGCACCCGCACCCGGTCTCGGTCCCGGTCCCGGTCCCAGTCCCGTTCCCCCTGCTGCTGCCCCATCATACTGATCCGCACTGAGAGAACGAGCGTTGGCCATTCGATCGCGATCCTCACGCGGGGAACGGGCAAAGAGGCCACCGCCACCCCCAGCAGGACTCCTCGTCCGTGGCGAGTCGTAGACACCTCTGCGGCCCTCCAGTGGTGGCGAATAGCCCCGGCCGCCCTCAGCTGGCGCCGTGTTGGGGGTGCGCGGCTGCAGCTTAATGACGGGCTCGCGGGCCTCGAAGAATGCATCGAAGTTGTTCTGGCGCAGGTTCTCACTGCTGAACACCGGGTTCTCCACATGCACGTGAACGTCCTCACGTAACCGGTTGCTCTCCCGTGTGTCCGACGATGTGGAGCGGCCCAATCGACCCAAGGGCAGGTGGAGCTTGGGTCGCAGCCGGGACTTGCTCGTGGGCGACCTGCCGGCACTGACGCCGGAACCCACGCCGCTGCTTGGCGACGACTTCTCGGGCGGCAGATCCATCGGCGACATGGGCCGGCCCCAGCCCGGTCCGAAGTGGGCATGTGTGGGATCCGGGGTGGGTGGTTCCAGGAAGATGCTGGGACTTCGTGACCGGCTGACCAGCTGACCAGCGCCATAGTCTAGGCCGCCGCCAAGGGCTCCCGCCTCCTCGTCATAGGCTGCGCTGCTGCGCTGGAATGGTGCTCGTCCTGGTCCAGTGGCGCTGTTCCCCTGCATCTGGCTGGCATCATTATACATGGACGCAGGCGGCAGGCGTCCGCTTCTCACGCTGCCCCGCTTGCCGGAGCTGTGGCTGTGATTCGAGTGGGTCAGCGAGGAGCGCGATGTGCGCGATGTACGACGGGTGGGCGTGGGCGGCAGGCTCTGAGACTGCGGGGGACTCTGGACCGGGAGGTGTTGCTCCTCAAAGCTGAAAAAGGTGGTGCTGTGAACAGGTGGTGCTGGTGGCTGGATGTCTACGGCTGGGCTGGGAGCCGGAAACTCGAATTGAAACTGGACTGGAGTGGGGCTGAAGGCGGTGGTTCTGCTGCTTGAGGCGGCTGTGGCAGCGGTTGAGTTTTTGGATTTGGTGGGGCTTGTGCTTGTGGCTGTTGTTGTAGTGGCACCTCGCTCTGGGTACTCGATGGGGACGAGCGGCTCTCGGAGGCAGTCGAGTGAGGGTCGCGGTTTCACACGTGGCGCAAAGAAACCATATGTCATCAAGATGAGCTCATCGGCGGGATATATTACGTACATTCCTTACGGCCCCCATGTGACATGGTGACACTGCGCCAAGTATATCTCAGCTAGTTCTCGGATCGTATTGGGATCGTCTAGGGTTCAGAAAACATAACACTCGGCGGGGATCAGTTCGGCAAAGTTCGTATTGGTTAGGGTTTGGTTTGTCCTGTCTTTTGTTGGGGTTCCTTCAGTTACTCTGTCTTTTGTGGGTCACCGAATAAAATCATATACAGAATAGTAACTAATAAGTACAGGCTAAGATAACGTACTTTCCACAGTTTGGGGCTATCACAAGGGGAGTTCGAATTTGATTTATTTTACTTGTCGTGCTGTCATTTAGATCGCTGCATGCTTCCAATGCTCGAATACTCGAAGATTCTGCAATGGAAGGAGAAGGCGAGAAAAAAGAAAATTTATTAGATTAATAGCTTGACTTTTAATTCACAAACAAGACAACAAAAGTTGGCCCACAAAAACTCTGCTGCAGAGCAGAGCATCATTAAAAACATTTCCTTCTGTGGGTCAGTCGCTCATGCGAGTATTTTTGCTCATTAAATTGTTTCGTTTCGTTTGAAGTAGCTTTTTGGCCATCTGCCCCAGGAGCCAGGACTCGGACCAAACTTATCCCTGGCTACTCAACAAACTTTGTCTTTACCTTCTGCTCATTTTGCATGCCCCACGCCAGGACCAAGCCACCCACTAATAGACCAGTCAATGTTAGCCTCCTCCTTGTGTTTCACGTAGTACCACACAGGTACCACTCCTATTCCACCTCCTAGTCTAGTTCCCCTATAATTGATCATTTAATGGCAGCAAGTCCGAGCACAAATCAACTGGAATTGCCAATGACAACGACAGCCATAGTAGCTCAAAGTTTGCCCCACAACGTGCCCCTTTTGGCCGAGTTCGTATGGTGCGTGCTGGGTGCTCCAGTGTGGGTGAGTGGGTGATTTATTGTGGCTTATTGTTATGCCATTTTACTGGCCAATTGATGAGCTATATCAATTAAATTTCCATTAAATATTTACGATAACCGATGACTGCATGCCGCCTTAATTATCTCATCAGGGTTAACATGATGAGAAATTATGACCTCCCAGCACAGCCCACCTCCGCCACCCGTTCATAAAGCCCACACAGTATAATGGTTAATGGTATAATAATAATGGTTTTGGTTGAACACCTTTAAGCAGCTTATCTCGCACCAAGAGAAACAGTTGTTGGGTGGACTACAAAGACTGGATCTACTTGTGAGCAATAAATTTAATTTAGACTGGAGTGGAATGTGTATGCTTAGCTCCGAAAATAACAGAACTTTTGTCCAAATATACATATATTTTACAAATCAAATTACAAAACGAGAAAGAACGTACGGAGTCGCTGTAAACGCGACTCTACTTTTTATACCCGTACTCAGTATGTACACATGTGATTTATGTGGAATTTTCAAACGTTGTATCAGTTTTTACATTTAACATTTGTTTGCTGCATCTGTCATCTACATGTACATCAGTTCTTACAACAACAATAGGTACACTGAAATATTTCGAAATACACTTGTTCAGGTTTGGTATCACAGGAGTCTAGACAGAAAGTTAGGTTGCTCAAGCTCTTATAGTCTCTGAGATCCAGTCGTTCATTTGTACGAAAAACCAAATCGACTCGTTTTTGTGTGAGTGCGAAAGAGAGGGAATGGTGTTTTTCAAAATGGTTTCTCTATTGCGGCTATACGAATGATCGATCCAATTCAGATTTGGACCTCTGATAGATATAGTCTTTCTCTATGATTCTGCATTTTTCGTTTTCTGCTTTCTTAAAATTGTGGACACCACAAATGTGCGCCCTTTTGGGAGGCGGAAGTGGGCGGGGCGAAATTTTCAAAACACTTTTCTAGGAGTGAGATACCACATTACTCTGGAAAAAATCTGGTTGCTCTAGCTTTTATAGCCTCCGAGCAATGGGCGACAAACAAGACGGACGGACGGACGGCTATATCGACTCGACTATTGATGCCGATCAAGGATATATTATATACACTTTATACTTATTTTCTATGTTACACACATCCACTTTTACCACAAATACAATATACCCTTTTACTCTTCGAGTACGGGTATTAAAAGATTATCTTCCACATAAAAGTGAATAATCATATATTTGGAAACAGGGTGTACGTTTAGAGTCTCTTATTGTTTGAATTACTTCTCGAAATCTATTCCTAATCTAACAAAAAGTTACATATTCTTCATAGTTTTTAATGTTCTGTCTTGTGTGGGACTAACATAATAGTTTTTGAGTGAAAATATAATGCAAGAAAGGTAGATCTGAAACCAACCCAGTCTAATCAGTATTTTCCTCTTCCCTTACCAATTTGTGTCCAAGGGAGTATCTTCAAATAAGCTCCTGTGTATTTTCCTGTTGCATTGTTGATGGAAAAATTTGCATAATTCATATATAATTGATATTGGCCCTATCTAATTCGTCGCCCTCGGGGAACGACCGACTGTGGGTAGATACATAGATATGGATGCCTTGGCCGGCATTAAAATCGCATTACGCGAATAACGGCATGGGGAAATCGGTCGAGATTAAATTCATATATTGTCAGAAGCAGAGCAGAGGGCGGCCTTGCGTGTGTGGATGCGAGAAAATGCGAGGAAAAACCAAAAAGAAAACTAATAACCAGGGGAGGAACGTGAAGGGAGGGGCAAGAGCAGAAGCATGAGGAAACCGAGCCCAGCACAGAAATTGCATTTCATAAATAGGTGGCTACATTTTGTGTTTGTGGCAGGGGGTTTCGAGTCGAGAAGAAATCACGCAATTTAATTCAATGTGAATTATTTATTAGCTGCCACAGAGAGACAGAGCAAGTGTGAGGGAGAGGTGGAGGTGGAGAGAGCGGAGCAGGCGATCCGTGTGCCACATGAATAATTCCCCCATATTTAATTCCGAGGCAACCTGGTTTTGAAGGTTGAAAAGCGAAGACAAGGAGAAATGGGATGGGATAGGCGGGGATGGGATGCGATGGTGGCACTATCTGACGCTGTACGCAAATATTTCCTTTCCATTCGCCTCACCCCAGGCCTTTCCTGGTCCGCCTTCAACGAATCTCCTCGCACAGCCACCCCCACTTGCACACACACATTCCATACACACGCAGATAATTGAATTGTTTTGCTGCACTTTACCAGCTCGTTAAATCTGTCAACATTGATCAATCAAATCGGGCCAGAAAGGGGAAGGCAACGGGAACGGTGATGGAGACGGAGACGCGTCGTTACGAAGAACCAGTGAGTGTTGCGCAGGGAGGAAGGAAAAGCGAAAGTTTCTCCATACAATGGCACACATTTCGGGGCGACGAAGTTAAAGTTGCAAAAGCACCAAAGCAGCAGAGAGGCGGATGGGTGAGATTTTCCGGGAATGTGGATGGCATTTTGAAAGGCATTTCTCCCAGGGCGGCAATGCAGCAAAAATGAAAAGCAAAGGAAAGGAAAGGAAAGAAAGAAAAACGACGTGAATGGAATATTTTCAAATGCATCGCCACTCTTTTTTATACCATACACAAAGCATTATTTGTAAAATTGCATGTATTTATCAGCATCAACAGCCGAGTTGAACTTTTCAGAACTATCAGATAACTATACAACAAGCTGTGATTCTATTTTTTCGGCAGAATTGTTTCTGTTACATACATGGACACGAATCGAAGATGCTCCCAAATTAATTTTCAGTGCAGGGTATTGCAATAGACAGGCGACGCTGTGCCCCGCTTATCATGTATGTCACGGGCGTGCCCTCAAGAAGGCCAAGGTACATTGTGCATAAGTGGCATGAGGAAACAGGCAGCAAACAAAATTTTATAAATAAATAAGAGAGGCAGCTCTCTGCCCCCTCCCTGCCCAGCCATGCATTTTGGCAAGCAGCAGCCCAGGAAAGAGAGAGAGAGAGATGGAGAGCACGCGGACGGATCGGAGCAGATCCGAGTAGAGGAAGCCAACTTGACTCAAGTGCATTGTCAAGGCGTCCCAACGACGCTGTGCCAGGGATTGCGATGCTCTCGGACATACACTTAGACATAGACATAATTGCAAGGCAGTGAGCCCAGAAGAAGAAGCCAACGACGATGACTATGACGATGATGATGAGTTCCTGGGATTACACATAGTTACAGATATAGAAATGTAAAGACATGTAACGAATTCATGGCATGGCTGTGCTGTATGTCGAGTTATTCTGTGAATGCCATGAGACTGCAAATTAACCAAATTCTTGGCGACTATGCAAAAGAAAACAAGTGCTGAACTCGGAGAAAGAGGAATGAGGACGAGAACGAGAAAAGCCCTGGGAGCAAGACCCAGTTCAAGCTGCAAGGTCAAGTTGCAATTTACTTCAAATGAAAGCAGAGACGCAGCATCTTCAAGCAGCTAAAAGTAATTTATTTATTTTCTAGAATTCCCCGGGCTAAAAGAGTCCAATCAATTTTAGCTAGCAATTATGCTCAGACCCATCCGTATCAGTGTAACGGGCCTAACAATACACCCGTCATATAATTCACCATAATTCCCATACAAAGGAGCATGGAGGTGCACGGACAATGATACAGGTAGCATAGCCATTAGATATGTACATACATATGTACATGCCAGTGGCAAGGGAAGGTGTGCCAGGGAAGTGGAAAAGAGTAAGTCCAATTTATGGGGAAAACATTCGGAGAGGCTGGAAAAACACGCACCAGGCAGCAATGCCTTTGCGATGCCTCAACGTGGCACCCTATGAATATGCCATGAAGCTGCTTCTACATTATACATTTGCCCCTTAACACTTTTGGGTAGAATTCCAAATACACTTGCAATTTATATGGAAAGGAAAATTGCACAAAGTAAAGGTAAAGTACATAGGTAAAAGGTACTGAAATCCGTTCCCCTAGATGTCCCGAATAACAGGTGTTTGAGATACAGAATGAGCTCTGATATATGGAAATTCTTTCTGAAGCATCTGTTGTTTATCCCAATCTTAGATGCGGCTAGACTGAAATGAAAATTTCAAACATTTTCACTCACCGTTAATGGCTAAAACATCAGAATTGAACGGATTTTATGTTCTTTGCTCGGCATTTCTTTTCCGTTTTGTTCCGATTTAGAATTGAATTGAAGCACAAGTAGCAGGTAGCTGTTAAGCTGTCACTTTACACACAGTTTTTTGCCACCGTTTGGCTTGATTCTATTGGTAATTTAATGCTGGGGCTTAGTGTCGTTGAATGCTCGTTGTAGTCGTTTCAGTTTCAGCTGCTGCTGATGGTGGTAGTTGTGTATACACTTTCAATTCGACTTTCACTTCCGTTTCCTCTGTTCATACACACTCACGCACAAATACACACACACACACACACACACACACACCGGGCGATAGAGATTGAAGCGCGCGCGCTTTTTTGTGGAACTGTGAACCACAGCACTCGTTGCTGCCGATCGACGACGAATTTAGACTGATTCTAGAGCAGCTGTGAGCAGCGCACTGAAATATTTTTGCAAGTTTTGTCTTTTTCGCCACGACTCTCCTTCTTCTTGCTGTGCTTTCTCGCGATTCTCATGGCTGCTCTGCTGCTGATGCTGATGCTACCGTTATTGATGCTCCTGCTGCTGCTGCTGCTCTGGCTGCCTCTTTGCATGTTGCTATTGCTGCTTCAGATGATGCCGCTGCTTGGCATTCGTTTTCTTCCCGTTTGTCTGGCGCTCTCATTATGCCAGCGGGGACGCAGGGGGTATACGCAATATATATGGTTTATTGGCCTGGCCGGACCAGTTTATACCGCATTCGTGACGTCGCCGAACGCAATCACCTTATCCAGCCAATGACGTCATAGTTGCCATCGCTTTGGCTGTCGCTGCCGCTGCCACTGCCACTGTCACTGCCTCAGCCGCCAGCCCCTGCCGCCCTCACAGCTGTCACGCGCACAGAGTGTTCGACCCCTATTTATAGATGCACGGCCTCCTCCCGACCGCTGCCGGTGTCCGTCAGCTGCTGCCTCAGCCACAGCCACAGTCAGAGTCAGAGGCACAGCCACTGCCACTGCCGGCGTTGCTGCTAATTTTTGCAAGTGTTTTTCTTTGCGCTTTTCTTGGATCGCATCTGAAAATAGAAAAGCAGAGCGTGAGGAAAAAAAGTGTCGTTTTTGTGTGTGAAACTCATTGAAATGTTTGCGCGTACTCAATTTTATTCGCATCTACTCGTACGAGTACATACATACATATATACGAGTATATATACTATCCACACACATTTATTTATACGTATTGAAGCGGTGGCAGCCTCATACCCCGCTGCAAATTAAATTGCATTCAAATGTTTTTATCCTACGATGTATGCCGATGTTCCAATCAAATATCTAATTATTCTTTATGACTCACAAAATGATCACTAAAAACAGTTCTCAAATGGTTCTCAAATTTACAGCCCGAATGCAGTCCCTCGGTCTCGGTTCCCATCCTGAGAACTTAAACTACATCTTTAATTTCTTCCTGGAAGCCTGTCAAAGTTCTCAAAGTGAGAGGTGAGAGGCCGCAGGAGAGTTGGAAAATTGTTCAGCAAGTGGAAAGTTTATGTGATTTGCATTCTGCTCGTAGATGAAGTGAAAGGTTCCTATTCCCACAGTGCCCACAGAGCCTCTCCCCTTTGCCATTTAGAATGGATGTAATTTAGTTACTCGTTTTCATGCCTTTGATGTTCAGTTTTCTTTAATTGCATTAAATTAATCAAATGTGTTAACGACATCAGAGGCAGCAGCAGCAGCATGTTCCTCCCTATATGGGTCCTCCCCTGGGTGGATTGGGATTGAAGGGCGACGGCCTCGTATCGAAGATGGGTCCCTGCCGATGACGGGCCTCGGTAGGCGTGAGTGGCCCAGCAGCAAGCAGACCCAGCATCGCCAGAAGAACAGCTCCCATTGTGAATTGCATCTTTGTTGAGTGTTGTGAGTGGATTGATCTGCTGAGTGGTAATCTGAAGCAGCTTTTATACACGCAAGCCGCCAATTGGGGACTTTTTATACCCGTACTCGAAGAGTAATAGGGTATATTGTATTTGTGCTAAAAGTGGATGTGTGTAACACACAGAAGGAGGCGTTTCCGACCCCATAAAGTATATATATTCTTGATCAGCATCAATAGCCGAGTCGATATAGCCATGTCTGTCCGTCCGTCTGTCCGTCTGTCCGTCTGTCCGTCTGTCCGTCTGTCCGTCCGTCTTGTTTTTCACTCATTGCTCGAAGGCTATTAGAGCTAGACCAATCAAATTTTTTTCCAGACTGATGTGATATCTCACTCCTAGAAAAAAGTTTCAAAATTTCGCCCCGCCCACTTACGCCCCCACAAAGGGCGCACATCTGTGGCGGCCACAATTTTGAAAATAACAAAAACTAAAAATGCAGAATCATAGAGACAGCTCATATCTATCAGGGGCCCAAATCTGAATTGGATCGGATCATTAATATAGCCACAATAGACAAAACATACGCAAAAACTTCGCTCCATCCCTTTCGCACTCACACAAAATCGAGTAATTTTGGTTTTCGTAAATATGAACGCCTGGATCTCAGAGACTATAAGAGCTAGAGCAACCAAACTTTTGGCCAAGACTCCTGTGATACCAAACCTGAACAAGTGTATTTCAAAATTTCGCCACGCCCCCTTCCGCCCCCCCAAAAGACAAAAATCCACAATTTTGAAGATAGAAAAAAAAAATAAAAATGCAGTTTTGTAGAGAATGACCATATCTACCAGATTCCCGAATTTGGTCCAGATCGGATCATTATTGTAGCCACAATGATCAAATGAATTTTCAGAAGCAATTCCCCCACTCCTGCAACATAAGTCATTTATTGGGGTTGATTGTCGCAGCACACACACTCACGCTCAAACATGCTGCCTCGTGCAGTGTACGTGTGTTGTTGTGAGAACTGATGTAGATGATGTAGATGTAGATGTAGATGTCGATGACAGATGTAGCAAAAAATGTAAAATGTAAAAAATGATAAAATATTTTAAAATTCCACATAAATCACATGTGTACTGACTGAGTACGGGTATAAAAGTAGAGTCGCGTTCGAAGCGACTCCGTACGTTCTTTCTCGTTTTTAAGCTCTATTGATAAGCAGCCGAATGAGCGATGGACAAGTGTCAGCGCTGCGCTGCAGATAACAGATTGGCACTGGGGAATCACTTGTTTGGGGCATCCCGCAGGGGAATTATCAATCACATCTCAGTGAGTAGAAAATAAATATGAATATGGAAATAAGTTGTCTATATTTACGTTCCCGAACAAGGTCACAGGGTGGAGCCCCGTCGCCAGCCAGTGTCTGCCACTTGATGTTGTTTCTGCATTGCAAATTACCACGCGGCAGAGCGACAGCCATTGAGTGGCAACGTCAATGTGCCTCCACACGATGCTTTGGCTTCTATGAGACTGGAGCTATAAAGCAGAGGTGGAGGTGGAGGAGGAGACAGGTCTCCAGATGCAGTGGTAATTGCCCCATGGCTCGATTAGAGCACTTTGTTAGTTTTTCTTACAGCTTCCCCCCATCCCACTCCCAGAAGGGCAGGGTTGCTGGCTTTCAGTTCACATTATTCGCATTGAGCTCACTCGTAGCTAAGGTCGGTTTTTGTATTCATTTTCATTTGATGGCATACAAAAATGCTACAGAAAGTAGATTTATTTTCGTTATAAGCCAGAGAGAAGATTGGGTTCCCGTGGTTCTTGTGAGTTTAAGGGTGCTGTATGTAGGGGATGCAGGATGCAGTCTTGGCTTTTACTAACCCTGACATAACTGACATTTCCCAGAATTATCCACTCTAGTTTCGTTATTTTGTGGCACTTTTCTGAAGCGGAAAGCGATTTCATGCATGCCTCATTGAGCTCAGAAAAGTGCGAGACTTTCTGTGGAATCAACTTCGGAGGTGCTGGAGGTGGTGGGGCTTCTAGGACGAGGATGAGTAGAGGGGTAGTTGCACTTTTGACGCAATTTCCGGTTCATCCAGAGCGCAATTTCCAGACAAATGATATATAACAATACTTGTTTATCGAATTATATCGAATTGATTTGGATTTCGATTCATGTTCTATGATGGCCAGCCATAAATCAAATAAATCAAACAGAATTCCAAATAAATTTAATCCATTTCATGGTTAGCGCATTAAAAAATAAATGTACACATTGTTTACCGAATCGCTGCTCTATAAACAACACATCCGAACGGATTCCCAGTGTAAACAGCAAAGGGGGAAAATTGAGGCATTAGTCCATCAATCATTGCCGCTTTCAGGCGCTGGCCCTGACTGACTGACGGCAAATGGCTCAAGAGTCAAGTCGAGGGCTTCAGGGCTCTGCTCCGCTTGTCCCGAAACCAGGCCAAGAAATTTGAGACTGGCTGCGGCAAGAAACTCAACCATTTCGCGTTGCCATTCATTCCGTTGCTGCGGCTGGCATTTTGAAATATTCGTTGCAAATTATTGTCGAGCTACGGACGCTCCCCGCAGTCTAACGAACGGAGCAGCAGTAACAGCTCAAAGTACCATAATGCCCCCCCCATGCACCGAGGAAAAAAATCCACCGTATTCTAAGTTCAATGGGCTGAAGTTTCAGTTTAAAAAAGTTATGCATCAGCTAATCAATTATCTGGTACGGTTTATACCATTTTTCTTCAAGTGTAGAAAACTACAGATTTTTTGAGCAAGTCGTGCAGCTATGAAAAGTAGCATTTGAGCCGATAAAAATCCAAATGCTGGCACTTCAATTGAGAGCCAAAAATTGTATCAACTGGCAGCCGAGTTGTGTGGAGCACAGAGAGAAAAAGATGGCTGGGGTAGGGGCGTTCCTAGGAAACGGATATCAGCTCGAAGGTGAAACAGTCGACAAGTTCTCGCCATCAGCCCAATCGATACAGCCTTTGGGGGTGGGGCGGCCGCTGACAGCTAAAAAATCACTGAAATAATTTCTAATTATGTGCTGGGAAATGCAATTTCATAATGAACTGAACTCGGCGAAAGTTCATTGTTTGGCAATATCAAAGCAAGCTGTCTAAATGCTACAAATTAATACGAAATTGTGAAAACTAATGGACGGACAAACTTTCAGCCTTCAACCAACCAAACAATTTCCAGTTAGAGGAAAATTCTAATTAGTTGGTAATTTAATATGACATGCTGCATTTGAATAAATCATGAATAAAAGGCGAAGTCAACGTTTGAGGCAATATCCCCCCTAAACAATTACATTTCAGTTAAGGCAGGAATTCCTTTTGGAGTTTGGCATATCAAAATTGAAACTCTTCTCGTCGGTCTTCTTCTCGGCCAAGTCAAAATTAATCAAAAACGGACTCTATACAATGCCAAGCCAGAGGGCAAACTCATCCTTGAATTGAACATACTATACTGCACAAATAATTGTGTATGAGTCGGTTACGGCAAACTCTCGAGTTTCTGCAAAACTAATTTACAACATTAGAAGTATGAAGCTGCTGCAGCCACACTCCAAGCGGCATTCGAAGGGTGTCAAGTTCATAATTCAGGAGTCAAGAGCTGGAGCTGAAGTTGCAACCCCATAAAAATGCCAGACAGTGCTTCGAAACAGAAGGAACAGCTCCTGAAATAGGCATAAATATGAATTTTTACCTAGAGTATAGCTCTGGCAGGAAAATGGGTAACCGAAAGCATACAGAAACCCCATTTAGGTGAGCTTCTAGCTCGAGAGCACACAGCTCATTAGAAATGTATGGCCAGGCGATTGGAGAGGGGCAAGCTGAAGTCTGGCAGAGAGGATGGCATCTAAATGCCAGTTGCTCGTCCCGTAAATGGATGCCATAAATGTGCCAGCTCATTTCGGCAGAGCGGTTGAGGAGGGAGGTAGCCAAATAGGCGGTGGCGTCTGGGGAATGGAAATGAGGCAAATGCCTCTGTTTCGGCCCAGGTCCTGCCCGAAATGTTATTCAGACAAGATGAAGCACTTAAGAATACGTTGTGCCCTGTCAGCATTGTGGGGCGGGAGGGGGAACAGCCCCCATCCGCCACGACAAGAGAATATCATATCGCCCTTGTCTGTATCGCCGCTGCCTGCCACTGCCTGGCTGACTGCATGACTGCCTGTCCCGGACGGACAGGTGATAATGAACGCACTCGGAGTCCCGCACACAGACACATTCACACGCACATGAACACGGCACACGGAACACGGAAATGTTGCTATTTAAGCAGTTAATGATGTGTTTAAACCCAAATAGCGTTGCCAACTGCAAACGGGCAACGGGAGAGCAGACACAGTAGCAGCCAGGCGCGTCGGCTACATTCTTTATAAACTTTGCATTTTATCTGATGGGCGTTTCTCGTCTGCGGCGCAAACACAAATGCAAAGACAAAAGGTTAATTATGCAACGCCAGTGGCTGTTAGTATTGCTGCTTTTATTTCATGCCACATCCACTCGTTGGATATCAGGGGTATATACGTTGCATGTTCGTTCGTTATGGCACTGCCAACCTATCGAAGTGCTAGCCCTGCTGCTTTATTGATATACGAGTATACTAAATATACATATGTACATATGTACCTGTAAGATCATCTCCAATTGGTTCGTGTATTATAATTTCAACGATTTGTTTATTGTTTTGAGTTCAAAGATTGTATTCGAAATACTGAGAGACTGAGACACTGAAATTACAGGGGATCAAATATCCCAGCTCCTTCCTACGACGGGCATTGGGTTGGCCCTTATTTGCCGTGAAAACCACAGGGAATTTTCGTTACAGTGTCGCTGTTGTCAGAGTGTCTACTATGAAAATGTTATTGTTTGTAGGCTGGCGGGGCGTGGCACAGCGTGCCCAGAATGTAACACATACTCTCCCCTTGGCTGCCAGAGTGCCAGACTTTCAGTTAATCAAAATTCGCAGTTGTGGCAGTTGGATGCAGGTTTTGTACTGCCACAAAGACTGCGTGAGAACAGATCAATCAAAAGGTGTATCTTTTGATATTCATCACAGCATTCAGGCTCTCGACTCCACTCGACTCTTGACTCTTGTGTCGGCATAAAAAATTAGATTTTCGCCTTTATTGAGCTGCCTTGTGATTGCCACACGCCACACGTTCCGAGAGGACGTGCTGTTGTTCTCTGTGCCACAATGGCACATGTCCGGAAAAGGAAGAGCGGTACGGTGGGGCCGGTTCGGGCACACAAATTGCCCAGAAATTTGCAGGACAAAAGGCTGGGACAAAGTGTTCTTTACTGGTCAGCTTTGGACAGGGGATGGATGGCAGGTGAAAGCCTCTCAGTGTGGGCCTCAGTGTGGTTTGGGCAACGTGGGGTCAGGTCAGGCATGGAATATACGCACCGTTTGACGGAACAAAGCCACCGTATATGTATCTAATTATATTTCACACAGCTGTCCAAAAGATGTGGCGGACACTTGTTGACGGCGTTGCCCGAGCCCAAGGGAACCAAAAGTCGAATATCGCAATTTGCGTGGGCTGTCAGGAGGCGCTTTCCCCCCATCAAAACGAAACTGATAGCCATCTCGGAAGGAGGAGGTGGTTTTTCGGTTGATTTTGCGTGAATAATGCGAAAATGACAGCGCCACTGCCTGAACGCTTAAACGATGGAAATATTTATGTTCTCGGGCTTCGTGTTTTCGTGTCTCATTTAGGAGCAAGGTGTGTGCTGCCATTATTAGCCCTGGCATCATAATCAACGTTCAACGCCACCATTGGCAGCACCAGCAGCAGTTCATGTAAAACGTGCTCGAGTGGGCATGGTCGCGTGCCTCATTATTCTGGGGAGCAGCTATGCCGGGAATTTTTATACTAAGGTGTCCGTCCGTCCGTCCGTCTCCATGGAATGTTTTCACTTGGAATTTCCCTCTGCTGTTGTTGCGGCTAAAGAAGAAATCAAAATCAGGTCAGAGGCAGAGCCAGAGCCAGAGCCAGATGTTGTTGTGGGGGCAACAAAAACTTGAAAGTCACTTTAAGCAAGCACCAACAACAACACAGAAGCAAAAGAAAATGAAAGAAATAGAATAAAGAGATGGAATAAATGTTAAGGTCACACGCACACACACACACACACACACACGTACACTGAGGAAAATAGAGAAGCAGGAAAGCCATGATGGCTCGAAATATTCACTTTTGTAATTGGATGTTGCTGTCTCATGCATACCTTTATGGCAACAATCGCCCTCACAGCCCACAGCCCTGAAAAAGAAGCCCACAATGAATGCATACATACATACGAGAATGTATGTACATATGGATGCACAATACTTGTGTTCGTGTGTGTGTGCTGTTCCCTCATAAAGTCGGTTTTGTGTAACTGTACTGCCACTTTTTTGCAGGCTTTGTTTCTGTTGTTCCCTTGTTTTATATAGTTATTGCCCTCAACCATCGCCCATTGCTCCATCGCCCAGCTCTCGCTGCTCCCTGGCTCCTTTATCCAGTGGTCTGTCCGTTTCCTTGCCCCACCCTACCAGTTTATGCACGTTTAATCTTATGACAGCAAAAATGCTGTAAAATTGTTTACGACACTCTGTGACATGGTCAGTATTTTAACATCCCATTCCATCCCTCTGCTTTTTTATCTGCGGTCCTTTTCCCCATATTTTGTCCTCATCTTAGTGCGAACTACTATAAGAGTATTAACATGTTGTTTCTGAGTGCTATCAGGTGTCCAAGGAGTCTGCGGTGTCTGGCCTGGGATCGTGTGAAGAGTTGGATTATAGAATTGAAGTGAACCTTTCAGGCCGAGTGTTCCCTTTCAGTCAGCGCTTTTCCATTAGTTAAATCCGATGAGCGGACCAAGGGAAGTGCTTTCAATTTCAGTTTAAAATAAAAACCAAGGTCCACATATTCTCAAAGAGTATAGGTTAAGTTTAGCTTTCGGATCTCAATGTGGCCATGGTGCTGCAAGGTGGAGCTTCCGTGCGATAACAAAATGTTTAATTAACATGAACAAAGGAAACATCGCACCCAATAAGTTGGGTTGGATGAAGTCCTTGCTGAATTCTCATTGCATGAAGGATGCATTTATGGCTGCATTTGGTTGCCTTGGCGTGGAACAACCCGAACGAAAATGTGGCTCAAATGCAGCTTTAGGTCTAAGGTCTTTTTGGATTCTCAATCTGCCCAAAGTGCCGCATGGTGCTGCTTCCGTGCGATAACAAAACAAAGGAAACGTCGTACCAGGGCAGTGTATGGTTGCAGCCCTTTATGATTTTCTTTAGCTAACAACAGGACCTATGCGTTTTCGCTGCGTACTCATTGGATGCAGGATGCATTTATGGCTGCCTAAGGGTCCAATAAGCTGATCGAAAATATGGCAATGTTTGCAGCCTTTGTCCAAGCTCGAAACAAAGGGTAAATTACTACTATTTCGGCACAAATTTTTTTTTTTGGAGCTGTCGTCCCATACATTCTCATCTCCTCTTTCCTTCATATTTCCTCCTTGTTGTGTTATCGCAATAGCATGCAGCATGCAGGCTTCTCCTCAACAACCTTAAGCTGCACGCCTGCAACCCACAAAGCAGTTGCACTGCTGTTGTCTACAGGAGTTGCACCCATCCGCAGGACAGCGATTCAGTAAAAATACAAGCAGTCACTTTCAAATTAGCCTCTCATTCCATGGGCACTACCCCAAAGTTTCCAAATGTTGGGTAAATATTCAACAATAATAAATGCAATCCAGTGTTGCCATTAAACTGGAGATCAGCGGCATGGAGAAGTGTCAAATATGTGGCGTAGCTAGAAGCCAAAAGCTTTCTCTCTTCATACCATAATACTGGCGTAATTGTAATTGGTCTGACAATACGATGTGTGACCAGTCAGAACCCACGAATTGATTTTTCCTTCGACCAATTTAAACTATTTTTTGTCATTCGAATATTTGTTGAAAGTAATTTTTGGCAGGTGTCTTTGCCATTATAGCCATCTGCTTTGGCCCACGTTAAATAGTTCCAACCGAAATATAATTTGCAAAATGCTGTGACACTTTTGATACAATCTCCATATTATTTTTAAATCGATCCTGATGCTCGTTTTTAAGAACACCCACATTCCTTACCCGTTTTCCAAGGGGTGGTAGCACAAAATATAAATTTATTATCAAATTTAAAAAACATGCTGGTTTTTTGTTGTTTTTGTTATTAATTTATAGAAAACTTATTAACTTATTTCAAACGTGTGATGCTTTTCTGAGTATATGACTATGAATTATAAAACTTGCTATGGAATTCTGTTTGAAATTGATTAAGCGACAACAAAAAATAAAATTAAACGAATGGGATAAAGTTTGCTAAAATAACCGACTAAAGAAGTCACAAATGCATGAAATAGAATGTTTAAGTTATTTATTGTGCGCTTAAATATTAACCAATTGAGCTGAAGTTTTCGGAATAGCTTTATATTTGCATATTCTAAAATATAAACGAGGGGGAACGATGTGAGTTGCAGTGGCCGCGACTCAACTTGTATACCCGTACTCTGGAATTTTTAAATATTTTATCGGCTTACATATTTTTACTACACATGAATGTCATCTGTATCTTCATCACTTCTAATACTACACCAACTCTTTCTTCGAGAAGTGTGTAAGCGAGAGAGAGAATGAGTAGCGGCTGCACCGCTGAAATGGGGTGGGGTAGCAAATGAAAATTCATTTCTTCATTTTGGCTATAATATTGATTCGATCAGATACAGATTCGGAAGGAGGCGTGGTACAATTTTGAATCACATTTTCATGTGATATCTATCACATAAGTCTGGAAAATAAATTTGTTTTTGGTTTTTAGTTTTTGACCACTAGGCGAAAAACAAGACGGACGGACGGACGGACAGACAGACGAACAAAAACCGATATATATGTAGACATAGACTCGGCTATTGATACTGATGAATAATATTTTTACTTTATGGTGTCGGAATTGTTTCCTTCTGTGCGTTGCACACATCCATTTTATCAAAAATCTAGTCCATTACTCTTCTCTCTCTCTTAATCCTTAATCCTGAGATCTTTATTTATTTATTGAAAATTATATGTTGCCATCAAGAACCGATTCAGATAGTTTCTCATTGAATATACATAAATATATTGATTGCATTTGAGGGCAAAAAAGTAGTAGCAAAGTTCAAGTTTGTTCTATATTTATCCCTATCATGTATATGTATCCATTTACATGTGTATTGTTATCTGTTTTTTGACTCACCTTTCAATCTGCCGCGGATAAGCTTTTGGGGCCCTTTCGCCCTTCCCCGTTCCGGGCCTCTTATCTCTGCTGCCTTCTCCGTATGAGTTGCGACGGCGGGGAGGTACACTTGGCAGGCAATTTAGTTTTCGTGTCAAAGCTCTGTCCAGTCCAATTTGGTTTATATTTTAATCGAAATATATTCTGCCAAGCTGTCTGCTCATGTTGCCGCCGCTAAGCACCCGTACGGAGCAACTACATCCATATGAATATTTATTTTGTATTTGTATGGACTGCCTGAATGCTGAGCATTATTTGTTTCTACATTTGTTTGTCCGCTTTGTTGTCGTTTAAATGTGTGAAAATTATTAGTAATTTGTTGCTTGGTCTGCAGACAGTTTTTTCTCTCTCCCTCTCCTCTCCGCACCGCTCTCTTGGTCCACACCTCTATGTCTCTCTCTTCTATTCTGCGTGCCCCTCTGCGGTGTGGGGGCTATGCGAAAATTGAAATGGGCTTTCAGCAGCTAAGAATTTTTATCACGTTAATTTATGTTTGGAATATGTGTGTGGTCAATATATTCTGTTTGGTGGCGTAGTATAGTATTTAGTATAGTATCGAAAAATAGAGTTTTCTTCCTTCCTTCCCTGTTTCAGTTTCTAGTTTTGGTTTGGTTTGGATTGGTCTGATCTATGGCTTACATTTGTAGGAGAGAGAGCCATAGTTTTTTGAGTCTTAAAGAGCGCTTATTATACTTAGATGCTTTGAAACCGTGCTAGCTCAGGCACACACCCAAAACTTCCGACTAAAGCGGGTTCAAATTGCCTGATTGCATTAATTATTCAGCGCAAACGTAGTCGCAGTCGTAGTCGTCGTCGTCCTTAGTGGCGTTGCTGGATCGTCATTATATACAGAGGCTTCAGAGGCATGTGGGGCGCATGCCAAAGTTCACTTATGTAAATACGCCGAGCGACCAAATAAAAACTTTCCAGAGTCACAGGCAACGAGTTACGAGTCTCGAATACACAACTTCAATGTGCCGCGCGATAGTTAACATTTAAAGCATACTTTTCAGGTGTGCTGCGCTTTGATTTGCATCTACACAACACAAAAACACACACACATGGAGAGTACACACACGGAACACACGCCGAGCACACGCAGAGCTGTGTCTAACCGGGCACACACACACGCACACACGCGGCGAAAGGAAAAAGGGAAAGTTCGGTTCAGCTCGGTTCGGTTAGGTACTTGTTGTTTCAACGGCTATAAAAGTACTGCCTTCAGGCCACACTTGTTACTGGTGGACTGGTGGTGTCGTGTCGTGTCGGGACTGATGGGTCAGACTGTTCGTTCGGCTTGTTTGTAATTATGTTTTCCGTGGTGCCGTTCCGGCCAACATCACGTCCAGCTAGCGACTGAGCACAGTCGCCAACGCTGCGTATACGCAATGGCCTGCTATTTTCGGAATTACTTGCAGCGCCTGCGCCAGCGCCAGCGAAAGAGAGGGAGAACACAAAAAGAGACAGAGAGCGAGAGAGAGAGAACGTGCGACAAGAGAATGAAAGGCAAAAGAGAACATAAGGCCAGAAGGCAAGAGCAGCCAAACAGAATCAAGCAAGTGGTTGAAAGCAACGGGCCGGGCCCATTGTCTCATTGGCCCAGTAGCAGCTACCTCTGGGCACACAAAGTTAATCATCTGGTCGTGATAATGGACGAACTATGAATTGTCGTGATTAATTGCATTACTAATGTATTGCTCGATAAGCTCGTAATCGATTAGGGCAACTTTTTGACATGAACCAATTAGCTTAGCCAGACAAACGAGCCAGACACATACGCTACCCTGTGCTGTCAGGACAGGTTTGGAATCACAAGTTAATTCCCTGCATGTTTACTCATAGAATTTCCAAGCGACTTGGCAGAGAGCCTGGGCCGACAGAGAGAGGAGTCGGGTAGAGCTAGAGGCCACAAAAATGGGAACAATTAAGCATGTAATGGGGCTTCCACACAGGGGAATCTGTTGCACCTTTGCAGTACACATAATTAAATATAAATTAAATTCAACTTACTGGAGTAGTAGGAAAACAAAAGAGAATACCAGTAAGAGAAACAATCTCTCGTTTCTTAGAATACCCTTTACCGTCTATATGTGCAGAGCAGTCTCATGTGTACAATGAAACCTTCTGCAAAATGAACATCGCCGAAGTTTGATACTTTTTAATAGTGAACAGTGAATAGCCCTTCCTGCTGGTCAGGGAATAGGATTTCGCTTGAAGGTAGAGCAAGTACAAGTAAAAGAAACCAGCGAGCTGAAAGCCCTCTCAATGGTAGCGGAAAATGAGCAGAAAATCGATGCAATCGAAGGAGGAAAGGAGAACAACGGCACCCGATATCCGTTTCACCGCAGAAGAAGAGGGGAGAACAGAGGGCGAAACAGAGATTATCTTGGTGGTAAGTGGGAAAACTTTTTAATTAAAATTCACACGCAATATGTTGCGCATACGCAGCGTCGTACCCCAGCCCCAAAGTCATTGCTCATTAGCGTTCAAATTGTGCGCATATCATATAATTTAGATAAGATTTAAATTGAAATCGCTAAGCGGATTCAGCGGTTGCGGCAGAGGGTTCTCCAGCCAGTGCTGCCAATACGGTACAGGGCAAATTACTACGGCTAAAGCCAAGACCACATCTCTGTACTAGAGGCTGTAAATATTAATGAAGCCAGAAGCCAGCGTTGGACTTACACTCCACTCCAACACATTCGTCAAGTGAATGACGTCCAGCACAAGAAAACCAAATGGAGTTTACCACGAAAAACGCTTGATTATGTGACCTCTGCATGCCTGCCTCTCTGGATACCATAATTTAGGCCATGTATAAACAAGCTACATGTCTAAGACTCGCAGAGGTTTAAAGTTGTCGTTCTTTTGCAGCTCTTTTAGATTCTAACGATATGCACGCATTGCGGACTTGTTGCTCAAAGGACACGTTCCGGGGCCGCCTCGCCTCATTGAGTATTCGAAAGGCATTCCCACAGGGTCTCTCACACAGAGTGGGTTGCTCAATCATTGGGACAACCTCTGATTGGAAACTTTGGCAAATTGCAATCGCCGCAGATGCAATCTCTCCTTTGACTCCTCGAGTGTGAAGAGACACTTGCAGGGCCGGTCCGGAGTCCAGAGCGTGGGAGCAAGAGTGATGGAAGTTTGCTCAAGTGCAATGATTGCAGTTTCAGGGAGTTAATCAAATTTATGTACTTACTTTGTCCTGGCGACTTTGTCAACTTTCAGGCCACGTAATTGCGTTTTAATTACGGGTCCCATCACTGCAGCTATAGTACATTCCTGTGGCTGCCTCTCCGGAGTCACGTATTGGCATTGAAGGAGGCATCTCCATTATCACTAACTGGGCGATAATTGGTCAAGTTACAGCTGCTGGCCTTCAAAGTAGTTTCCGTGGCAACGCGCAAATTTGTGGAAAATGTTTCATTAGGAATCCAATTAGGGAAGCCCGAGGCATCCTCCATGAGCTAAGGCGATATTACATTGCCATTTCGGTGGGGGTAATCGAAGCTTTCCTTCTCTCCATTCGACTGCCCATCAAGTTAATTCATAATTCTGTGCAAATGCTATGGAATTTTTGTTTATTTTGGTTTCCTCCCTTTGCCTGGTCGAAACCTATCGATTTTGGGCTAGTAATTATGGTGGCCATTTGTTGTTCTTATGGCTGTTGTAAGTGGCAGTGGCTGCCACGTGAAGCCACAACCAATCCGAAGTCAACTGATAAAGGTAAATCATGGCAGATGACGTGCCAAGCATTAACCCTCCCAATCGATCCGGGATTGGCACGAAGGCGGAACGGAGCGGGGCGGAGCGGGGCGTAGCGCAAGAAGCCAACTCAAGCATCGGAAATGTGAATGACAATTTCAATTTAACAATTTCCATGCTAATGTAATGCGGAACGGGGATGCGGGGACACGGGCTCACGGGGACACGGGATCTGGCATATGAATATATGTACGGATGGTAGACGGGGGAACGAGATACGAAGGACGGAGCATCCATTTACATTTTCGTGTGGCTCTGAGCCTCCTCCATTTAGCTGTCAGCACAAACAATTGAGCACGGGATATGTGTGTGTGTGGGTGTGGGTGTTTTGTGTGGGTTAGTGGGGTTGGGTGGTTTGTTATTTGACAAATGTGTTTCGGCTTTCTCTGCCTATCGTGCTACGGATACAGCCCCCCGCCACTGCCACTGCCACTGCGTGTCTGTCCATAGTTTGCTCAGATCCTGCCACTGTGGCAGTTTCGATTATCCAAAAGATAAACCTGGTTACATTTACCTTTGTTAAAATTTCATTAAGCTGCCAACACAAAAGCAATTATTATGTGGATATATTCGTTTGTATGTATGTATGTATGTATGTATGTATGTGTATATTGTTGCTTTTGTGCTGACTAATTTGAATATTGCCTTCGGCATTCGGTTTTGGTTTTGGTTTGGCCACAAGTGCCATACAATCGATCCATCCCAGTAAATAATTATCTTTCGGCTTAGTATAACCAAACAAAAGCTAACAGGTATTACCTCATGTAATTATAGTGCAAAAATAACAGAGAATAGTCATCAATAGATGGAACAAACTTGCAGAGATAATGTGCACAGGCTATCTAGCTTAAGCCAATGAATACCTTTGATCAAAAAACTGTAGCTGAAAAGATGTGCCTGAGCGGAGATTCCAAAGAGACAAAACTAATTGCAACACTCCGATTACTACTTGCTGCCAAATGCCACTTGGCAAAGTTAAATGAGATGAATCTCTCGTCGCCAATTCCCATACTCCCCCCCCACCACTTTTACTGAGTTTTCGAGAATGAGGATGTGAGCACGTTGTGCAGCACTTACAGTTACTCGTAGGTATGGGTCCGACTGCTGCTTCGTGCCCGCACCTGCCTCGTGGGGCAAGGTAATCGCAAGTGATGGGGCGTGGGATGGGCCGTGGGATGGAATAATCTGCTAAAAATTCCGCTTAATGAACTGAAAATATAATTTCGAATGACTGCAGCAGCAGCAACTGGTTCAAGGCTAGGCTCGAGACTCACAGAGTCTGTATGGGCTTCACGAAGATGATAATGCGAATGGTCACAGAATGATGGACCAGCCAGGTCGGGTGGAAAATCTTGTATAGATACATTAAAAGTAGCATTGAAAATCGGATAGCTAAACAGAAGCTGCTGCTGCAGGGGGGATAACCAGAAAACGTTGATGATGAGAGTCCATGGGATGCGCTAATTAAATGCAAACGTTGGAGCTGAATACAATCAGGTCCGACCACAGGCCCCCGATAATTAGATTCTGCACGTATTTGGACAACATATAGCAAACAACTGAATATGCCCTACGCCAATCGAGCAGATGGAAGCCAAACCAATTCCAATTGCGAATTGTAATGCATTTGCATGCCCAATGCATACTGCAGATACATATTACCCCCGGGTGTATCCTTTTTGTGTTGGTTTCGACAGTCGTGTTTTGCTGTACTCGTGCTGTAGTCGGTTAGCATCAACTCTGACATTAGACGTCTACTATACCGAGGACGTTCCCTACGGGACCTTGGGGGGCCAATTAAGTGAATAATTCAGCAAGTCGGAGTCGGTCTCCGACGGAGGTTCCAGTGGTTGGCTATGTATGTACATGTAAATCATAATGTCCCGTCAACTGGCTCTGGATCTGTCTCTTCAGCTGTTCCTAAGCTGAGCATTTAATGCCATCGACAACCATGTTGCTACAGGATACTTGCGACAAGTCAAAACATATATACATATACATTTACATAAAGTATCTGCTGATGTTGTTGCTGCTGCTGCTGCTGCAGGGAGTCACGTAATGGTATGTATTTTGTTAAACATTGCGATACGATTCACGTTCCATACAAAATTGAATATGCTTATTTATTTACGCGACTCTTTTAATATGCAGGACATACCGGAGCGATGGAATCGAACGGCACAGACAGCGACAATAGCCGCTGCCCCCAACCCCCACACACACACACTGTACCGGTCAGAGGACATAAGCCCCGGAGTCATTCTAGCCAAATATGTATGCACGCACTTTACGCTATCCATTCGTACACTGAGAGAAACCATTATATCAGATGTCTGATTGAAATACAAATCCACAAAACCAAATAAACCAAAGGTCGAATCGTACTTATCGTCTATCTCTTTTTCTGTGACATCTAATCCCTGACGATTACCTCTATTCTACTTACAGTCCAATAGTAGTCCAATTTGATTCGGAAAGTGTATATATCCCTTGCTTTAAGTAGGATTTTTCTCAGTGTTTTATCCTCTGAAAGGGCAAAGTATCACTTGTGCTCCTGCCATGTGTAATCACTTGAGCTATTAGCAAATACAGAGGCATGGAAGAGGCTTTTATAGTATACCATCCACTCCTACATATGTGTGATTGATCCATAAGAGTCTCCCAAACAAATCATTAATTTCCTTCCTCGACTGATAAAACCTTCAGCTATCTGCAATGCTTCAACAACATTGAGTTGTCACCTGTATGTAAGCTCTGATGAGTTTTATATGAACGCTTTCCCAATTTTGCTATTGGAAACATCGAAGGTGTAACTGACCCCAACACAGTCACCAAAACTTGGCCATTCCGTTTTTTGCGTAAATTATTAAGGCCCATACCCCCACTGCAGCCCTTGAATTTATTGGTTTTATTTTACTACATAAACAGTTCCCAGCATGTACATATGTATATATGTATATGTAGTATACACCCATCTTTGTGTACATGTGTGTAGTACAGGGCGGAGTGACGCTTACGTCAGGCTGTGGTCTGTGGCTGCAGTTGAAATGTAAATCGAAGCGCCACTCGCCAAGGACTGGCAGGCGAGGAGGGTTGGCCTGGATGGACCGGGGGAGTGGCAATCAAGCGAAAAGCTTGTAGCGTATACATTTTAGAATGCTTTGGCTGGGTTATATTTAATTCATTGGTGCTCCAATTCAGGAGAAACCCAGCACGAGCCAAGACCCTTTCCGTCTTGTCTCTCCTTTTCTATGCCCTCGTCTTGGTCTTGGTCTTGGTGTTGGTCTTCTTTTGGGCTATTATATATTTACATTTTTGATGGCTGTGGTAGGAAAAATGTTACCTTGTTGCTGTATGTTCTTGCCCAAAGCCCCAAAAACTCGAATGACACTTCCGCCGTAGCCTGGCGTCTCAATTAGTCGGGGCCCCCGACAAGGTACAGCGAACGGAAATTGTTCGCCGCCATTTGCGGAGTACATATGTAAATATGTGCTGGAGGAGAGCTAAAGCGTGCGGAAGTTGCAGCGCGAGTGGTGCAACAAGTGGAGCCACCCTAAGCAAGCGTCCCTCGTTACAGCAATCGTGCCAAGAGGCACTCATCGCATAGGCAAGGAATTCCATAAATCCACTTTGCCCTGCAATGAAAATAAAATATGTAAATCAACACGCCCACACAAATGGAGAGACTCCACCCCCAAGACTCTGCCTGACTCTGCTCTGCTACGAGCTATGTCCGCACAAAAAATCGATTGTTGTGCAGAAAGGGAATCCTTAATGGCACAATGAATTATGGCCAACTGCAGCGGCCCCCGAGCACTGAGCTCGCCCCGGGTAAACAAATAAATGTCAATAAAAAATGTATGTGCCCCGCATGTGAACAAACAAATAAATAATAATAGCCCCTGAAAGGGTAGCAAAACAAGAAAGGAAGTGAAAGCCATAACGAACCGGAGCTACAAAACCTACCCTACTACCCGCGATATTTACCTATAAGTGATGCAGGGAAATATTTTTTTTCCTTGATTTTAAAAGTGCATAACTAATTCTTTTTAAGTAACGGTAACCTCCAACGAAAACAAACCCTGATTATTCGACTAAAAATTAATTTTTATAATTACCAAACAAATTCTTTTTTTAATTGTTTTAGGTAACGGAAGAATGTAATGGAATTGCTTAGAGTTCATATAGATACACCCCGAACTGAATTTCAGCGAAAAGAATATTGTTTTATATTTCTGTCATGGACAGCAAAATGTGGCCCCATAAAACTCAGGGACAAATGTCAAAATGGCAGCTCTAAATAATTGCCAATCCCCACACACACAATCCACTCACATATACTAGCACACACACACATTTATGCATTTACCATTATGGCTATAATTGTCAGGTGCCAGCGCCAAGTTCCGGCAATTTCCGGTTGCGCCAAAGAGAGGAACCAAAAATGCGGCATACTTTTAGGCCATAAAAACAGGAGCAGAACGAGTCAAATGATGATGTGGGCGGAGAATGGACAGCTCATAAATATGATAGCCCCGAAAGCCGGGTCCAAGCGAACAAGATTCTTCCATTAAAAGCTTAAACTATCGGCGAGGCAAATGTTTGCTCAAAAGTTGGCCTTTAACGGCTCGTGGCCAGAATAAAATTGAATTACTGCCCGCAAAGCCCCGAAATTTGGCTAAGAGCCTAAGTCGCAAAGAATTCCTTGAAGGTCTCGGACTCATCAATTAGCGGCAGAAAGTTTATTCAACTCCAGCGACGACGGGCTGGAAAATTTAGTGTGCGTGCCGCGAGTGCCTCAAGACATTCAGAAAAACATTCCATTTTACTAACCGAAATTCAGAGTGCAAAAGAGTGTGTTGGTGGGGAGATACAATAATTAGACGAGCAGAAGGTTCTTGGGGAACAGATTCCTGGGTAAACACATAGATCTGTACGTGGAATCAACCCCAATCCATATGTTCCAATCCCGTGGAGACTGGCAATCCTACGTGACATATTGGATGGCTCGGCATCTGGCAAAGTGCTATGCACCAGAGTCCCGTGTACTGGCCCCGACTACGACGAGTATCATGCAAATTGAAAATGCCAAATGCAAACAGTCGAACCGGGACAGACAATCTGGCAGTATGACAGTTGAACAGTCATACATATGTACATACCCATACCATTATGCCACTCCCACTCTTACCCAGTATTTTCAAGAGCGACTCATTGCCAGACGCATAGACGCAGGCAGCACTTGGAATAGAGTCGTTTCTAGTATGTGTGTCTGTGTCTCTCTGTGTGTGTGTGTGTATACACACTGATATAACAGTTTCAAGGTCACACACATACACGCTCACACGAGAGGGATTAGAGGAAAGTATCCCATGACTGTGTCTGTTTGAAAGAGAAAATGAAAGCCACAGAACATACATATGTACGTATGTATGTGGCATGTGGCACGTGTAGTATCCCCAACAACTTCAGTTAAAAGTATATTATTTAACAAATAAAAACTTTATGCAATTAAAAGGTCATTTTCAATTTGCAGTACTTTAATGGAGGTGATTAATATACATAACACAACAAAAAAGTATGAATACCCGGAATACCCTATGTAGTATTATTATTCCATTACTTACATATGTATGTACAAGGAAGGGGTGTCTTTAACCAGTTTGTTTGGTTAGGGCCCATGTCCTCGACTCCAGTGGAAGCCGCCTCTTTGTTGAGGAAAAGTAAATATTGGGGTTTGACTGAAAAATGAAAGGCTGTTCAGTCAGGTTAAAGTGGCATCTGATGATGGCAGACCATCCCATTACAGTCCTGCCCATCCATCCAATCTCGACTCTTCTCCCTGATGTATAGTATATGTTTTTGTGTGTGTTTCGGTTGTAAAAAAAAACCATCCAAAAGAACTAAAAATGTAATCAAGTGACTATCGCTTATTTCCTCTTCGTTTCAGCAAATTCAATTCGCATTCGATGCTATTATCTCTCTCTATCGTTGGAAATTCCGTGCCCGCGGGTAGAGCCATCGCCCAACGATATGTTCAATTATTACACGCTCGTCAAATGCATTTTAAAAGTTTATTATTGCACAACATAACCGACCATTCCTCAAGGGAAGGGCAGAGGGATGTAATAAATGGATGCGAGTATGTAATACCGTCTACCCATGTGAACTACGAGTATTATTGAAAATATTTCATATTTTTTGCACATTTACAGCATTGCAAACATTCCTTTATCATTGAAAGCCGAAATTATATTTGGATCGCTTGTTGCCAAACGCCACTGAGGTTTGTTTGAGTGAACGCTTTATTGCTCTCCGGGGCATGCACCATTGATTTTAATTAAGTCCTCTGTTTTCCCAATTTCATATTTACAGAGTTGGTGTAAAAAGGACCAAAAACTTTGTGCTGCCACTGCTACTGAGGTACAGAGACTTCAAATTGCGAAGTTTCAACATTCAGCTTGAAAATTGTGAGCCAGTCGGCAGGGGATACTCGCACAGGAGTATAGTATTTACCCAGGGCGCTTAAACAGGGCGAGCAACAAACAACTTCTTGAGGTTGGAATAAAAAGTGTGGCCTGTGGGCGCCACTGTGCTTAAGAGAGAACGGCAGTAGGTCAAAGAGAAGGAACACCGAATGTTTCGGAGTGAGTCCGAATACACGTTGAATGTAAATTTTACAAACAAGTGGTTGCCTCGAGGAAAGAGAGTCTCCGGAGAGGGAGAAAGAGTGAATGTGGAACTCGAGCAGCCACAGAGGAGAAACTTTAATTCATGTGAAGTTAAGGGGATAGTCTGGAGACGTGAGACTTCAAATAAAAGTGTTACACAGTATGCCAAAATATCGTAGATTACGAAGGTATTTAATCAAAATTCATTAGTGAGTTCCCGAAGGTCAGTAGTGCAGTAATGGAGATTAAATAAATTCTTAAAGCTAAAGGCACATCCGTCTACAAATGTTTGACAAACGCACACAAAGTACCGCAGAGCCACACTAGCGCAGAACCACCGCAAGAGTCCAGGAAGCCACAACAACGACTATGTAGACCGAGAGTGAGTGGCCCAGTCTGACGGAAAGGCGGCAACAAACAAAGAGGGTGGGACAGAATCCGCTTTTGTTTATCTACTTTAAACTAACATCAGGCACTTTTGCTATCTAATCCTGGCCAACCCGACGGCTACTTAATGTCATCAGTGTGCCACTCGCTGGCATTTTCAACAAGGACGCTTGAAAGTGCACAATGGTTCGAGGCTGCTGGGAACAGGGGTACGCGGTAGCGGCCAAATGGTTGGGGCCTTTCGGGATTGGAGGAAGGTCGCCGACGTTAAACGTTTCCTTGCCCCTTCACGGCGCGAATGCTCAGATTCGCAGAGTGCAAATTGAATAATCGTTTGCGCTTCGCAGCATTTACAAAAAGGGTCCTTCTGAAAGTTCCTTTTGTGTTTGTTGCCTGCCTCCCAATCGTATCTGTATATGTATGTAACTTTATATGCGTGTGTTTGTGTCTGCCTCGAATATCGATCATCTAGGATGGCAGAACACAGAACACACAATTGTTTGGGTTTCATTCTCAACGCATCACAAACATTTCGACCGACTTGTCTCAAGAGTTTTCTTTTCGATTTTCCTTTTCCCTTTTCCATTTTCATTTATTTTCTGTTTGGGTTCGGACCATGCAAAACTTTGGCTCAACTGTGAGTGTGTGTGTGTGTGTGTGTGGCTGCTTGCGTTTGTCAAGTTTGTCATTTGTTGGACATTTATAAGCAAATCCGGGTCCATCAAGAGCGGGTCTTGTTAGCACACCCGAGGAGGCGGAGATTGTTGTGAAACTTTCAAGTAAATGGATTCGAATGCCCATCCAAAACGCTTGAATTCAGCTGTTAAAGCTTTCAAAATTATTTACCAGTAACAAAATACCAAGATTTGAATTAATTTACCTAAACTTGAAGTATTCGAAGTGGAAGTCGTTGAGGAAAGTTCATATCTGCAGACAGAACTAAATCAAAAAAAAATATTCGGGATTAATTATTACAAGGGATTAATTGACAGCTTACCCATTCGCGTACTCGGAAGGGTTCGTTGTTGAGCGGTGCTGAAATACTTCAGAAAGGCTATCATTCTGTTTCACTACCCAGGTACTCCCAATAATCCCAGCGCACACTTTGCACTTATCTGAAACTTGGGCAAACAATGCCGAGAAAAGGCGAGAGCCGGACCAGCTCTCTGCATTTGTCTTCCAGAACACTTTGGCAATCCCCAGCAGTTTAAGTTGTCGAAGACTAACAAACAGAGGTGGCACTTAACTTCTGTTCCACAGAAAGTTTTCGTGTGAAAATACTACACAGCGACCTTGAGTTGAGAGATGAGGCATTCCCCCTGCACTGACAAAAAGGAGTCCTTTTTTTCGAAATGTTTGCTTAGATCCGTTTGGGTACACTTCCATTTTCATTTGCATTATTCATTTTCATATCCAAAAGATAATACAATTAAATGTATTACAGCATGGTAAATGTTCCATCTACGGGTTCAATATACGCTCCTAAGACGCTGAAAAAGAAACTATTTAAATTGAATTTCAAAGTTTGGTGGAATCTTCCGCACAAGCAAAAATAACGTTCAAGGCTCTTTGATCTTTTCTGGAAGCTCTTCTCGGAGCACTGCAAAATGTTAGCCCTGCCAATGTACCTCTGCAGTGCGACCTGGAACGGATGTGTGCTCAGCATTTAATAACTGTCCATTGCTTCTAGTTGGACATTTCGCAAGATATATGAGATACGTGTAGATATATGTACATACGAGGGTTGCTATTTATATTTTTGGCCTAACTATGAAAACCCCAACTTAGGCGTCTGAAAATGGTTTTATTATTTCTCATAATATTCTTCATGATAATTAATATACTTTTGCATTCGATTAAACCAATTTTCACAGATTTTTTTCCTGTCCGAATGAGACACCTCTAAAACATGCATTTTGAATGCAGCAACCGCATCTTCTGGCGTCGTAAACCGTTGACCGCGTAATTTATTCTTGATGTTATGGAACAAGAAGAAGTCATTGGGTGCTAAGTCAGCACTGTACGGCGGGTGACCCATCAATTCGACGTTTTGATCGGTCAAAAATGCCTTTGTCTGTGCCGATGGTGAGAGCTAGCATTGGCATGGCGAAGAAGGATTCGTGTCTTTTGTTCATTTTTCGAATTTCACCGAAAACTTCTGGCAAACAAATGGTTGTATACCAATCAGAATTGACTGTTTTACGTTTCTCTAAGGCCACTGTAGACACAGACCACCATTTGCTTCGATGTTCTTTGCAAGCGAACAACTTTTTTTGGATTTGGTTCCTTTTTGGAAGACCCAAGCAGTCGATTGTTGTTTTGTTTCCGGCTCGTATGAACATATTCAGGATTCGTCACCTGTGTAGATATTATATATACACTTTTTGAAGCACCACGATCATTTCTTTGGGTCATTTCTTTGCATCAATCGATACGCGGGTATTTTGCTGGATTGTTAAATTATGAGGGATCCAACGGGAACCTTTTTTATGCCCTTTTTTATGCCCAAGGGATCGTTGCAAATCTTATTGATGGTCGTCATACTAATGTGCAAGGAAGTCTCTATCTCACGGTATGTGACATGACGATCTTTGTTGATCAGTTCTTGCACAGCATCGAATTTTTGTGGCACAACAACTGATTTTGGACGACCTTCACGGAATTAGGCGCTGAGCGTACAGCGACCACGAAAAAACTCAACGTACTAATTTTTTACAGAGCTTAAGGAAGCTGCTTGTTCTTCGTGTAATAATTTTAGTTCATCGATGAATTCTTGTCCACGTAATCCACGTCGAAAGTTGTGAAAAATAATCGAACGAAAATGTTCACGGCCTAATTCCATTTTTCTGCCGAGGTAAATTTTGTATTTATCGTTAATCGATATCAAACGTGGTCGTACATTAAAAAGTTGTATGTAGGTTTTGCCCATAAAACTTTTTTATGCAAATAACCATTTGGCCCTAATATGGCTGGAAGTGACCTAGGCCAAAAACATAAATAGCAACCCTCGTACTCGTACTCGGCATACTCGAAGGGCAGGCAGGCAGGCAGGCATTCAATTCATTTTCAGCCTTAGCCATTGACAAACAAAACGTGATGTATTTCGGGAGGTGGCTTAGAAAGGGCCGTTGATGTGGGAAGGAGGCTCCCAGGAACCTGCATCCCATCCGGCCACATCTCCGAATGTTTGTCCATGTCCAGGACGAAGATGTTTCAATTTTGAGCCATTCATTTAACAGTTGTACGCCATTGTGATTTTTATGTGGCTATAAATTGTCGTCTCTTATTCCAATCTGTTGTTGCCTCTGGCTCTTGGTGGAATTTACGAGTATGAACAAAAGATTTAGCTATCCATAGAAAGAACGAAAGATAAACTCTGTTGATTGTTTTCCAATTTGTGTAATTTGTTGTTGTTTATTTTATTTATAACTACATCAATAAATTATGTATCGTATCGTATAATTCATAATCATACTCTTTGAAAGCGTGAGAACATATTGGAATTGCGATCCGGCAGCTGGGTTCCTGCTTCTCAATCGAATAGAATAGAATTGTTTATCTTGGGACCTCTCCTCTTCCGTGTGGACTTTCCCCACTTCTCCATTCCACCACGGAGATATCATGTGTGTGTGTGTTAGGCTTCTTCTGGAAGTCTTGGCGATTTTCAAAGAGTATATGTATGTCGAAACATCGGCCAGCCGAAGATATTTGAATTTCCGTTAATGGTTAATCTGATGACATCGTAGATTGATTGTGGCTAACAATTATGTATCGTTTCGCTCTTCTATTACATCTCCTTAGACATTTGCTTTAAGTTTAGTTTACCTTGATATTAGATTAGACTTGCCCAAAGTTATAATATTTTTGTGATCATATTTAAGTTTTCTTTGGGGGAAATCAAGTTTTGCAATAAGTTTTTCTGTTTGGAAATCTTCAATTGTGATTGGTTTGGTTTAGTGCGCGTGTGTGTGTGTGTTTGGGTGGTGTTTGTGTGGGTGGTGCCTGGGTGTGGTGCGGATAATTGAATTAATAAGGCCACTTATTCATATATGTATGTATGTTTGTTTGTATGTATGCACTCGTATGTATGCATTAGTAAAGAGTCAGTTAAGGACACAGACACATTGAACAATCCTCCAGCTCACCAGCAGTTAGGTATTTCTGACCAGCTTTCCTAGCCAATCACATCACACAATATCATATCGAGTATCGCGAATCGTATCTAATGCCGAAAATAATTGAAGTTCTAGCCTTAACTAAAGTGGCCTTCTGGGATGCATTTGCAGAGAGAGTGAGGGAAATTGCATTTAAGTATTAGTAAGTGTCTCAATATTGTGTGTGTGTGTGTGTGTGTGTCTGTGTTGGGCTGTGAGAGTTTCAAATATTTCTCTACCGATATTTTGTTTAATTAGTTATTGTGTTTCTTGCGCTAATATTAAATGTTGAACAATATTTTGTTAGTGGCAGCTACATTGATATTTTCTTGCATACTAATTAGTTTCGCTTAAGATGTAAGGATTGGATTCACTTGTGGCTGTTGCAACTTAAGTGCTTAAGTTGTTGTTGGTAGTGCTTTTACTAGTGCTCTCGAGGTTTTGGTCTGATCTTTCCTGCACTACTCGCAATTTAATTTCAGAATATTCAGACGGCCACAGCGCCGAGGTTAAACTAATTAGCTACGTTTATATTATTGTTATGTTCAGCTCAATTAATGCTTTCCCAAGTACATTTCCATTTCCATCGACACATGCTAATAAAAAACTCCTTCTCGGCCCTCGCAGACCAATGGACTCTGGTTCAATTAACTATATATGTATGTATGTTCGCCGTAAACTCGCTATGTACTCGTATGCAACGTTTGGCTATTCGCCTCTTGGCTAAATGTACACTAACAAAGAGACATTTATCTATATATTTGATGCTTGCATGGGGGGCCATTGCGATTAAATGATTAATGTTATGGGGGTCTGTCTATTAGCTCAGCAACAACTTGAATGGTGGATGGTGGGGCTACGGGTTCAGGTTCGGGTACGGGTACGGGTACGGGCACGGGCACAGGCATGAGCACGGACCAGGCAAAGTGCTCTGGCAGTGTGGCATGTCCTATGTACAAGATTAGTGGCTAGGTGTAGGTGGTAATACAAGTGTTTACTTTCTTATGTATCAACGCAAATAGTCTAGTTGTCGATGTAAAACACAGGAAATAAATAAAGACCTGGCATATCTAAAAACTATACCGAATGGATATCTCATCATTAACATTAAAAACTATAATTCAAATTGGTTCACGTGGGAGCTTATGTAGAGCAGCCAAATTAGCGCCTCTTCGTGGTTGCTGTTTGCTGGTCGGCGGTCGCTGGTTGAGGTTGCAGATTGATGTTGGATTTGCTGTTTAGTGATTGCTGAAGTAGAAGTTGCTGTTGCGTATGTTGCCTCGTGTTCGCCAACGGATGCAGCTGAGCAGAGCAACGCGGGCAGCCCGCAATAGGATCTGCCCGTAGGCGCAGCAGGCGCAAACGCGACGCACACGCTCGGCCAGGTTGCGACGCCGGCAGCGACGGGCGGGACGATGCCAACGGGGCAAGTCTTGCCGTCGACGCCGCAGTTGATGTCACTTACGGCGCTGGAAGACGCGACGCAGCGCTTTGCGCCAGAAAATGCGCTGAGATTTGGACTTGGGATATGGCTGTGACTCTTCCATGTGAGACACATTAAGATCAAGCATCTCTAAAACATCCCGCTCCGCGTCTTCGTCGATGATGCGGCGTCGCATGGGAGTGGCCGGCGCTGTACAGGCCGTGGACGTTGAATTAGCCGCACGTGAATGAGGCGTTGGCGGAGCCGAGGCGGCCATGAACGGTGCTACCGAATAGGGACGAGCCCTGAGCGCTGCCATAGCTGCCGCCGATGTGGATGCAATTGATGAAATGGAGGCCAATGTGGCCACAGATGCCGATGACTCTATGTACGTTGTTCCTGCCTCTCTTAGTCCTACTGCCCCTGCTCCATCAGCTGCTGGCTGGGTGGCACGCAACCAACAACCAGGTGGCATCGTATCTTATCTAAGCCACGGATGCTGCAGACACTCCGCAGCGGTGGCTCGCTTGGCCGGATCAAACTCCAGCATGGGCTTAAGGAAGGAGGCAAAGGATTCCGCCTCGCTGTTCAGCCACTCGTACTTCTCTAGCAGCACATCCATCAGACCCCAGGGCTTCAATCCCGTTATGTTGCGCAACTCCCCGTTCCGGCTGAACGTCTGCTGGGCATAGGTGCCGCGGAACACGATGTGACGGGGTATGGGGCCGAGCAGCTCTATGATATGGGCCAAGTGATCCTCGTCCCGGGAGTACGTGTCGCCGGAGTGCGGCTCAAAGAGATAGTCGCCTGTGGCCAGTTCGAATACCATGCAGGCTGTGCTCCAGATATCGGCCGATGTGTCGTAGCCCGAGCCCAGGATCACTTCGAGTGACCTATACTGACGCGTCTGGATGTCCTCTGTGAAGTGGCGATCCACCCAGCAGGCATTGCCTAGATCGGCAATCTTCACGTGCACGTTGCACTCCTCCAGCGCCGGTTCACGCTTGGGCCTGTGCTTCGACACGGGCGGTGGTGGCGCCGGGGGCACTCCCGGATCGGAATACGGTCCATTAGTGGCCGACGAGGAGTTCGACACTGAGTTGCTTGAGATTTTCGAATTACTGTTCGATGTCTGCTTCGAACTAGAGTTGTTGTTGTTTAGTGGCTGATACGATTGTTGCTCTTGCTGCTTCTCCTGTTTGGGTCGAAGCGGCAACTTCTTGTCGTCTGCCGCGCCATTTGATTGTCCTTTAACTGTGCTGTTGCTGTTGCTGCTACTGCCGTTGGTGTGGGCGCCGCTTTTCACGGCATTGCTACTGTCGCCGCTGCTCGTCGAGTTCTCCAATTGCTGCTGGGGCTGCTGAGATTGCGGCTGATTGGATTTGTCTGAGCCAAGAATGGTGAATGGGAAGAGGGGACAATTAATAGAGATCCACTGGGGAAAGAGGGATACTTACTTTTGTTCTTACGCTTCTTCTTCTTTTTGGTTTTCTCGGTGTTCTCCACCGGGGGCTGGTGGCTGATGGACTCCTCTTCCTGCTCCTCCTTAGGCACCACAGGCTGCTCAACAGCCACATCTTCATCATCGCCGTCGTTCTCTTCTGGATCTTGTTCCTCCTTCATTCACGTCCACGTCCTCATCCCCATCGGAGATGGCTGCGTCGCCATTCTGCACCGCATTATGGTTAATGCCAAAGTTCGTCTGATCCTCAGCAGATGCATTAGCCTCTGAAGCAGGCTGGCCGGTCTGCTCGAGATAGTCCCGCTGTTTCTTGAACAGCTCCATGCGCTTCTTGGCCTTCTTCTTGAGCTTCTTTTTCTTGTTCTTGCTCATCTTGCCGGTGATCTGAGGTTCGCGGTACTCCTTGGGCGCCCGACTGACCAGCGAGGGGTACATCTTGGAGTTCATGCAGTACAGCTTGGTGGCCTCCGTGGCCATGGAGCGCACATGCGGCTCGTCCACGCACAACAGCACGTTCTCAGGCTTGATGTCCGTGTGGATGATTTTGCAGCAGGTGTGCAAGTAGTCCAGGCCCTCCAGTATCTGTCGGGTAATGGCCTTTACATTGGCCAGCGGTATGCCACGGTAATTGGACTTGCGGATGAGCTTCAGCAGATTGTCTCCCAGCACTTCGAACACCATGCAAATGTGTGTTCCGTTCACGCCGCTGATCTTGAAGTCATCCAGCATCTGGACGGTCTTTTGGCGACGCGGATTAGACGGATCCGTCTCGCGCACAGTTCTGAGTATCTTGATCTCATCCTTGGCCGTCTCGGCGAAATGCGGCGCCGACTTTACAATCTTGATGGCCACATAGCGCTTTTCCTGCAGATCCCAGCACAGCCAGACGGTGGAGAAGTGGCCCCAGCCCAACTTCCGGATGACATGATAGCGACCTGGAGAGTAATAATGAAATGAATGCTGTTGCTTCTACAGGGTTAAAGTTCAAAATGGGCACTGAACCACTCAGAAAAATGAAATCACAGATATCCGCCTCCGATGGCAGCAAGTCCATTTTAATCGCCCCACTGACACTCCACGACTAACTAGCGAGAACGAAACTACACTATATCGTCTACCCTTGGATTAAATTCAATTAAATGCAGTCAACAGTCACCAGTCACTATTCACCAATCAGCAGTCATCCGCCTACTCCCCTCTGATATTTGCGGAAGGTGGGGAAGAATATGGGAGGGAATATATGGGAATTCGACGCTCATATCATCTTCAGCAAAGATTGTGCCAGGACTTTGGGTACTTCCTGGGAGCTGTCAATATGGGTAAATGTTTCATTTATACTTTGAGGTGCTGCAACTGCACCACGAGACATGACTGCGAGGTGGGGGCAATGTGCTGTTCCATTATTTTCATACATCAGTCGTTTAAGCATTCATTCAACGTTATCGGACTCTTTTATCGTAATAGAAGGTTTGACGGGGATTAGCTTTCCTCAACTTTCAACTGCTGTGCAGGCAAATGGATTTGCTGGGGAAACCATGCAGCTGACAGGATGTGGTATCTGTGGTGACGAGAGCGGACATTCGGACAGGCTATGCTGGAAATGAAAGCGCTACAGAGGGGATGCATCTAAGGGGGGTTTGGGGGGGTGGATGTCAAAAACGTTGACAGACCGTTTTTACTGCCACTGTTGTTGCCGTTGTCACAACACGAGTTGCCCTGCCCCACCTACTCAATGGAAAAGCACCCCCAAATGGGGACAGCCACACGCACGGACAGAATTCGATTTATCTGTGGGGAAGCTTTCGCACAGAGACCCATTGGCAACCTGTTGTTGTTGTTATTCGTTTTTTGGGGCGGAGGCCGAGAACATGCTCGAAAGGCCAATATGGCCACATAGCCAGGCATCTAATTGAGCACCCAGCAGGGTATGGGAATGGGTAGAGTTGTGGGCTACCACGGTTGAAATGACAGAACAGCAGCCTGAAACCCAATTCCAGTGACGAGGGGTTGGGTGGGGGGGTGGGATGGGATGGGGTTTGTGGGAGTGTGGCGTGCAAACAGGTGCCAGTCTTACCCTGAAAGAGGTCACCAATGTTGACTGGATGGTAGCCACCCTTGCAGTAGTCCTCCTTTAGCTCCTGCTCCTCGTTTTCGCTGTTCAGCTCCGACTCATACGACTCGTTCGAGGAGCTGCGCGGCGGCTGCTGCTGCTTTTGCTGTTGTTGCTGCTGCTGCTGCTGATTGTGATTGCTCTTCTTGTTCTTCAACTGTGATGGCAATTGTGATTGCAACTGCGGCTGATAGTGGTTAGGGGTCTCTGGGGTGCTGCCCGATCCACCGCTTGACGTGGATGTGGTCGTTGCCGTTGCTGTTGCCTTACTGAAGGACGTGGGGACAGCGGCGGCCGCCTTTCCAATGCTGCCAGACGGATGCAGTTCGGGATTACTGGGGCTATTATTAGCATTTTCTGGTGCTGCTGCCGTAACACAGTTTTCAGTCTGGGAATTCTGCTGTTGCTGCGGTTCCTGCGACGGATTCCCAGTTGCCACACCATTCTGCTTGGCCCGCTTCTTGTTGTTCTTATGGCGCTTCTTCTTCGCTTGAATGGTCAAAACGCGTCGGTTGACGTCAGCTTTGGCGTTCATGATGTTCTTTCTATTGCTTGTCGCGTATTATATTCGCTTTTTCCGCCGACTGTGTGTGCGTGTGTGTGTGTGTGTGTAACAGCTGTTGTGTAGAGTGTAATGGGGAAGAAGAAGAAACAACGTGCACAGATCTGAATAAGGCAATGTACGATGTATTACGCTTGTATTGTGTTTTTGCTGTATGCGCACGCCTTGCCAAAACCAAAGCCACTCAGAGCCAGGCCCAGAGAGTCAGCGCCAAATGGTGGGGCTTTCGTTTCGTCAAATCGAGCAACAACAACACAAAACCGAATCGTCTACTTGCCTCGGGGCTCCCACTTGTTCCAAATTGGCACCGCTCCGCTGCTGCTGCTGCTGCTGCTCCCACTGCTTCTGCGTTTGCCTTTGCTCTGACCACTGGATTTCTGCACGAAAAATCGGGACGAAATTAGCACATTGAAAGCTGACGAAAATATCGGCAACAGATGCCAATTGCACAGCAAATCGTCTGCACTTCGGCTTAAAACTAACAGAATGTGGATTGATTGCTCTTTTGGTACAGAAATGTATGTTTTATTGCATGGAAAAATCAAATCAGTTTGTCTCTGCTGTGTGTTGTGTGTTATCGAAAACAGGGCCTGCCACTTGGTAAACGACGTAACGTAAGCTCTAGCCCTTGCTCCCTCACACACTCACTGTGAAAGCCAGCCAGCTCTATATTGCCGACTCGCTTTCGCCGCTGGCTGTAGTTAGCACACACACGTTAAAAGCATTTTTGCGCAGTGAATAGTTTGCCCGCAGCTCGTTTGTTGTCTTTTTGTTGTCGATTTTTGCAAACTTACATGGTTCGGAACGCCTTAAGAGCTAATCCAAATGGCAAACATTGCAAAAACGTGCGAATATTCACGAGCACAGCTAAAAATATTTTAGTGAATCTATTTAGTATTTATTATTTGCAGTGTTGGGAAGTATATAAAGTATTTTGCTATTATACTTGTTAGTGTTTTTAGTATTTATTATTGCAGTGCTGCTCTTTCTAACACTGCCCAATGGTGTCTTTCAAAACACTGCTCGCGTTTTGGCGCAATATTAGTTTTTGGAGGGAAATTGCATCTTAAGAAAAGTCGTGGCCCACTTGTAATTTGATCATTGCTGAGGCGCGACGCGTGTTGACCGATAAAGAAAAAAAAAATAACCAAGACGCAAGCAAATACCAGACGTGCCAAAAGTGAAATAAACTGCATCTTTAATCAGACCACACAGAAATGGCCCAGCCATCGGTAGCAGCATTTTTTACTAATCGCAAACGCGCCGCTCTCGATGATGCGATCACAACCAAGAACCGGGTAAGTTGCACCAGGAACGTGACCATCAAAGTGCCGTGTCCAAGATTTGCAGATACTTTTGTATCTGCACCAACGCTCGCCCGCATCGCATCCGTTTGTTATTCAGTATTTGTGTTTGAGCGTGTGTGTGGCTGTGTCCGGGTGCGACGGCGTCCTGCGGCCATTTTTGAAATGCATATTTTCATGGAATTCCTTTTTGACCATTGCAGCGCCTGGTGGAGCCAGCAGAGTCTGCCCAGCTGCAAAGCCAAGATGCAGACATCGACACGCTCAAGGCGGCGGCCAGCGGGATGCGCACCCGCTCGGGTCGCAGCACCAAGCTGATTGTCACCCCTCAGGAGACGGTAAGCAGGAAGAAGCCAGCCAAACTGGAGCCGCACATCAAGCAGCCCAAGCTGGTACAGTTCATTCGCAAGGGGACGCTCTCGCCCAGGAAGCAGGCGGCCACCAAGATCGACGAGGAGCAGCTACTGCAGCAGCCGGTCAACGAGCAGACGCCCAAAGTGAGCTTCACCATTACCAGCCAGCAGAATGCGGACAACATGCAACGGGGCATGCGCACGCCTACTAAACAGATCCTCAAGGATGCCTCGCCCATCAAGCACAGCGACCTGAAGCGCCAGCTCACCTTCGATGAAGTCAAGAGCAAGATCTCGCGCAGCGCGAAAATGCAGGAGCTGAAGGCGGTCTTGGCCCGCAAGGCGGCCCTCGAGCTGAAGCGCAAGGAGCAGGAGGAGCGCAATCGTCGCCTCCGCGAGGCCGGACCCTCCCCATCAAAGGCAAGTCTGTCTGTGCAGCTAAAGGAGTTCGACACCATTGAGCTGGAGGTGCTGACAAGGTAAGAAGCACAATAAGAGGAATAGTGCAAATATAAGATGACATTGCTTTGCTATTGCTGCCTTCCACAATAATTTCCAACTGTTTGCTGTGGCCTAGAATCGGCGTGAACAGCGCCAGAGTCGAGTACAGCTGGCCAGCGAAAAACCGGGTAACATCAATACCGAAAGCCAAATGCCCAGCCAAATTGTTGCTGTCTCTGCTGCAATCGAGGTCGCCCTGGGTCGCTCTGTTATTCAAGCGTCCAATTGCTGAAATGGCATTTCTCCAGCAAGAAACCACCGACCGACGACTTGCTCGACCCATCGCAATGATACAAAATTCTCATGTACTTGAATTTATGTTGCCCTCAGCAGCATGTATAGCTATGCTGTTTACCCTTCGCTGACGCTACATTCCGGCCTGACCTTTCCTCTCGCTTTCCCTTCGGGGGTTGTTTCCCATGCGTGTCCTTTTTTAGGATCGTCTGCTGCATGGGTATGTGTATGGGAATGGGAATGTGTGTGTGTATGTATGTGTATGTATGCGTGTCCATGGCACTGCCACCTCAGGTAGCGGCAACCTTTTTTTTGTAACGGCTTTCCTACCCATTCGGGGTGGGTCTAAGAATAAGAATTCTTTCGAATAGGAACTGATTATCTTTTCCGGATTACCATCCCCTGCCTTTGCAGCCCCCAGAAGACCTTCAAGACGCCCACAAAACTGCCACCCCCCACACCGGACAAGCATGAGCTGATGTCGCCGCGTCACACGGACGCCTCCAAGCGCCTGCACTTCAGTCCGGCGAAGAATGGATCGCCTGTCAAGCTGGTGGAGGTGCCGGCCTACAAACGCTACGCTACCCTTGCGGAGACCAGCAAGGCCGGGCAGCTCCCGCTGCCGTACAAGTATCGGTACTTGCTGGACGTCTTCAAGGGCCTGGACTCGGTGGTAGCCATGTTCCACAATCGCAAGGAGTGCATCACGTTCAAGAAGCTGAAGCCGGCGGTGCAGCGAATGCTACGCAAGAACTTCACCGAGCTGCATCTGGCGCAGATCAAGGCTGTCTATCCCGAAGCCTTCATTTTCAGTCAAATGAAGATGCGGAACTTTGGCTCGGTGTCGAAGGCGGATTATTACCAGCTAATGATCAGCCCCAATGTGGAGCCGGTGCCGGACCAGCAGCAGCGCCACAAGATCAACGAGGACGATGTGCTCGCGTCGGCACAGTCGACGTCCATGAATCCACACGTCATGACGGCGCGCATGCATCGATTCCAGAACCTTCTGCTCGATCGTGTGAAGCAGGCGCACGCCAAGTTCCTGCGCTCCCTGGACCCCCCGATCTTCATTGAGAAGGCGCTGACCCGCTGGCACCCCCAGTTCGAGTTGGAGAACTGTCCAGAGGTAGAGTCGGCCCCTCTGCCGCTGCCCCCGAATGTGGAGAAGTACTCCTCGGCCAAGGACATCCTCTCGACGGCTCGCAATTTGTTCAACTGCGCGACTCCTATGGAGAGGGCGATGGATCGCTACGATGCCAAAGTGGCGGCGGATAAGCAGGCTGCTGCTGCTGTTCCCACTGTCTCTGCTGCCTCCAAGTTGCCAGATAAGCAACCTTCACAAAAGACACAAGCCACTGAGGGAACGGAAGTGGGAACAGCAGAGGGAACAGGGGAAACAGCAATGCTCGAAACGTGTACAGCCACGGCCACGGTGAAGGAGTGCAGTGTCCCAGACGCCACCTCGAATCTGCTCAAGGGCCTGCCCAAGTCGCTGATCGAGAAAATTCGGGCCAAGCAGGCGGCTAAAGCCCTGGAAGCCATGACGAGGCGGCCATCGCAGGACCAGGAGGCAACCAAGTACTCGCGCCTGCCGGAACTGGCGCGACATCTGCGCAACGTGTTCGTGACAGAGCGCAAGGGGGTTCTTACCCTCGAGGTAATTATCAAGAAGATCCAGAACAGTTTCCGGGCCAACTTAACACCCCAGGAAATCGAGGCGCACCTGAAGCTGCTCGCCAAGGAGCTGCCCGCGTGGGCAGCCTTCCATGAGGTGCGGAAGACCATGTACCTAAAGGTCGCCAAGGACATGGACATGAACAAGATCATCGAGAAGCTTGAGAGCATCGCGAACGGGAAAACCACCTGATAACTGGACCGGGAATTGGAACAGGCACGGAAGCGGGAACAGGAACCCGATACTGCATCTTCAGAGCCCGCCCATCATTGACCCTGTGGCCACATCCAGCTATATATTTAAGTACATGTTTAGCTAGCAAATTCTTTATTGAACCCACATTATACCTACCACCTACCCACATATATTGTTAATTTTATATCACACCTGACATTCACACAACTGAATAATTGACAATTATTTCGCAATCGATTCATCACATTTAGATATAGATACAAACGTTTATAGTACTATTAAGATAATTTTTCATGTTGTAATACGTTAATAAATAAATGTTTTTGCTGGATTTGTCGCATGTTTCGCTAATTTAAAGGAAATATATATTTTGTCTCTGCTACGTACTGGTGGGTGGATGGGGTGGTGATGCTTTCTTCCATGCGTAAGATGCCATTTTATTAACTTGGGACCTGTTGGATATATATATGTACCTATTAACAAGTACATACGAGAGCCTGACAATGTTTTAAAATTTCCAACAGTTTTAAGATTTCCTTATATGCCAATAGTCTCCTTCGCCCATCGTTATCGTACACCTAACACCTTTTTCACCCACTCAGACGGACTTGAAACTTGAAACGCCTTTAAAAACAAATACATATCTTACATATGTATTAAAATTTGTATTTTATAAATAAATTCAACGTTTGACATGATATCTACATAGCACAGTGGCGCCACTATCAAACAGCTGTGTTATTTAATGGAAGTCAATTCTACATGAAGAGCGTTTGGTCACACTATGCTTAAAAACGCGCCAGAATTTATCGGAAAAAATATTTTTCGTACATGTTTTTTCAATGAAATAACTCGAAGAATACTGGTCAACTGAAATGGCAGAGAAAGAAGAGGATGTAGAGCTGCCAGCACCCACCACAGCTGCATCCGGCCAGATAAAAGCCATTGCCAAGGACACTGTGCATAGAATCTGCTCCGGCCAAGTACATCTCTTAGATTGGTTTTGTTCTATTTATTGGTTGGTTGGTTTCCTTTCCCCCATTTCAGGTGGTACTAAGCTTGGCTGTGGCTGTCAAGGAGCTGGTGGAGAACTCTATCGATGCGGGGGCCACGCTGGTTGAGATTAAGCTGAAGGATCAGGGACTGCAAGGCGTCGAGGTCAGTGACAATGGCAGCGGCGTGACGGAGGCCAACCTGGAGGGAATGAGTATGTAAGAGGAAACCTCGAGCCAAAGCAAACTCTAAAAAGATATCCAACAGCTGCCAAGTATCACACCTCGAAAATAAGGGAATTCGTTGACCTGCTGGGAGTGGAGACGTTCGGGTTCCGTGGCGAGGCGCTCAGCTCCCTCTGCGCCCTGTCCGACATGGCCGTTCAGACGCGCCACCAGTCCAGCGATGTGGGTGAGTCTCCGAAACGAACCGAATCCTCGGGGCATTAACTCTGTACGATTAATGTTCGCCGCAATGACAGGTCTCAGAGTTGAACTCGACCACGAGGGCAAGATCAAGAAGCGTTCGCCCTGTGCCCGCGCTGTGGGCACCACCGTCAGCCTCTCCAACCTATTCAGTACCCTGCCAGTGCGTCGGCGCGACTTTACGCGCAACATCAAGAAGGAGTTCACCAAGATGTGCCAGATCCTGCAGGCCTACTGCCTGGTGACCAAAGGCGTGCGCATTATCTGCAGCAATCAGACGCCCAAGGGAGCCAAAACGGTGGTCCTACAGACACACGGTGCCCAGGACATACTCGCCAACGTATCTGCGGTATTTGGGGCTCGCCAAGTGACCGACATTGTCCCCTTAAAGTCCCCCTTCGAAAAGGGCCAGCTAAGCGAGGCCGGACTGCGGGCTGAGCTGGAGTCCTCCGCGGATGCAGCTGACACGACTTGCACACAGTTTAGCGCCGAGGATGTGGAGCTGCTGAATCAGGCTGACTTCCGGCTGGAGGGATACATATCCAGCTGTCGCCATGGGGCCGGCCGTTCAAGCAGGGATCGCCAGTTCTTCTTTGTCAACGCCAGACCCTGCGATCCCAAGAATGTAAGAGTCTGTCTGTCTTCTTCCGCTTATGCTCTGAATATCTCTGAATTTAAAGATAGCCAAAGTCATCAACGACACCTACCATCGCTATAACGTCCAGCAGCAGCCTTTCGTCTTCCTCAACATTGTCACGGCCCGCTCCGACGTGGACGTTAACCTCACCCCCGACAAGCGCCAACTGCTGCTCAACAACGAGAGGATCCTGCTGCTGGCTCTGAAGAAGTCTCTGCTGGAGACCTTTGGGCAGACCCCATCCACATTCCAAATGCAAAACACAACCATTGTGAGCATGCTGGAGACAAAGCCGAAGCAGAAGCCGCAGCCGCAGCCCCAGCCCCAGCCCGAGGATGGCAGGAAGGCCAGCGAGGAGGAGAAGGATGAAGAGAAAGAGGTTCCCATCAGCTCCTCTCACCGTTTCATGGATGTGCTCACCCAGTGGAGACGCACGGGAGACACTCAAGGCACTGCTCCTACCGCTTCGGTGAAGAGGCGCTGCGCGGAAAGCGATGAGTTGGCCGCTCGCTCCATGAAAATGCAAAAGATCCAAGATTTCCTCAGCCAAGAGTCGCCCAAACAGCAGAGTCTAAAATGCGATTCAGTATCGGAGAAGCATCTTGTCGATGAGCCAACAAAGCCGGTCAAAGAGCAGGCAAATCTGGATGAGAGTTTCTTGAACCTCAAGGATCTGGAGACGGAGTCAAAGGGTAAGAATGCTGCCTAGGGGGGCTCTCGTCTGTCATTTGTACTCACCTTAAATCTCTTACAGCCTACGATCTTTTGACGCAGCCAGCCAAGGCAGTCTGCAAGAATTTAACGCCAATGAAAACCCGCCTGAGCATTGTAGAGGCTATGCCTCTCTGTGGGCCAGAGCCCGTCGGTAGCTCCCAGGAAACTGTCAGCGCCACGGATCAGAGTGATGATGACGATCATATCGAGCTGCCCACGCGCGTTGAGTACGATGGCAACGACGATGATGGCGATGGGGAGCCGCCAGCCAACTACAAAAGCGGGGAGCTGCGGACCACAATCGAGGAGATTGCAGCCAGCCTAAGGAAACAGGAGCAGCTGCAGAAGGAGCGAAGGACGAGGGCAAAGCTGCAGCGGCTGCGCTTCAAGAGCGAAATCAGCCCAAATCAGAACAACAAGGCGGAGGACGAACTGCAGAGGGAGATTGCCAAGGAGGACTTTGCCCGCATGGACATTGTTGGGCAGTTCAACCTGGGCTTTATCATTGTCAAGCTGCAAGACGATCTGTTCATTGTCGACCAGCACGCCTCGGACGAGAAGTACAACTTCGAGACGCTCCAACGCAACACCCAGCTGGAGTATCAGCGTCTGACTGTGCCCCAGTCGTTGGACCTGACGGCCGTCAACGAGATGGTGCTCATCGATCATCTCCCAGTGTTCGAGAAGAATGGCTTTAAATTTGAAATCAATCATGAGGGTGAGTCCGCATCAGTGCCCAGCGGAAGGAGATTAAACCCTATTTGAAAACGTCTCCTGCAGCTACTGCTACGAAGAAGGTGCGACTGCTGGGCAAACCCTATAGCCGACAATGGGAATTCGGAAAGGAGGACATCGATGAGCTCATCTTTATGCTGCAGGATGCCCCCGAGGGCACCATCTGCCGACCCTCGCGGGTGCGCTCGATGTTTGCATCTCGCGCCTGCCGCAAATCCGTGATGATTGGCAAGGCTCTGAACAGGACGACCACCATGCGTCGGCTCATCACCCAAATGGGGGAAATCGAACAGCCCTGGGTAAGAAGGGGATATAATTATAAAATGGATATAAAATCTATTGATTTATTGAGCTATTTATTGAGAATTCTTCACGCTAGCGCGTATCGACAGATAAAATCTGGTAAGCCGGAATAGCACAAGCTGAACAGGGAAAAGATTAGAAAGATTCAAGCCTCTAGAACGTTGAACAGGAGGGGAAATGCAGGAAATGCTTATTGCAATGCAAAACGAAGTGAGAGGGAACTTTGTGATTCGCTGCAGTGGCCGCGACTCCATTTTTAAACCCGTTCTTAGTCAGTTGGACTAAGTTTATGTGGAATTTAAAAATATTTCATCCTTCGCTAGGGGCGCACATACAGTGTGGCGAGAATGAGTAGTGCTAAAAGGGAGGGCTATAAAGATCTAGATTCGGCAGACTGATAGATATGGTAATTTTCTACGCTACTGTATTTTCCGTTTTCTGGTAACTTCAAATTTGTGGAACCCACTGATTTTCGTCCTTTGTAGGCGCGGGGCGAAATTTGAAAATAAATTTGCAGCAGTGTAAAATCACTTGAGCCTGGAAACAAAATTCGGTTGCTCTATCTCCTATAGTCTCGGAGAACAAGGCGCTCAACAAAACGGACGGACAGACATAGACACGGCTATTCGTGCTCATCAATAATCTTACTATATAGAATTAATGGGGTCGGAAACGTTTTATACTCTGCGTTATACACATCCACTTAACTCTTCGAGTACGGGTATTCAAAAGTTTTGAAAATTTCAAATTATAAAGAGGCCAGTGATGATGACACACAGCTGCTGTAGTAGAGTCACAATTCTGCCCGGTTGCCGTGGGATAGGAAGGAACCTCCGCCTGCTCCAGAAGGAATATATGGCCATCTCTCAGTGGGCGTAGCATTGCAGCAGGAGCGCTTCGCATATGCTGAAAAACTCTTGAGTCTTAGGAGCAATTCATTGCCATTCCTATTCGGCATTTGGCACCCTCGACTCTCCTCGCCGGGATTGTTGAAACGCGTGATCAAGTACTGCCCGCACAGTGTACTGTCTATCAAGTCCTCTTTCCCTCTCCCATGGTATTCGTCTGGTAGAGCATGCTGCATCGCTAGCCACTTCCGCACTGAAGATTACGTGAGTGAAACGAATCATTTACTTGCTTAAATATAAATATTTATTCACTGTGTATGTGTATGCACTTTATTGTAGGACTTTACTTCTAAAGCCTTTGGACACCAACTCCGCCACCTTGGATACCTCCCGTCCACGCGTCTCGGGCAGGTAGAATTTGGTCAGCAGAAAGACCAGGAAGCTGCACATGGCAAACACCAGGAAGACATAGGATCCGAGGAGTGTATGCATGGCGGGAAAGAGGAAGCCAACCAGGAAATTGCATCCCCAGCCCACCTGGTTGCCAATGGACAGAGCCATCGAGCGGGAGGGAACCTCGAACATCTCTGCATGGAATGGAAAAAAGAAAAAAAGGAATGGAAATCTCAAGTCTGGGACTACTTACCCGCTCCAATGAACGAGGGCATGGGGGCCAGGGCGAGTTGGAAGGCGACCAGATAGAGGAAAATGCTAGCCATTATGCCATACGAAAACCAGGGTATCTGGGCCTGAAATTCAGGAATATAAATGCAGAATGAAGAATTTGTGCTGCGAGGATGCGGATGGGTATAAGAGCTCACAGTGTACTCCACCATCCAGCAGAAGGAAAACATTAGGAGGCCGCAAAACGCAGTGGACAGCAGCATTAGGGTGCGTCTGTTGAACTTTGCCATCAGAATAGGACCCATCAGCGAGGTGGCCAGATTGACGTTACCAGCGGCCAGATTCATCCACTCTGCGGCGCTCGCCGAGAGCCCTCCATTGCGGAAAATGGAAACGGAGTAGTAGAAGATCTGAAAGAGACGAACGTCAAAACGAGAGGGCCAATACGAGATCCAAGGATTACCGCTGAGCATCCGGACAGTTGCTGACCGCCCTGATACGAGCAGAGAAGGACGAGGGGGAGCAGCATCCTTGAGTCGCCCAGAACCTCACCCAGACTGCGGGTTGTGCTCTTATCGGAGGCCTCGACGTCCATGGCGTGGATCTCCTGCTCTATGCCAAGATCAGAGCCGCGTAGCCGGATCAGCATCTGGATCGCCTCGTGACGTCGCTCCTTAACGATGTACAGCCACTTGGGACTCTCCGCGTACAGACGGAACGGAGCATAGCACACCGCCATGAAGACCACGTAGAAACTGAGGGCAATGTGCCAAAGCTCCTCGTCCCCGAACAGCGACTGCAGCGTACAGATCTGCGACACCACCATGCCAATGGAGAAGCCCACGGAGCAGCAAACGCCCAGCGTGCCCCGCTGCGACAGCGCCGCAATCTCGCTGTGGTACATGGGCAGACACGTGCTGACTAGACCACCCCCCAGACCTACCACCAGGCGACCCAGCAGCAGCAGCTCCACGGACCGCAGCCAGCGACAACTGAGGAACATGAGCGCCGCCAGCAGCAGCAGCAATCCACTCAACAGGAAGCAGCCACGGCGTCCGAAGCGATTAGCCGCCCAGCCAGCGCAGGCGGAGCCAAGCACTCCGCCAATCAGATAGATGGCCACAATGAGGGCCCACAGTGTATCCAAATTTGCAGGGGATATCTCCAAGCCATAGTTCTCAAGGAGAATGGCCTGGCACCATGACCGCATGTGCTAAGAGTTGAAAATCCAAATCGTAATCCAGCTGCGTTGGGGTACGGAGTGGCGCACAGGCAAAAATAGAATAGCTTACCACAGCTGGAGTGTTGATGACGCCCATGCAGTAGCCGCAGGGGAGGGCGGATCCAATGGTGCTGCCCACAGTGCTCCACACCAGCAGAGGCGTCCAGCGGGTCCTGGGCTGTTTCTTGAGCTCCACAAGAGAGCTGGCACTTTCCACCTCCATCATGTTCTGCGGCTGGGCCGAAACTAACTAGCCAGATGACAAGAACTCTATTTTATCTCCATCAGATGCCTCGCGGTGTAAATTTGTGGGATTTATTGGCTCAGACATGGGGTGATTTACTAGACTTAGGCTAGGAAGATTGGGGTAGCACTGCGATTGCGCAAGACTTTTGATTTAAAGCCGTCGGCGATGAGCGGAGCCACTTCGGATGGATCGCGGCCGCGGGTCTCCGGCAAGTAGCGTTTGGTCAGCCCAAAGAGCAGCAAGCAGTTGATGGAGAATGGTAGGAAGACCAGGGCGCCCCAGGCATTTTGAAGCGTGGGAAAGGCAATGCCGATGATGAAGCTGCATATCCAGTAGACAACACTCCCCAAAGCCATGGCAGCCGGACGCGGAGACACCTCAAACAGTTCTGGACAAGGATAATTAAGGATAAGATAGAGATTCAGCAAAGGCAAAAGGTTCGCGTGTGTGCCCGAATCTCACCGGCGCCTATGAAGAACGGCATTGGTCCGAGACCGAACTGGAAGAAGAATATGTACAGGAAGATGCAGCCAATGCAGCCCATGGCAAACCAGCTAATGCTCTCCTGAAAGAACCGCACAAATTAGATGAATCCGAAACTCGGGGATTCGAGGACTTTTGGTCGGCACTTACAATGAAGTAGAGCATCATCGCGAAGAGAAATAGGCAGACGGTGCAAAAGAAAGTGGAGAAGAGCATCAGAGGGCGGCGATTGATGCGCTCCAATAGGAGCGGACCCACCATCGAGGTGGCCAAATTGAGAGATCCAGCGCCCAGATTGGCCCACTCTGCCGCCTGCGTTGATAGCCCCGCCTTTCGGAATATGGAGACAGAGTAGAAGAATATCTGCAAGGCCAGAGAAGATTAATGATTTAATGATGAGCTCTTCTTGGCAGGATATGTCGCACTCACCGCATTGATACCCGACAGCTGCTGGCCGCCCAGAAAGGCGCAGACAATGATAAGTGGGAGGCGCAGCCGTGGATTGCGCAACACCTCCACGAATCCACTGGCCTCCACCTTGGCCGATGCTTCCAGCTCCATTTCGTCGAGCTCCGCCTGTAATGCCTCGCTGTCCGAGGAATAGCCCCGCAACTGCTGGAGCTGTTGCCTGGCCTCCTCCTTCCGACCCTTGACTATGTACAGCCACTTGGGGCTCTCGGCATACCACCTGAATGGGGCATAGCAGAGCAGTACGAGCAGACCATAAAAGGCCAGGGCAATGTGCCAGCGATCTGCGCCCCCGAACAGCGACTGAAGGCTGCAGATCTGGGCCACCACCACGCCTGCAGTCAGGCCCATTGCGCAGCACGGGGAGAGGGTACTTCTCTGGGACAGGGCGGCCAGTTCGCTGTGGTACATGGGCATGAAGGCGGTGACAAGGCCCCCCGCCAGACCCACCAGCAATCGACCCAGGAGCAGCAGCTCCACGGAAGCCCACAAGCGGCACAAAGCGAAGCAGACGGCTCCAAGGGCGAGGAGCAAACCGCAAATGTAGAAGCACCCGCGTCGTCCGAAGCGGTTGGCGATGGAGGCGCCCGTCACAGAACCGATGGCTCCACCCACCAGAAAGATAGAGACGATGGCCGACCAGAGCAACTCCAGGCCAGAGGCTCCCAGATGCAGATCATATCGCGAAATCAGAGTTTCATTGCACCAGGAGCGCATGTGCTGGGAAGGATAACGTTTTGCGATTATGCTCCTTCTCCGAGTAGGGAACTGCTCTTCTTACCACGGCGGGACTGTTCATGACCCCAATGCAGTAGCCCACAGGAACGGCTGCTCCAATGGAGGATCCAACGCAAGCCAAATTGAGGGTAAAGCTCCATTTGGGCTGATCCTGCTGGAAGTGGAGAGATTTGCCGGTCTGGTGAATAAAGTCCTCCTCACCCAAGAAGCTGTTTGTCTCACCTGGATCTGTTTCTTTTCGTGTGCCATCAGCGGTGCCTCTGCCTGACTCAATGATTGCTCCTCCGAGAGGTCGCTGGCTTTTGAATTATCCATGGCGGTGAAGTTGGGCGGAACTTTTCTTTATGGAGGGTGCTTTTGTCGAGAAGAATCACGCTGGTCAAGAGCTCCATGGGGAATGCTGCGATCGTATTTCATTTTCGTGCACCAGAGCCCCAGGCCCACAGTCCCACAGGGAGATTAAGGCACGTTTATGCGGCGCCGAGAGATAACCGCTGGCAAAGTTATGCAAATATGAAAAGGGAATGAATCCAGGGGCGTACTGCATCGCGGGGTTGTTATAATCCCGGTAGTTAACTTTATTAGGTGATAATATCTTAAGTGCATCAGCGGGGGCACTATCCATCCATCCATCGATCAATTCATTCCTACGATACTCCCCAAGTTTGCTTCCGCCCCTGCGACTTGACTGTCATGATTTATAATGGGATACATGAATCTCTATTCGCAGAACTGCCCGCACGGTCGCCCCACCATGCGTCATCTAATCAATATCACGATGCTAATGGATGAGGAGGAAGATGCTGACGCGGAGGAAGCCCCGGCCTACCAGAACCCCCAATAAAAAGTAATCTCGGCAATCACAGATTTCGTTTTATGGTTTATTTTCTTGGTAGCAAAGTGAGGGCGTGAGCGGTAGTGGAGTTGGAGGCACGACATAACACGTGCACTGGGCTATCAGTGCGGACTAAACGCTGATAGTGCGGAAGATATTGAAGCCGCTGTGCGCAGTGGAGAGCAGGACGCCCGGTAGCTGCGCATGCCAGTGTAGTTCCTTGATCTCCTTCTGGCCCTGGTGGATGAAGAGCAGTTGCGGCGGCAGCTTGTTTACCTCATCCTCGTGGGCCTGGGCCTGTACCTGATCCGCGTCCTTCTCGACAGCCAAGTCCCAAAGAGCGATTTGGTCGTCATCACCCCCCGAGGCCAGGACTGTGGCTTCGCTGGGATTCCACTCCACAGTGGTGATGTGATCCGTATGGTGTTTGAAGGTGGCGATGGGCTTCTGGCTCTGGAACTGGCGTAGATCCCAGATGTGCAGGAAGCCGTCGTCGCCGCCGCTGGCGATGAAGGGCTCTGTATGATTCCACGATATCACATTAATATCGCTCTCGTGGGCATCCTGGCAGGTCAGCATGCAGGCCTTCTGTGGTGCCGCCCGGCAATCCCAGATGCGAATGGTCTTGTCCACCGAGCAGGATGCGAGGACGCTCCGCTCATTGGGGCTCCATTGCAAGTCCTCGACTGATTGTGTATGTCCCGCCAGCGGACGTTGGTCCACCTTCCAGGTGCCATCCTCCAGAGGACTCCAGATGTGAATATCGCGACGACAGTCACCCGTGGCCAGCACACCCTCGGCACTAGGACTCCAGTCCACTGCAAAGCCCTCCTGCTGGTGGCCACTGAAAGTGAACACCGGTCGTGTCTCGTTCTGTTCGTATTGCTTGAGGAGCTGCGCATCCTCAACAGCTTGCAGCGGCTGTGATAGATTCCAGATGTTCACGCGGCCCAGCTCACTCCAGGAGGCGGCGTACACTGTGTTCCCCAGACGACGGGCACGGACACGGTTAACGCATCCCTGGTGCTTAATCAGGGCGCAGGTCATCTGTGGTTTCTTTAGCTCCTCCTTGTCGGGCACATCGTCCTGGTCGTCCTCCAGTTCCTCATCATCGTCCTTCTGCCTCATCGTCCTGGGTTCTGTGTAGGTTGCTCATCTTCATCACAATCAGATTGTTGACATGGGTGCGGGACGCTTGTGTGCCCGCCACAATGTAGGCGGTCATAGGGAATGACTCGCGGCTTTTGCCCAGCTCGTCCGGAACGACATCAAAGCTCAGACAGGGCGCCCCAGTGGAGGCCTGGTGCAGCATCACATATGCACTCTCGTCGCAGACCAGCTCCTCATCCTCGCCCAGGGTTTTGCCCGGCAAATAGACTTCTTTGGGCTGTTTCGGCGCGGAGCCGTCCTCCGACCCACCACTGTCGCTGTCCGGCTCTGTGTCGCTCTCGGCATCTTCGGGCTCCACCACTTCCATGGTCAACTCTTCGTTTTCGGACTCCATGGTTTGTTATTTATTGTTTTTTTATAGTTATTTTGGATATTAATTCTCTGTTGCACGTGGTGCAATCGGTATGACCACGGATTTATCTATAAAATTTACCTCGTGAAATATACCGAAAAATACTTTCGCATTGTTTCAAATATACCGTAAATATACCGACAATATACCATTTAATTTTGAAATTTTGTCCCATATATCGACTTCTGAGCTTCTTAAATAAACAATTGGAGAATTTTTCGAACGTGATGTTAATTCTGGTATATATTATTATACCCGTACTCGAAGAGTAAAAGGGTATATTGTATTTGTGGTAAAAGTGGATGTGTGTAACATAGAGAAGGAATCATTTCCGACCCTATAAAGTATACATACATATATATTCTTGATCAGCATCAATTGCAGAGTCGATATAACCATGTCTGTCCGTCCGTCTGTCCGTCCGTCTTGTTTTTCACTCATTGCTCGAAGTCTATTAGAGATAGAGCAATCAAATTTTTTTTTACCGACTGATGTTAAATCTCACTCCTAGAAAAGTGTTTCAAAATTTCGACCCGCCCACTTCCGCACCTTTGTGGCGACCACAATTTTGGAGATAACAGAAAACTAAAAATGCTGAATCATAGAGAAAGACCATATATGTATATCAGAGTCCCAAATCTGAATCGGATCGGATTATTAGTATAACCAAATGTAAAAGATGATAAACTATTTGAAAATTCCAGATAATTCACATGTGTACTGACTGAGTACGGGTATAAAAGTACATACATTTATGTAACCTCAAGAAACTCTCTAAAGCCAAACCCGGATTCGGGAGCTAAGAATTGCAAGAGGATACAAATACGAGGCCGTCCCAGAAATGGCCGACCTAACACAGAAGTGTTGGAAAATGTACACAAAAAATAGAAAAAAGTACCGACTATTAAAAGCTTAAGTTTGAAGTTTGGTGCCATTTACCTATCACGAATTTTTTTTGTCGATTGTAATAGAGAACGCTTGTTATTATTGATTTGCAAACATGGACAAAATTGGTCATCGTTATGTGATACAATACTTTCATATAAAAGGTCTTAGTCAACCAATATTAAAATCGAGCTGGATTCTACCTTACGTAATTCTGCTCCCTCGTTTAAAACAATAAGCGAGAAAGGAGTCCCTCATGAACGCGACTGTGTTTTTATACCCGTACTCAGTCAGTACACATGTGAAAAATGTGGAATTTTCAAATGTTTTATCAGTTTTTAAATTTTACATTTGAAATGCACTTGAAATACACTTGATTTGGTATCACAGGGTGTGGACAGAAAGTTGTCATTTGTACAAAAAAATCAAATCGACTCGTTTTTTGTGTGAGTGCGAGCGAGAGGGTGGAACTTTTTTCGTATGGTTTCTCTATTGCGGCTATATTAATGATCCGATCCGATTCAGATTTGGGTTCTGAGAGATATGGTCTTTCTCTAAGATTCTGCATTTTTAGTTTTTTTCTGTTTTTCAAAATTGTGGACGCCACAGATGTGCGCCTTTTTGTGGGGCGGAAGTGGGCGGGGCGAAATTTTGAAACACTTTCTAGGAGTGAGATATCACATCAGACTGGAAAAATGTGGTTGCTCTAGCTCTTATAGCTTTCGAGCAATGGGCGACGAACAAGACGGACAGACGGACGGACAGCCATGGCTATATCGATTCGGCTATTGATGCTGATCAAGAATATATATACTTTATAGGGTCGGAAATCATTCCGTCTCTATGTTACACACATCCACTTTTACCACAAATACAATATACCCATTTTACTCTTCGAGTACGTGTATAAAAATCGTACGATGTACGAGTTCAACGCAATAATAGGTAAAATGCTTTCTATGAAAAGTTTTAACGTTTAGTTCAGTATCTGGGTATTGTTCTCCCGACGAAGATACTATGTTGCTTAACATTGTCAACGATATTGAAAAAAGTCAATCGGAATCTGATTTCAAAAATCTTGATGACGATGACTTTATGTCGTCAACTGACGAACTCAGAGTTAGAATTTTCATTAGAAGAACTGATTTATGTATCCAATTCGTGCACCCATTAATGTATTACGTTATTATGCAGGGTATTTATTGCATAAGCTACTGAAAAAATCGTCCCATGAGGTCGGATATAGAGTTGTAAAGACCTTGATAATGGGCTTGATAATTATCGATGTTTTTCCTGCTCTACTGTTCAACGCATCAACTTGTCAGAAAATTTTTACAAAAAGGAAAGAGAGAAAAAGAAAAGTTAACGACACAAGTTTGTCGACGTCATGTATGTTCATATATACTATATGTATGTATGCATGTGTACATTATCGGCATCTCCTCTTTTCCTTAACACACACACACAGTTCTCTGATGTGTCTTTTGCATGGAACTACGAAATAGGGATACCGAAATTACTATTCAATTAGTACTTATAAATCATAACTTTCCATTTGACAAGCCGAGCACTCTGGGGAACACAATTGAGATCCAACATTTGTTGCAAGGATTGGGAAAACCCAGTAAAACCCAATCAGATCTTCATCTAATATATATATGTATATATATTACGTTAAATGAAACAATCAATAAAAGTTTGCAAAACATCACAGAAAAAAAAATAATAATAATAATAAAAATAAAAAAAAAATTAATTTGGCTTTTGGAGTCCCAGCTGGCTTCTCGAGCTGACAAAACGAAGCGCAGGCAATGGGTTTGTAAAATATTCCTTGCATATGTCGGCTAGCTGCTTATCTGTGGGAATATATTGAATTTTTATTAATTTATTCTCAATCTGTTCTCTTGATAAATTATTTTTTATATCGATATGTTTAGATCGCTTGTGACATGAGGGATTGTTGGCTATGCTAATACAACCCTGATTATCTTCATATAATGTAATAGGCTTATCTTATTTTATATTAATACTTTTAAATAAAGGATTTTTAGCCAAGGGCTTCTCTGACGGCTTCAAACAAAGCCATATATTCTGCTTCAGTTGATGAGGCCGCAACTGAATTCTGTTTTCTAGTGTTCCAACCGATTGTATTATTCTCAAACATTTTAAATACAAATCCTGTAGCGCTTTTTCTATTATCTTCACATCCACCCCAATCAGAGGCCTCTGATAGATATAGCCTTTCTCTACGATTCTGCATTTTTAGTCTTCTGTTATCTGTGCGCTTTTTGGGGGGCGGAAGTGGGCGGGCGAGATTTTGAAATACACTTGTAGGAGCGGGATATCATATCAGTCTGGAAAAAAAATTTGGTTGCTCCAAATCTTATAGTCTCCGAGCACTGGGTAACAAACATGACGGAAGGACAGACGGACGGACAGAAATTGCTATATCGACTTGGCTATTGATGTTGATCAAGAATATATACATATATATGTTACACACATCTTTTTACCACAAATATAATATATCCTTTTACTCTTCGAGTACGGGTATAAAAATGTAAAATGTAAAAACTGATAAAAAATTTGAAAATTACACATAAATCACATGTGTACTGACTGAGTACGGGTGTCGCTGTTGGCGTTGCCGCCACCCCCATTTGCCGGCTGACATTGGCATATGTAGATTGCAGCGTCGCTGTTTGCGTTGCCGTTGGCGTCGGCTGACGCAAAGGATTTAAATGGGTCAAAGTCAGACCCAGCCACGGCGACGACAGCAACAGCAGCTTGTTGTACGGCAAAAATGAAATAGCAAATGCTGCAAATTGGGGTATGGGACTGAGTGTCGCGTTAACATCGACTCAAAATATTGACAGCAGTACCCAAATCTTGTCTTTTTTTAATCTTTTTAATTCCTATGAAGTATTGAATATTCAAGAGATCTGTCATTTTAAACTTTGACATCAAATAAAATTTAAATCTGATCATGTTTTCTATATTAGCTATAGATATTAACAGATCATCTATATATAATAAGAAATATTTATTGTATATTATTATCAAGGATATAAATAAAAGGCTTATTTAACTTTGCAAACATTACCATCATCACATGACACGTCTTGAGGAACTGACGTATAAATCTCCTCCTTCAACGTACCATTCAAAAAGGCAGTTTCTACTGCCTTTTCATATATATGTGATGAATATGCAGTTCATACTGATTTGAAAAAGACATTACAATTCGAAAACTAGAAATCCTTGCTACTGGACCAAACGTCCCATCATAATCAATTAAATACTCTTGAGTAAACCCTCGAGCAACCAGTTTAGCTTTATATCTTACCGGCTTACCGAACTAATCATGTTTAATCGGAAGGACCCATCTGCAATCAACTATATTTTTGCCAATAGGCCTAGGTACAAGGGACCAAGTATTATTTAGATGATGAGACATATATATTGATATTGTATTTGTGGTAAAGTGGATGATGTTTTTAACATAAAGAAGGAATAGTTTCCGACCCCATAAAGCATATATATTCTTGATCAGCATCAATAGCCGAGTCGATATAACCATGTCTGTCCGTCAGTCTTGTTTTTCACTCATTGCTCGAAGGCTATTAGAGATAGAGCAATCAATTTTTTTCCAGACCGAAAAAAAGATGAAACTCAGCGCCTGCTGCAGAGCATCCGCCATGGGAGGCTGCAATATAATTCTCCGCATGGGCGATTCCACTGGGGATGTCGGAGAATCTTGAGAATCTTAAGCTTGCATTTTAAATTAGACCATGATTGACCCTTTAAGGGTATCATATTTGGAAGTGGCCGCAAATGCGACACGAAGCCCATGGCTGCACAGGGGCAATATCAACGATTGTTGTCCCCTTAGGAATTGAGAGTCATAGAAAATTGTTGTAAAGTCCAGAGATATTGCTGGTGAAAGCAGATCTAATAACTAAAGGGTCAAAAATATAAGCGGGTTTAAAATTGGCCCCTCACGCACCTTCGTCACTGAAGACTTCCTCCTCCTCCTTGAGATTGCGTAAAAATTCACCGATCCGTCGCCAGGTGAGCTCCTAGAGCGCCTGATGCAGGCTTATATTTTCTTCGCTTTAGTTATTATGATATGCATAAATATACCATCCCAGAAATATACAGAAAATATACCTTAAGTGAAATCGAGAAAACGAGAACGAACGCGTTGGGTCGCCGTTAACGCGACACTACTTTTATGCCCGAGCTCAGCCAGTACACATGTAATTTGTGTCGAATTTTTAAATATTTGATCAGTTTTTACATCTGTCATTTACATCTACATGAAAAATTAATCTGTGAATGAATCATCATCTTAAGTAGGATTGAACATGATTAAACAGAATTGAAACTGGTTGAACCTGGTCACTGATCTGGTCATAATTTAAAATTGTGGACGCCACAGATGTGCGACCTTTGTGGGGGCGGAAGTGGGAGGTGCAAAATTTTGAAACAATTTTCTAGGAGTGAGATAGTCAGCCAATCCTGCAGCTGCTGCAGCGGCGCATAGCCCACAGGAATCGGTGGAGCAAACCCGACCCGCTCCAATACCGATTGTGCAGCAATTAAACATCACCTCACACAATACGTATAATAGGTATGCCATTGAGTTGCCCGCTCCATCGGAGGGGCCTGCAGAACAGTCTACGCAACAGCAGTTGCTCTACCAGCAATACTATCAGCAATATCAGGCGCATCAGCTGGCTCAGTCCAGCGATCCCGCCATTAATAGTGTCCTATAATGAAAAGGATTTTGAAATATATTTATTTAGATTAATTTAAAAGATCCATTAAAGAGTCAGGGAGATCCTGCGACCAGGAGTGGATGCTTTTTACTTTCGACATACGCTCTGCCGACGATGTTCTGTTTTCTGTTTATATTTATCTTATCCTTTTTAACATGTTATTTGTTGTTGTAGCGTGTATATATCTTGCTGCTTCGTCCATTTCTATACTCTTCTATAGTTTCTCCAGGAAAGAGTTTCACCACCTCAATCTCAAGAGCACGGCAGACATTGTTGGAGAGGTGCTGATTGTTGCAGAGGTAATGGTCCGCGAGGGTATTTATGGCAATCCTTCTTATGTCCGGGGTCAGTGGCTCCGGCTGATCCACCCGCAAGAGCAGCGCCCTTGCCACAGCTGACTTAAGAATTGTCAACGCGTTGGTGTCGTTCTGCGGCGTTCTGCTGCATCCAAGGCTATACCTGTATTCGGCTGTTAGGGGCCCCCTCACATCGTCAACGACGCTACTACCAGCGTGCGATGGCGTTAGTGCCTTGACCGGCCGGAACCCTGTCGGCGTAGATTTCGGAATCGGTGTGGTGCTTCAGGTGCGAGGGGGGCGCTGTAACTGGCGGGGGGTTGCGAGTGGTGTTGAATGATCAAATGTTCCTTCCACTTCAAAAAGTGGGGCGCCACGAATCGGTGTGCCTGTTTCGATGCGAGGGTGTGGGACACTGCTGGCCGACTCCAAGTCCACGTCGTTCCCGTTTAACTGGACAGCGTGTTCTTGGGACGTCCCCAACTGCCTCCTTATCCGTCTCAAATGATATGACGTATTTATGCTCGTTTTTTTGTTTGTTATCTCCAATCCGCTAATATTGAAATTAAATATAAATATTTATAGTTGGTCCAGTTGGCTGTAGATTTAGCAAATTCGCCAAACAACGGAATTTTGAATAGAGATGGGCCAGGTCCCCTACGCATATATGCAAATCGGCATCGAGTCATCATCGCAGCAGGGACTGCAAACATTGAGACCGCCACTTTTGATGCGTGCTGATTGGGATTGGGTAACCGCAACCCTCCAAGCGATACAATGGCATCGTTCAATTGCTCAGCCTTTGGCAAAGTTTCGGAGGGAAACGAAAGTAGTAGACAGGCGGTAAGGTCAGTCCATGATCCACGCCTCCTTCTGTGTGTTACACACATCACTTTTACCACAAATACAATTACTATTACTCTTCGAGTACGGGTATAATGAAATATGTAAAATGTAATGAGAAAAGTACGTATTGTTGCCGCGACACTACTTTTATACCCGTACTCAGTAAGTACACATGTGACTTATGTGGAATTTTCAAATGTTTTATCAAATTCGGGAATCTGGTAGATATGATCATTCTCTACGATATTGCATTTTTCGCTTTTTTCTAACTTCAAAATTGTGGATTTTCGTCATTTGGGGGGGCGGGAGTGAGTGTGACAAAATTTTGAAATAAACTTGCACTGAAGCGATATCACAGGAATCTGGACAGAAAGTTTAGTTGCTATAGCTCTTATAGTCTCTCAGATCAAGTCGCTCATTTGTACGAAAAACCAAATCGACTCGTGTTTGTGTGAGTGCGAAAGAGAGGGAATGATGTTTCTCAAAATGGGTTTCTCTATTGTGCCTATACTATTTATCTGATCCGATTCAGATTTGGGACTCTGATAGATATGATCTTTCTTTATGATTCTTCATTTTTAGTTTTCTGTAATATTCAAAATTGTGGACGCCACCGATTTGCGCACTTTGTGGGGGCGGAAGTGGGCGGGGCGATATTTTTAAACACTTTTCCAGGAGTGAGAGATTACATCAGTCTGTAAAAAAAATTTAGATGCTCGATCTTTTAATGGGCGACAAACAAGACGGACAGACGGACGGACAGACAGGGCCATATCGACTCGGCTATTGATGCTGATCAAGAATATATATACTTTATATGGTCGGAAATTATTCCTTCTCAATGTTACACACATCCACTTTTACCACAAATACAAGATACCCTTTTACTCTTCGAGTACGGGTATAAAAAAACCATGAAATACTTCACATTGAATCATTTTTGTTTTAACTAAAACAATCTATAATTAGGTAATAAGCATTTAACGGAGGTATCTGATTTGTGCAAAGTTTTCATTGACCCAGCCCTAATCTATAAATTTTCATTATATTAAAAATTATGTTGGTCCTGGCCATCCGGCACGTACATTGCGGCTGCTAATGATTTTCTGGTCTAGGCGACGGGGAACACTACCCTCAGAATCGCGGAATGGGGTGGGGTGAGTCTGACCGCATCTCTCGTCGGTCCTGGGGATTCTGCTAAGGCCGCAGGTGGCTCTATGGCACCATGAGGTACAGCTGGTTGGTTTTGCTGCTTCTTCGTTTGGTTTTTGGGGTGGTTTTTGCTTCTTGCCCTCCATTTTTACTTTCTGTTTGCTAGCAGAAGATAGAACACAGATATCTTTTTCGAGGGGCTAGAAAAATACCATCGAATACCAGCAACACCATAGGTTGCTTTTCTAGGATCTATCGGCATATTTTTTTTTTTGTTCTGAGTACTACCTTCCGTACAGATCCTAGAAAACAGTTTTAGCCCGAAAAAAATTTATTATCGGATAAGATCCAGAGAAAGATTTCAAGTGGCATGCCAGGGAAGCGCCTCATTTAAATAATTGAAACACAAAACCAAATGTTTGGTATCTGTCTGTCTATCGCTTTCATCCGCTAAACATGATACACTTTCGATCGCATGTGAAATAGAGCTGCAGTTAGAGTTAGAGAACCACTGTGGAGTGGAAGTTGTTAAAAGCCCCACAAGCCATTAAAATAAGACAGTCTCACGCGCCTGAGCCGAGCAACAACTGGCTGTGCGTGGAGCCGCTTACATTCTCACCGTCCATCCAATCAGTCCGAGAGAAATGTGCAGTCGTTAATTACCCCTGCATGGGTCGTGTCCTAACCTCCCCTGCCCGAACTGAATGTGTTGAACATGAAAAGTGCATGACAGGCACATACCCTGTTACTGGCTCTGCCACAAAAAGGGCCGACCCTGCAGGATTTTGCAACAGTTTCGCGATGGCTTCAGGACGGCTCGTTCTGATCCTCTTCTGCCTGGGGCAGGTGATGGTGATGATGAGTGCCCAACTGTCTAAATTAAGCATTGACGGAAAAGTAGACCTGGAGGAAAAATTACTAAGATTGGTTCTGAGACTACGTGTGGAGGAGGACTTTGACACTCTGGTCATCTACGGAAAAGAATGCGTATTCCATTCAATGCTGAGGCACTCGTTGGGACCCACTGTGCTGGTGTCCTCGGGAAGCACTGACTTCGATTGGAACTTTAGCAGCTCGACACTGATTCTTAGCTGCGGGGCCAGTGATGAGAGAGAGCAGAACTATCGCACTTTGATGAAGCTGCAAATGACAAGACGTCTGATATATCTGGACGAGGACATGGACCCTGAGACTGTCTGTGGCAACTATTCTGTCAGGGAGCAGCATAACGTAGCGATGATGAAAACAACCGTGCATCAGCTAGTGACCATCTACACCTGTCGTTGCTTTCAAGAACCCAACTATGAGGAGCGAGACCTTTGCGAAAACAGACCAATTTTTATCGAACACTTTCGGGACATTCGAGGTGGCAAAATCAGAACAGAGGCCAACCGCCAGATCCCCCGAACCATAGTGTACGAGGATGAGAAGAGCGGCAAGGAGAAAATAATTGGTTACGTCGCTAATTTGGTGAGCAGCTACGCACAAAAGGTCAACGCCACCTTGGATTTTCATCACCTATGGAAGGATGCCGCGAAGAAGGCGGATTATGAGGACATAGTAAGGTGGGTGACGGAGGATCGTCTAGACATTGGCGTCACCATGGTGTCATCTCTGGAGGCATTGAATTTGGATGTCTTAACCTATCCTTATTTTCTAACATCGTACTGCCTTATGGTTCCGATCCCAGCCAGGATCCCATACAACCAGATATACGCAGTCATAGTGGATCCACTGGTGCTGTGCATCATCTTAGTGCTCTTCTTTCTGTTCTCAGCGCTGCTGATCTACAGTCAGCAGTTGTCCTGGAAGAGCCTGACCCTGGCAAACATCCTGCTGAACGACAAGAGTCTGCGAGGTCTCTTGGGACAGTCATTTCCGTTTCCACGAAACTCAAGCAGATACCTAAAGCTCGTCTTCTTCATTCTTTGCTTTGCCAGCCTGATGATCACCACAATGTACGAGTCCTATCTTGGGTCCTTTCCTCACGCTCGCTCCGCCCGAGCCGTCCATCCGCACCTTCCAGGATGTGGGCAATTCCGCCACAAGTTCGCCATCAGTAGATTCGAGATGAATATTCTCACCGCCAAAAACAATTCTCACATTCGCCAGATACGTAGGGATCGTATTTGGGTCGTCGAAGATTCCGCGGAATTCGTGCGTCTACGCAATTCATTTAATGACAGCTTTATTTACCCGGTAACCAATGAACGCTGGAGCACCTACCAGGAGCAGCAAAAGATCTTCAAGAAGCCCATGTTCTACTATTCATTGGATCTCTGCTTCAATCGTTTTTTGTACTTTCAAATCCCGCTGCGCCGTCACCTGCCCTACCGGCACCTCTTCGAGGAGCACATGCAGCGGCAGCAAGAGTTTGGTCTGGTGCAGTTCTGGAAGAGCCAGAGCTTCATCGACATGGTGAGGCTGGGTCTGACGACCATGAGGGACTCCAGCCATCCGCCACACATTGAGCCGGCCATTCTGGTGGAGGACATCTCCTGGATACTGAAGCTCTTTGCAGCAGCCATGGGAATAAGTTGCTGCTGCTTTGTCCTCGAGCTCTGGTGTGGGAGAAGAAGGCTGCCGTCCTCATCCTCCAACATTCATTCAGCCACTTATATCGAGACCATTTAAAGCGTTTATTTGCTGGCCCATTTGGACTAATGCATTTTTAATGAAATAGCTAATTGCCCATGCACGGACACCGCTTTGACCTTCGCGTCTGCGGAGCCATGTCCACATCCGACCCATGTTAACACGCTGCAAGGAACACGAACCGCGCATGCCAGGGGAGGCAATCAGTGGCCCAAGCACTGACGCTACCAAAAAAAGTTCTGTCGAGGGATTTCTCTCGTTTCGCTCTTGCCTCTTACTTGTTGGTGGCTAAAACCCAGATATTACCCATCAGGGTGAGCTTGACCTGCAGGACTAAAACTTTATTACTTTATTAGGCTTTCAGAATCTTTCAACGATAGCTTCAGCTTTTCGGAAACGGACCTGCACTGACACCCCCCGAGGAACAGCAGAAGACTTGGGCAACACCCGGCTTCTACTAGCACGATATTTCCATTAACCGCATCTTCTTCCCCAATCTGCCGAAGCGCCTTCTGCCCTACCGCAAGATCTTCGAGGAGCCTTAACTTTTGGGTAGGCAGAAGCTTTTACGACATGGTGAGGCTGCGCCTGACGTCCATGAATGACCTAAGTTCGCCGGAGTCCCAATGGGACGCCAATATTTTGTAGAATGCTGGATACTTTTGTTGAATTTCGTTGCCACGCTGCTTTGCAGAACACCAAATTGAGGTTGAGGCAGAGATATTCTCTGCCTGAAGATTCCGATTCACTTTTTATGTTATTTTTTTATCTCCACAATTTGAAATAGAATGAAAAATTTGTTTATCAAAGTTGATCCGAATCTGGTCCAGTTGGCTGTAGATTTAGAAAATTCGCCAAACCACGGAATGTTGAATTGAGATGGGCCAGGTCCCCTCCGCATATATGCAAATCGTCTTCGAGTCATCATCGCAGCTGGGACTGCAAACATTGAGACCGCCACTTTTGATGCGTGCTGATTGGGATTGGGTAACCGCAACCCTCCAAGCACCCCAGTGTCAGTGGGTGATACAATACAATGATTTTTAAAATTTTTTACTGCTTAAAATCGAGCATGCTGCATCATAAATCATGGTTTTAAATACGCATGCTATGTTAGTGGCGCGGATAATTACGGTTCCAAGGTCCATCTGTTTGTCGTGGGAGAAGCCGGTCAGTGATCAGTGATCAGATCGGACCGAACTAAGCTGATGAACCCCCGATTCAATGGCATCGTTCAATTGCTCAACCTTTGGCAAAGTTTCGGAGGGAAACGAAAGTAGCAGACAGGCGGTAAGGTCAGTCCATGATCCACTATCCGTAAGCCGTAAAATCTCTGGCAAGCGATCTCTGCAATCAACTGCATAATAAGCCATTATGGCAAGCGTCTTAGCCACAGTCGACTCACATATGGAGCAATGTCTGGCATCAGTTAAACTGTTTTTCGTTTGTTTTGTTGTTTTTACCCCCTTTTTATTGTATTAATGAGGCAAGGGCTGTACGAGGTACACCGAAGTTCGATGGTGCTTCATAGCCGGCAGGAACCTGATGCATAGTAGAAGATTAGAGATGGATCATATTGTCGTACGGGCCGTCCTGTACGCTGACTTAAGTTTTCAGGCGTTTTGCGATCAGATTTGGTTCTCCACGACCTCTTGTCAGCGACTTGTCTTATTCACGATGATGCCTCGTCCCCTTCAGCCATCTGCTCCCCCTCCTCAATCTGCTGCTACATTTTCTCCTAGTCCTCCTGCTCAATTTGCTGCTGCATTTGTTCCTCGTCTCCCTCCTCAATCTGCTGCTGCATTTGCTCCAAGTCCCCCTCCGTTTGAATCTGAATCTGCTGCTCTTCCTCCTCGAACCGACGGCATTTTCACAACATTTATATAAATATTATATTTGAAATAAATATGTCTAAAATAGTATAATGTAATGTATAATATAAGTATATGTAAGTGTGCATAATTTATTTGAAATAAATATGTCTAGGATAGGAGGGATAAGTATACATGTTAATGTGCAATTTCAAATAAATCAAACAAAAAACGGCTTTCGTTGTATATTTTATTTATTTATTATACCCGTACTCGAAGAGTAAAAGGGTATATTGAATTTGGGGTAAAAGTGGATGTGTGTAACATAGAGAAGGAATAATTTTCGACCCTATAAAGTGTATATATTCATAATCATCATCAATAGCCGAGTCGATATAGCCCTGTCTGTCCGTCCGTCTGTCCGTCCGTCCGTCTTGTTTTTCACTCATTGCTCGAAGGCTATTAGAGCTAGAGCATCCAAATTTGTTTTCCAGACTGATGTGTTCTCTCACTCCTAGAAAAAAGCTTACAAATTTCGCCCCGCCCACTTCCGCCCCCACAAAGGACGCACATCTGTGGCGTCCACAATTTTGAATATAACAAAAACGAAAAATGCAGAATCATAGAGAAACTTTATCTATCAGGGGCCCAAATCTGAATCGGATCGGATCATTAATATAGCCACAATAGAGAAAAACATACGAAAAAACTTGTATTTTGTGTAGCCTGGATCTCAGAGACTATAAGAGCTAGAGCAACCAAACTTTCTGCCAAGATTCCTGTGATATCAAACCTGAACAAGTGTATTTCAAAATTTCGACCCGCCCCCTTCCGCCCCCACAAAGGACAAAAATCCACAATTTTGAAAATAGAAATAAAAAAATGCAGTATCGTAGAAAATGACCATATCTACCAGATTCCCGGAATTTGGTTGAGATCGGATAATTATTGTAGCCAAATGAATGAATCAAATTAATTTTCAGCAGCAATTTCCCCCTCTCCAAGCAACGTAAGTCATTTATTGGGGTTGATTGTCGCTGCAGATTCTCTCACACACACACTCACGCTCAAACATGCTGCCTCGTGCAGTGTACGTGTGTGTTGTGAGATGATAGCCCCCCGCAACAAAATATACATTTTTATTAGGGTTGATGGCAGCAGCGCTGCAGCGGCTGCTACTGATTCTCTCACACTCACGCTCACAGACTCTGCTTCGTGCAGTGTACGTGTGTTGTTATGAGAACTGATGTAGATGTAGATGACAGATGCAGCAAACAAATGTTAAATGTAAAATGTAAAAACTGATAAACCATAAAAACAAAATTCCACATAAATCACATGTGTACAGACTGAGTACGGGTATAAAGTAGAGTCGCGCCTACAGCGACTCCGTACGTTCTTTCTCGTTTTTATTTATTTATTTTATTTATTTATTTTTATTTATTTATTTTTATTAATTTTATTTATTTATGCCAACAGCAAAAACTATAACCCATGCACGCACAGTACGTGATTTATGTGGAATCTTCAAATGTTGTATCAGTTTTTACATTTTACATCTTACATTTGTTTGCTGCATCTGTTATCTACATCTACATCAGTTCTCATAACAACACACGTACACTGCACGAAGCAGAGTCTGTGAGCGTGAGTGTGAGAGAGAATCAGTAGCAGCCGCCGCAGCGCTGCTGCCATCAACCCTAATAAAATGTATATTTTGTTGCGGGGGCTACCCCGCAAGGGGATTCGCTGCTGAAAATTTCATTTCATCATTGTGGCTACAATAATGATCCGATCTGAACCAAATTCTGGAATCTGGTAGATATGGTCATTTTCTACCATACTGCATTTTTATACCCGTACTCGAAGAGTAAAAGGGTATATTGTATTTGTGCTAAAAGTGGATGTGTGTAACATAGAGAAGGAGTAATTTCCGACCATATAAAGTATATATATTCTTGATCAGCATCAATAGCCGAGTCGATATAGCCCTGTCTGTCCGTCCGTCTGTCCGTCTGTCCGTCCGTCCGTCCGTCCGTCCGTCCGTCTTGTTTGTCGCCCATTGCTCGAAGGCTATTAGAGCTAGAGCAACCAAACTTTTAATCCAGTCTGATGTGATATCTCACTCCTAGAAAAAGTGTTTCAAAATTTCGCCCCGCCCACTTCCGCCCCCACAAAGAGCGCACATCTGTGGCGTCCACAATTTTGAAGATAGCAGAAAACGGAAAATGCAGAATCATAGAGAAAGACCATATCTATCAGGGGCCCAAATCTGAATCGGATCGGATCATTAATATAGCCACAATAGACAAAAACATACGCAAAAACTTCGCTCCATCCCTTTCGCACACTCACACAAAATCGAGTAATTTTGGTTTTTCGTAAATATGAACGCCTGGATCTCAGAGACTATAAGAGCTAGAGCAACCAAACTTTTGCCAAGACTCCTGTGATACCAAACCTGAACAAGTGTATTTCAAAATTTCGCCACGCCCCCCTTCCGCCCCCCAAAAGACGAAAATCCACAATTTTGAAGATAGAAAAAAAATAAAAATGCAGTTTTGTAGAGAATGACCATATCTACCAGATTCTCGAATTTGGTTCAGATCGGATCATTATTGTAGCCACAATGATCAAATGAATTTTCAGAAGCAATTCCCCCCACTCCTGCAACATAAGTCATTTATTGGGGTTGATTGTGGCTGCAGATTCTCTCACCCACACACACACTCACGCTCAAAACATGCTGCCTCGTGCAGTGTACGTGTGTTGTTGTGAGAACTGATGTAGATGATGTAGATGTAGATGTCGATGACAGATGTAGCAAAAAATGTAAAATGTAAAAATGATAAAACATTTTAAAATTCCACATAAATCACATGTGTACTGACTGAGTACGGGTATAAAAAGTAGAGTCGCGTTCGAAGCGACTCCGTACGTCTCTCTCGTTTGGTTTTTCTATCTTCAAAAATTGTGGATTTTCGTCTTTTGGGGGCCGGGGTGGGCGTGGCAAAATTTTGAAATAAACTTGCGGTAAAAACTAAATTAAAGCGGTATTACAGGAGTCTTGGCAGTAAATTTCATTGTTCTAGCTCTTATAGTCTCTCAGATCGAGGCGCTCATTTGTACGAAAACCAAATCGACTCGATTTTGCTGAGTGAGTGCGAAAGAGAGGGAGCGAAGTTTTTTCGAATGTTTTTCTCTATTGTGGCTATATTAATGATCTGATCCGATTCAGATTTGGGCCCCTGATAGATATGGTCTTCATCTATGATTCTGCTTTTTCGTTTTTTGTTATTTTCAAAATTGTGGACGCCACAGATGTGCGCCCTTTGGGGCGGAAGTGGGCTGGGGCGAAATTTTGAAACATTTTTCTAGGAGTGAGATATACCATCAGTATGGAAAAAATTTGTTTGCTCTATTTCTTTTAGCCTTCGAGCAATGGGCGACGAACAAGACGGACAGACGGACGGACAGACAGGGCTATATCGACTCGGCTATTGATGCTGATCAAGAATATATATACTTTATATGGTCGGAAAGTATATAAAGTATATATATTCTTGATCAGCATCAATAGCCGAGTCGATATAGCCATGTCCGTCCGTCCGTCTGTCCGTCCGTCTTGTTTTTCACTCATTGCTCGAAGGCTATTAGAGCCAGACCAATCAAATTTTTATCCAGTCTGATGTGATATCTCACCCTAGAAAAGTTTTCAAAATTTTTGCCCCGCCCACTTCCCCCCACAAAGGGCGCACATCTGTGGCGGCCACAATTTTGAAAAATAACAAAAAAATAAAAATGCAGAATCATAGAGACAGCCCATATCTATTCGGAGCCCAAATCTGAATCGAATCGGATCATTAATATAGCCACAATAGAGGCAAATATACGAAAAAACTTCGCTCCCTCTCTTTTCGCACTCACACACAAAATCGAGTCGATTTGGTTTTTCGTAAAATGAACGCCTGGATCTCAGAGACTATAAGAGCTAGAGCAACCAAATTTTTTGCCCAGACTCCTGTGATACCGAACCTGAACAAGTGTATTTCAAAATTTCGCCCCGCCCCTTCCCCCCCCACAAAAGACGAAAATCCACAATTTTTAAGATAGAACGAGAGAGAACGTACGGAGTCGCTTCGAACGCGACTCTACTTTTATACCCGTACTCAGTGATTTATGTGGAATTTTAAAATGTTTTTTCAGTTTTTACATTTTACATTTTTTGCTACATCTGTCATCGACATCTACATCCTCTACATCAGTTCTCACAACAACACACGTACACTGCACGAGGCAGCATGTTTGAGCGTGAGTGTGTGTGTGTGAGAGAATCTGCTGCGACAATCAACCCCAACAAATGACTTACGCAGCAAACGGGCGAGGGGAAAACACAACCGCGGGTATTCCTGCTGCTGAAAATTCATTTGATCAGTGTGGCTACAATAATGATCCGATCTGAACCAAATTCGGGAATCTGGTAGATATGATCATTTCCTATGATATTGCATTTTTGGTTTTTTCCTATCTTTAAAATTGTGGATTTTCGTCTATTGGGGGCGGGGAGTGGGCGTGCCAAAAATTTTGAAATACACTTGTTCAGGTTCGGTATTACAGGAGTCTGGGCAAAAGTTTGGTTGCTCTAGCTCTTATAGTCTCTGAGATCCAGGCGTTCATATTTACGAAAACCAAATCGACTCGATTTTGTGTGAGTGTGAAAGGGATGGAGCGAAGTTTTTGCGTAGGTTTTTGTCTATTGTGGCTATATTAATGATCCGATCCGATTCAGATTTGGGCCCCTGATAGATATGGGCTGTCTCTATGATTCTGCATTTTTAGTTTTTGTTATTGTCAAAATTGTGGCCGCCACAGATGTGCGCCCTTTGTGGGGGCGGAAGTGGGCGGGGCGAAATTTGGAAAAACTTTTCTAGGAGTGAGATACCACATCAGACTGGATAAAAGTTTAGTTGCTCTAGCTCTTATAGCCTTCGAGCAATGGGCGACAAACAAGACGGACGGACGGACAGACGGACAGACGGACGGACAGACAGGCTATATCGACTCGGCTATTGATGCTGATCAAGAATATATATACTTTATGGGGTCGGAAACGCCTCCTTCTGTGTGTTACACACATCCACTTTTAGCAACGAATACAATATACCCTATTACTCTTCGAGTACGGGTATAAAAACAAAAATGCAGTATCGTAGGAAATGACCATATCTACCAGATTCCCGAATTTGTTCAGATCGGATCATTATTGTAGCCACAATGATCAAAATGAATTTTCAGCTGCCAGCTTCCCACCCCTTGCAGCAGTCGTCGTTTATGGGGATGATTGTCGCACAGATTCTCTCACACGCACACTCACGCTCAAACATGCTGCCTCGTGCAGTGTACGTGTGTGTTGTGAGAACTGATGTAGATGATGTAGATGTAGATGTCGATGACAGATGTAGCAAAAATGTAAAATGTAAAACTGATAAAACATTTTAAAATTCCACATAATTCACATGTGTACTGACTGAGTACGGGTATAAAGTAGAGTCGCGTTCGAAGCGACTCCGTACGTTCTTTCTCGTTTTTCTATGAAAACGGTCGCACTTAATGTGGATGATTTCTGAGTCCAATCGGAGTCTTCTCTGACACAGATATAAGTGCTTTCACGCCCCCAATGAAGCATTGAATACCCTCAGAAAAAGCACATAAAAGTTGATTTTTTAGGCACTTGAATCGCCTCCTGAAAGGTTCTTTTGAGACGCTTATATGAGTATAGATTTATTGCAAAGAAGAGGCCAAAACAAAATTATTTTTAATTAATAATTAATAATATATTTATAACAATTTTTCTTAAATTGATACATTTTGTTTTAAATTTTTTTAGTTTTCTTATAATACTTAATCCTATCATTGGCAGTTTGGAACCATTTGCTGCATATTGAGGCGAATTGCTTTTCGTCCACGGATCATTTTTGATTGAAAGCGCCTTAAAGAGTAAAAAAAACGTAAATTTAAAATATTTAATAAACAAGTTTAGTGAGATGATTAAAAAAAAAGATCATTCAACAAAATTAAATTTTTCAAATGAATTACTTACTTCGAAGTGCTGTTGTTGTTATTGCCATGCTGAGAACGCACTTTTTTTGTGTTGTCCCCTTCCACGAGTATTTAGAAGCAATTTCATCAGAAAAAAAAAATTTTCCGCCATATTGTGCGTAAAAAATGTTGCAGGGTCTGCTTCCTACTATAATAAAATAAATAAAATAAAATAAAAAGTACAAAAATAAAAAAAGCTTATCTTACCAGCTGCTCACACAATTCTGCAGAATTAATAAACTCATTCTCAAAATTTTGAATTTCTTCAATTTTTTTTGGAAGGGCTTTTGTTGGTAGCAGCAAACGTGGCTTACTTCCTTGGGCAAGTTTACGCTGTGCTATCACCTCAGTTAGTAGACGAGTTTGGATTTTTTGTTTTCGGCTTCCAAGTTAATTAAGCGTTCCTTAATTTTTAAAATAATATGGCTTAGTTATGGCTTCAAATTGCAAGGTGATTCTTTTTATACCTTCAACGTTTTTGTTTAATTTTAGCAGTTCGTCGTAAATTAAATTAATTTGTTCCAAATTAAATCCGGAATTCGATATGTGTTAATTGACCACGCCGATTTCTGATGGCAAAGACTCATTAAGGCGTCGATTCTTGGCCATCAGCGCATTCATAATTTGTTTGCACTCATTGCGGATTGTTCTTTGGACACTCATTGTTAATAAAATATAACACTACTAACCACTCTTAAAAAACGTCTGAATTGTACGTGCGTATTGCAGAAACTGAAGAAATTTGGGATTTGTCTACGTCTTGCTTATCGCATGAATCTGCATTCCGTTATTTTCAGCGCTGTTTTACTTACTTAAACTCAGAATATGCTCAGAAATAAGAGCATTTTATGAGCCCGTGCTTAGATAGCACCTAAAGGGGCTCGAAAAACGCTCCAATTTATGTGTTTACTCCAAAAACGCTCTTAAGCTGGGCTCTTTTCAGACACATAATTTGGAGCGCTCCTAACTTTGCTTGCTGGGGTGCAGTGCACAGTGGTTGGGCTTGTATGGAGCCGCGGCCATAAATATTTCCCGTTGAGATACGTTATGAAATTTTCGTCAAAAATCTAAAAAATATTGTGAATATATAGTAAAAAAATTGGCTACATCGGAAGACTGTATCCTATAGCTCACATAGCACATTAGTATGGCTTATATGCAAGTATTTGGTGTTTCGTGATTCCAGTGTCCATTAAAAGCGATAAAAACTTTCAATATTTGGTTCGGATGACTTTAGGATCGGTGGAAAATCGGATGAGCGCAAAACAGAAGCTGCAGACTCATCATGTTTTTCTAGCAGGGCTACCCGTCGACGTTTTGTCCTTTTTGAGGACTCGACAAAATCAATTTTGGGTCGTCCGCGTTCAGCACTTGAAACCTTTTGTTGAGGAGGCTCAATTATAATTGTTTCAATAGTGTTCAGCCAATTAGATTGATATTAAACAATTAACGTCTTAATACGCTTGTATTTAGTCCAATAAGCAATAATTTTTTTTGCAAATGTAACTAATGCAATTCTCAAGTTTTATCTCTTTTCTTCTAACAAACTAGTCATTCTTCGAGTTATTTCTGCATTCATGCCCTCTTCTTTACACCAAAGATCAAAAATGTACATGCGCGCCTATACTATGTGTAAGAAAATAATAACATAACGAGAAAGAACGTATGGAGTCGCTGTAAATGCGACTCTACTTTTATACCCGTACAAAGTCTGTACACATGTGATTTATGTGGAATTTTCAAATGTTTTATCAGTTTTTACATTTTACATTTTTTTTGCTACATTGTCATCTACATCTACATCTTTTCTCACAACAACACACGTACACTGCACGAGGAAGAATTTGTGAGCGTGAGTGTGCGTGTGAGAGAATCTAAAGCGACAATCATCCCCATAATTGACTTACGCTGCAAGAGGATGGAATTGCTGCTGAAAATTCATTTGATCATTGTGGCTACAATAATGATCCGGTCTGAACCAAATTCGGGAATCTGGTAGATATGGTCATTTTCTACGATACTGCATTTTTGATTTTTTTCTATCTTCAAAATTGTGGATTTTCGTCTTTTGGGGGGCGGAAGGGGCGGGGCGAAATTTTGAAATACACTTGTTCAGGTTTGGTATCACAGGAGTCTTGGCAAAAGTTTGGTTGCTCTAGCTCTTATAGTCTCTGAGATCCAGGCGTTCATTTGTACGAAAACCAAATCGACTCGTTTTTGTGTGAGTGCGAAAGAGATGGAGCGAAGTTTTTTCGTATGTTTTTCTCTATTGTGGCTATATTAATGATCCGATCCGATTCAGATTTGGGCACCTTATAGATATGGTCTTTTCTATGATACTGCATTTTTATTTTTTTGTTATATGCAAAATTGTGGACGCCACAGATGTGCGCCCTTTGTGGGAGCGGAAGTGGGCGGGGCGAAATTTTGAAACATTTTTCTAGGAGTGAGATATCACATCAGTTTGGAAAAGATTTGGTCCCTCTAGCTCTTATAGCCTCCGAGCAATGGGCGACCAACAAGACGGACAGACGGACAGACAGCAAATACCACAAATACAATATCCCCTTTTACTCTTCGAGTACGGGTATAAAAATGAGCAAAAAGAGGAATACGCAAAATTGACTACAAAGACAAATGACGAACACAAAAAGAAACATCACAAAAAGCAAAGGAAAAGCAGCAGATTGCGTCGCACATTTGACCTTGAAAACAGTAAGACAGCTTGAGTTTATTAGCAGCTACACATTACCTTCAAACATTGAAAAATGCACTGATAATACTCATAAAATAAAAATACTAATAATAATAATAATAATAATAAAATAATAATAATACTCATACACTGTGACCAGGGGTATGCACTGCATTCCGTACGATTACACTGATGTTGTCAGGTGTTGGTGACAAAGAAAGAAACTCTGCAGTTTCCTGACAACAATGTGCTAAATGGAGAGCGAGCTTCATATTTCATTGTTGGAGATAATGTATTCCCGCTGCATAAGCGGATTTTGAAGCCATTCGGCTCCCGAAGCCTGGCTGTGGACAAGCGTACTTTCAACCACAGATTAAGCCAAGCACGTCATTGCATTTCGAATGCTTCCCCCAGCACTTCCACTCTTTCAGATTCTCTTTTTTTCGATCTGAGCTTAAACATTTTACATTTTTTCGACCTCCTTAATTAGTAATATAATATCTTCGTCGCTGCATTCCCCTAACGGCTTGTTTGGTTTTTGCTTCTTGCCCTCCATTTTTACTTTCTGTTTGCTAACAGAAGATAGAACACAGATATCTTTTTCGAGGGGATAGAAAAATACCATCGAATACCAGCAATACCATAGGTTGCTTTTCTAGGATCTATTGGCATCTTTTTTTTTGTTCTGAGTACTACCTTCCTGTACAGATCCTAGAAAACAGTTTTTGCCCGAAAAAATTTCTTATCGGTTTCGGTTGCGAGGTCTTTTTTGTTCTCAGTACTATGCTATATTAACACAAGAAAAGTCCAATTTAAATACATTGAGAAATACTTAATACCCGCAAAAATTTACTTTTTTCCCATAGTGCACTGTAGATGATTAAATGATTTGGCAACTTCCTGAAGGAAGCTCAAAGCGTCAGCTGAGGCTGCATTTTCAATGCAGCGAAAATTCGCAAGTACGGCTCCAGAGGAAGATTTCGTGTGGCATGCCAGTCTCATTTAAATAATTGAAACACAAAACCAAATGTTTGGTCTCTGTCTGTCTATCGCTTTTATCCGCTAAACATGATACACTTTCGATCGCATGTGAAATAGAGCTGCAGTTAGAGTTAGAGTACCACTGTGGAGTGGAAGTTGTTAAATGCCCCACAAGCCATTCAAATTATTCAGTCTCACGCGCCTGAGCCGAGCAACAAGTCCAACAACTGGCTGTGCGTGGAGCCGCTTACATTCTCACCGTCCATCCAATCAGTCCGAGAGAAATGTGCAGTCGTTGATTACCCCTGCATGGGTCGTGCCCTAACCTCCCCTGCCCGAACTGAATGTGTTGAACATGAAAAGTGCATGACAGGCACATACCCTGGTACTGGTTCTGCCACAAAAAGGGGCGACCCTGCAGGATTTTGCATCAGTTTCGCGATGGCTTCAGGGCGGCTTGTTCTGATTCCCTTCTGCCTCGGGCAGATGATGGTGATGATGAGTGCCCAACTGTCTAAATTAAGCATTGACGGAAAAGTAGACCTGGAGGAAAAAATTACTAAGATTGGTTCTGAGACTACGTGTGGAGGAGGACTTTGACACTCTGGTCATCTACGGAAAAGAATGCGTATTCCATTCAATGCTGAGGCACTCGTTGGGACCCACTGTGCTGGTGTCCTCGGGAAGCACTGACTTCGATTGGAACTTTAGCAGCTCGACACTGATTCTTAGCTGCGGGGCCAGTGCTGAGAGAGAGCAGAACTATCGCACTTTGATGAAGCTGCAAATGACAAGACGTCTGATATATCTGGACGAGGACATCGACCCTGAGACTGTCTGTGGCAACTATTCTGTCAGGGAGCAGCATAACGTAGCGATGATGAAAAAAACCGTGGATCAGCTAGTGACCATCTACACCTGTCGTTGCTTTCAAGAACCCAACTATGAGGAGCGAGACCTTTGCGAAAAACAGACCAATTTTATCGAACACTTTCGGGACATTCGAGGTGGCAAAATCAGAACAGAGGCCATCCGCCAGATCCCCCGAACCATAGTGTACGAGGATGAGAAGAGCGGCAAGGAGAAAATAATTGGTTACGTCGCCAATTTGGTGAGCAGCTACGCACAAAAGGTCAATGCCACCTTGGATTTTCATAACCTATGGAAGGATGCCGCGAAGAAGGCGGATTATGAGGACATAGTAAGGTGGGTGACGGAGGATCGTCTAGACATTGGCGTCACCATGGTGTCATCTCTGGAGGCATTGAATTTGGATGTCTTAACCTATCCTTATTTTCTAACATCGTACTGCCTTATGGTTCCGATCCCAGCCAGGATCCCATACAACCAGATATACGCAGTCATAGTGGATCCACTGGTGCTGTGCATCATCTTAGTGCTCTTCTTTCTGTTCTCAGCGCTGCTGATCTACAGTCAGCAGTTTTCCTGGAAGAGCCTGACCCTGGCAAACATCCTGCTGAACGATAAGAGTCTGCGCGGTCTCTTGGGGCAGTCATTTCCGTTTCCACGAAACTCCAGCAGAAACGTAAAGCTCGTCTTCTTCATTCTTTGCTTTGCCAGCCTGATGATCACCACAATGTACGAGTCCTATCTTGGGTCCTTCCTCACGCTCGCTCCGTCCGAGCCGTCCATCCGCACCTTCCAGGATGTGGGCAATTCCCGCCACAAGTTCGCCATCAGTAGATTCGAGATGAATATTCTCACCGCCAAAAACAATTCTCACATTCGTCAGATACGTAGGGATCGTATTTGGGTCATCGAAGATTTTGATGAGTTCGTGCATCTGCGCAATTCATTTAATGACAGCTTCATTTACCCAGTAACCAATGAAGGCTGGAGCACCTACCAAGAGCAGCAAAAGATCTTCAAGAAGCCCATGTTCTACTATTCATTGGATCTCTGCTTCAATCGTTTTTGTACTTTCAAATCCCGCTGCGCCGTTACCTGCCCTACCGGCACCTCTTCGAGGAGCACATGCAGCGGCAGCAAGAGTTTGGTCTGGTGCAGTTCTGGAAGAGCCAGAGCTTCATCGACATGGTGAGGCTGGGTCTGACGCCCATGAGGGACTCCAGCCATCCTCCACACATTGAGCCGGCCATTCTGGTGGAGGACATCTCCTGGATACTGAAGCTCTTTGGCGCAGCCATGGGAATAAGTTGCTGCTGTTTTGTCCTAGAGCTCTGGTGTGGGAGAAGAAGGCTGCCGTCCTCATCCTCGAACATTCATTCAGCCACCAATATCGAGACCATTTAAAGCGTTTATTTGCTGGCCCATTTGGACTAATGCATTTTTAATGAAACAGCTAATTGCCCATGCACGAACACCGCTCTGACCTTCGCGGCTGCGGATCCATGTCCACATCCGACCCATGTTAACACGCTGTAAGGAACACGAACCGCGCATGCCATGGAGGCAATCAGTGGCCCAAGCACTGACGCTACCAAAAGTGTCTGTCGAGGGATTTCTCTCGTTTCGCTCTTGCCTCTTACTTGTTGGTGGCCAAAACCTAGATATTACCAATCAGCTGGAGCTGGACCTGCAGGACTACAACGTTTTTATTAGGCTTTGAGAATCTTTCAAGGAGGCTGCGTCTGACGACCATGAATGACCTTAGTTCCCTGGAGTCCCTGTCTTAGATACTGTTGCTGACTTTCGTTGTCACACTCCTTTGCTGCTTTCCATCAGTCAGCACTCACCATGCCATTAGTCCAGAAAAACTTAAAGACAAATAAAAAATTTAATAAAGCAAACTAACTATTTCCTCGCCACCGCGAACATTTGCACTCCGTCCACATTCCGGAAAAATTTCTTGTAGAAGAATCCTGGACAAACTGAGTCTACCTTAGCCTGAGATAGGTCCTCACAAGTGGCGCCCGAGCAGGCACATTAGAAACTTAGATAAAACCTCAACACGGGGCTACGTGGATTAAAGACCCACAGACCCGCGCACCCATGCGAATCCAGTTGCGTGGACCACCGGGAAAGTATACGCAGTGCCCAAGTGCCGAAAACAGTGATATATGTAGTGCCAAAACAAGGCGGAGACAACTTAACACAATCGCCATGGAAGCCAACGAAGAGGACATCAAATTATCAGGATGTTCCGAGTATCCGCTGCCACTACTCCGGAACCATCAAACACACAGAGACTATACCGGACTAGACCCCAAGGCCTACGGAAATGGAAACTACGGAAACTACCCGCTCGCCCACGAAAAGATTTTGCCAGCGATCGACGCACACATGGATGGGCCCAACTAAAGCCGCCCCGCACGCATGGCGGAACGCATCCGCGGATGGGTCATCCAGTTTTTCGGACAGGACGTCTCACTATCGTTTCTGGAACTCTGACCCTCGATTGCTGCCGCCGAGACATTTCGGCAAACGACATGCGTCCTCGACTGATACGGGATCAGCCGAGACCGACGCTAAACGCGAACGACGGCCGGATAGTGGCGATGGTGACGATAGGAGGAAAACCAACGGAAGCCACAATCCAGGTGGGCATCCCAAAGCTTTTTCAGCGCCAACCTGTCCCGAAAACTAGATAACTAGATAAAAAGCAGGTTGGCACCTGCAATATGCATGCGTCCGCATACTGCTGGATGACGGCTCAGTCAGAGAGATGACGCAAGTTTTCCTGGCGCAAATCAAGCTGGATCAACGAGAGGTCCAGATCCCACTCCTGCGTTCCAGGCCAACCACAGGGAACACGCATCCCAAAACAAAGCACGAGGATCTCGTGTGGTGGTCAAGAGTGGTGGTCCGACTCCTCCTTCTCTTCGTCCCTGCAACTTCTACAGAAGTCGTTGTGAGGGATCGACAGCCTTGCAGCGTGTGTGCCGATCTGCCAGTGCCCCGTGATGGCTCGGGTAACGGCGGAGCAATGTGCTCTGCTGAGTCTGTATAGCTCTTCCGAACGTTTTTTCGAACGACGTGGCCATAGATCGATCTGGAAGTTTTACATGTGATGGTCAGCTGCCATCGCCTGTCAGACATTTGCTCGAAGGTTTCGTGCGTTATTAACCTACACGTATCCAAAGGCATCGCTTTATGCATTGCCTGGCTAGCTCGTCGGCGGCATCGTTCCCATTAATGTCGCTATGTTCGGGGACCAATATTAAGAAGAGATCTAGCTGCTCTGCGGTCCCATTTAGAGAAGGTCGTTGACGGTCACTGAATTCGACGATTAGAGCCAAGTGCCTTGGGGACTGCTTGGCTGTCTGAAATGACGCAAACTGAGTGTCCGTCTAAGGAAAGTTTGGAGACGATGGAGATCGCCTCCTTAATTGCTGTGCCTGGAACACGCTACAGTGATCAGGAAGTCTGAAATTAGTTATACCCGTACTCGAAGAGTAAAAAGGGTATATTGTATCTGTGGTAAAAGTGGATGTGTGTAACATAGAGAAGGAATAATTTCCGACCCTATAAAGCGTATATATTCTTGATCAGCATCAATAGCCGAGTCGATAAGCCCTGTCTGTCCGTCCATCTGTCCGTCTGTCCGTCCGTCCGTCCGTCTTGTTTGTCGCCCATTGCTCGGAGGCTATAAAAGCTAGAGAAACGGAATTTTGTTTCCACACTGATGTGATATCTCACTCCTAGAAAAGTGTTTCAAAATTTCGCACCGCCCACTTCCGCCCGCATAGGGCGCACATCTGTGGCGTCCACAATTTTGAAAATAACAGAAAACTAAAAATGCAGTATAATAGAGAAAGACCTTATCTATCAGGTGCCCAAATCTGATTCCCGGATCGGATCCTTAATATAGCCACAATAGAGAAAAACATACGAAAAAACTTCGCTCCCTCTCTTTCGCACTCACACAAAAACGAGTCGATTTGGTTTTTCGTACAAATGAACGCCTGGATCTCAGAGACTATAAGAGCTAGAGCAACCAAACTTTCTGTCCACACTCCTTTGATACCAAACCGAAACAAGTGTATTTCAAAATTTCGCCCCGCCCCCTTCCGCCCACCCAAAAAGATGATTTTGACAATTTTGAAGATAGGAAAAACCGAAAAATGTAGTATCGTAGAAAATGACCATATCTACCAGATTCCCGAATTTGGTTAAGATCGGATCATTATTGCAGCCACAATGGTCAAATGAATTTTCAGCAGCGGAAATACCCCGCGCCCTTTCAGCGCCCGATTCCAGCGTAAGTCATTTAGAGGGTTGATTCTCGCTACAGATTCTCCCTCTCGCTCACACACTGCTCATACATTCTGCCTCGTGCAGTGTACGTGTGTTTTTGTGAGAAAATATGTAGATAATGTAGATGACAATGTAGCAAAAATGAATGATCATATCTACCAGTTTCCCGAATTTGGTCCAGATCGGATCATCATTATAGCCACAATGATAAAATGCATTTTCAGCATCGATATTCCCCGCCCCCTTGCAGTGTAAGTTATTTATGGGGAAGATAGTCGCTACAGATTCTTTCTCTCGCTCACACACTGCTCACACATTCTGTCTCGTGCAGTGTACAGTGTTGTTGTGAAAAGTGATGTAGATGTAGATGACAGATGTAGCAAAAAAAAATGTAAAATGTAAAACTGATAAAACATTTGAAAATTCCACATAAATCACATGTGTACTGACTGAGTACGGGTATACAAATAGAGTCGCGTTCACAGCGACCGTACGTTGTTTCTCGCTTAGACTAAGTTTAGCATTAGTTTAACCACAATAGAGAAAACTATTTCGAGAAACATAGTTCCCTCTGGCTCGTACTCATACACCAACGTGTCGAATAGAGCTAGAGCTGCTCGGGATATCTTCCCAGCTCACAGCCTCCAGTTTGGCTCCTGGATAGACATCTTTGAGCGCCGCCATCGCCTTCATGTAGGGAGCCGCTAAGCGTGCATTTTGGGAGGCGATGGCTTTCACCGTGCCCTGATGCCACCCGGCGTCCTCACATTCAGGCGGTGATCCGCCGTTCTTGGCCTGCTCTTCCAGAAAACGGTCCTGGAGCTCTGCCTCCACCAGGTGCCATTTTTCGCGAGGGACATTACCATCCTTGGCTTAGGTTTTGCCCCTTGCCACCCGCAAAAACCTATTGGGCAGGTGCGTTCTCGCCCGGCTGTATAGCGTGGTCTTTCCGCTAAGCGTTGCCGCTTGCTCGGGGCCTTAGCTGCTCCCTTTTCGGCTTTGGCTGGCTGGAAATCCAGGATGATCGAGGTGGCCCAGAACCTCTGCTCCATCCCCTTCGCCGATGCCATGAAGTCCGGATCCTCGTTTGCCAGGATAAAGGCAGCCTCCTGTACTGGTACGGACGGCTTCCTTCCTGTAACTTTGCAGAACCGTCACCTGAGCAGGTTGACGGGGTTTTTCGGTCACGAGGCGATTACCAGCCTCGATTACGCTCTGCTAGGAGGAGTACCGAGCTCCTTTTTGGTGTTTTGGTAATATTTGAATTGTTTGACATTGTTGGTCCCACAAGTAGGCGGGAAGGGGCAAGTCACCCGAAGCATAGCCTGCGGATCGGAGCATTAGTTTAGCCACAATAGTTCTCTCCATTTCGAGAAACATCGTTCCCTCTCGCTCGCACTCACACACCAACGTGTCGACTAGAGCTAGATCTAGTGCAAAACAAACTTTCTGTCCAAACTGCTGTGGTATTACTTCAATACAAGTTTATTTCTAAATTTCGCCTCACCCCACAAAAGTCCACAATTTTGAAAAATAGAAAGAAACGAAAATGCAGTAGAGAATGACCATTTCTACCAGATTACCGAATCTGGTTCAGATCGGATCATTATTGTAGCCACAATGATGAAAGGAATTTTCAGCAGCTAGCCGCCAACCTTTCAGCCGTGTAGTTTTGTTGTGAGAATTGATGTAGATGACAGATGCAGGAAAAAATGTAAAATATGATAAAATATTTTAAAATTCCACATAAATGACATGCGTATTGAGTACGGGTATAAAAGTAGTGTCGCGTTAACAGCGAGACAACACGTCCGTTCTCGTTTACACATAAAATACGGTATTTTCTAAGGAAATTGACGTACGGGCAAGCAGCCAGAGATCCGGTCGGTGTACTAGGCATCCGTTACGTTATGCATTGTGCGCAGCGCTGCTGTCATGGAGCGATGCTGGCTGATGGCATGACCGAAGCATTGTCGTCGTCGCTGCTGTCGCCCTGCGTAATCTGGGGACCGAACAGGCTGGGCACGATGTTATGCCCTGACTCCGGCTAAATATGGCTGGCTGAGCACAGCATTGTAGGCGTTGATTAAAATTTGAACCAGACGAGTAGTGGTCTCCCGTGAGATAGCTTCCCTAGGTGGGGACTCAGGGAGAGTTTGGCGAACGTAGTCCAAGTAGCGGGTCCAGTTTGTCCGCCTAAGGCTCCGGAATATGACTGGACTCGGTGTGGAAAATGAGAAAACAGTTTCCACATACCTGTGATCCGAGGAGGAGTGTTCTTCAAGGACCCTCTAGAATACAATGTTGTTCTGTAGCGTGTGTGAAAGGCAAGAGGTGAGGTCCAGGTGTATTAAATAAATTCCATTAGTATTAAATATGTTTTAATTTACTTTTGAAGACATCCGTCTTCATTTGAATCCGTTTATTTAATAATCATTCGATCTTTTACAAAAATGGTTCTTAGCTAGGGCCGCGTAGCTGCGCGCTGTCGGAGACGCCGGCAGCGCAGCGGCCGCTTATGTTTATTCGTTTTATATGCCCAGCGCTTCTGAGAGCGAGGGGCGCGAGGGGAATATGCACATGCTTGTGTGGATCATATTCAAGCGCCGTCGGCTATGCTATACATGCCGACGCTGCACTAATGTAGTACCAGGCATATATGTGTGATCGTATTTCGTCGCACTGAATATGCCTGGGAATGTTTATTGCATAAACACTGCAACAAAGTGTTACAGTGTGTTCCCTTTTAAGTACTCTTGGTACAGTGGGTATTGGCTATATATGTATGCATACTACATCTCCCTCCTTTTGAAAAAAAATAACGTAATATTTATGAAGTTATTTTGTAATGTTAATATGATATATATTTAGAAAAATGTATTTAGGAAAAGTAAAAAGTTTTTTTTTTTTTTTTTTTTTTTTTTTTGTGTGAAGTTAATACATATATATATATATCCCATAGTTCAAAATAAAGTTTTTTTTTTTTTTTTTTTTTTTTAAAAAATTTTTTTTTTTTTTTTTTTTTTTATAGTAAAAATTAAAAAGATTTGATATATTCCTATTGATATACATGTACTTATGTATGGCCATACTAATTCTATCTATGAGTTAAAAAGTTTTAGTCTATCCTTATGGACTGTCTGATTTTTTTCTGTTTATTATCGGAGATTGTGACGTTATCTCTTTCTCCGATACTTTCTACCTATATGGTCCTTTATATTTATAGTCTAACTTGTGACCAGTTTCATTTTTTAATAAAACCTGGTCTCCTATTTTTAGTTCAAAATCTAAACTACTAGCGTCGTACCTAATTTTTTGTTTTTGTTTGCCATCTTCTAACATGATTCTGGCTCTTTTTATATGCTACTTCTAATCTATATTTGCTTTCTTTTAGCATAATCTTCTATATTATATATAGGTTCTATATTACCTATGCTATTAAAGTACTTTTGGTAGATTACTAGTCTTGCCAAATACTAACTCGTATGGGCAATAGCTATGCGAAAGGGATGGTGTTGTATTGAAACAAAAGACAAAATATTTAAGCCATACGTCCCAATCAGTTTTATCAACTGATATATACGAACGTATATACTCATTAAAGGTTCTGTGACTTCTTTCTACAGTTCCTACGGTCTGGTGGTGGTGTGCTGTGGAAGTTATGTTGTTTATTTCCATATATTTACACAAGTCTTTAATGATTGAGTTTTTATATTCTGTTCCCATGTCCGTAATGAACGTCTTCATTGGACCGTACTTCAGAATAAATTCTTCAAATATAGCTTTTGCTATTGTACTAGCATTTTTGTTTTCTACTGGTATTGCAACTAAATATTTGGTTAAATCACATATTAGAGTAACCGCATATTCGTTGCCGTTTTCGGATTTGGGTAGTGGACCAATTGTATCCACGATTACCCTGTCAAATACCGTTGTGGGGGTTTCTGTTGTTGTTAAAGGAGTTTTTGTATGTTTTGTCGTTTTCGACTTTTGGCATTTTTTGACATTTACGAATGTACTCTGTTATTTCTTTATTCATATTTTTCCAAAAGTAATGTCGTTTGACCTTGGCCAAGGTTTTTGTTATGCCTGTATGTCCTCCTTGAATTGGATCGTCATGTAATGTAGACATTATTGCTTCTTTTTTTTTCTTTTCTTTTACTAGGGTCACCGGGTTGAGTAGCGCTACTCTTAATGTTTTTAATATTTTATTGCCCATTTGTTTAAAAATTATCTATTGAAACTTGTTCAAAGATATTTTCCCCACGGTGCCACTTTAAGTTGGCTGATTTTGTGTATACCGGCTTGCTTTTCAAGCCTTTTGGAAGAATTGACCTAAGTCAAGAATTCCATTAGTATATAAATCGCTGACTTCATATCTTGCTGTAATTTTTCTTTCCATGTTTTAGAAAACATAAATTATTGTTTACATGCAAGGTCACTACTTTTCGTACTTCGTCGTTATTAATGACGTTATATACGTTGGGCTTTGAAGCATTTTCTTTTAGATTGCGTTTGCAATTCTATTTTCTGTTCTCCTGCGCAGGATTTTTGTCTACTTTGATATCTTGTAGTGACTTTTCTTATATTGGCTGTTATATTTTTGAGTTCTTTTATTGTTATGCGCGACAGTGCATCTGCCACAAAATTATCTTTACCCTTTAGATATTCTACTGTGAAGTCATATTCTTCTAGTTCGAGCCGCATGCGTGTAAGTTTAGAACTTGGGTTAACCATCGAAAATAGATACGTAAGCGGTCTATGGTCAGTTTTCACTGTAAAATGTTTTCCATAAATATATGGTCGAAAATGATTAATCGCCCAGTGAATGGCTGCTAATTCCTGTTCTGTTGTACTTTTATTACTTTCACCTTTGGTGAATGATCTGGACGCGTATGCTATAGGAAGTTGGAGGTCTTTATGGTTTTGAGTTAAAACCGCTCCACACGCTTGCTTACTTGCATCCGTTATTATACAAAAATTCCTTTGTGAAGTCTGGGTATTGTAATAGAGTTGGTTTTATAAGTTGATCTTTTAGGTGCTGGAATGCATTTTGACATTCATCTGTCCACTCAAATGGAACATTCTTTTTACATAATCTAGTTATGTGCCGGGAATAGTCGGCAAAGTTTCTAATAAAACGTCTGTAATAATTGCAGAATGCAACGAATCTTCTAGCGCTGTCCGCGTCATGCGGGACTGGATAATTGTTGATGACGTCATATTTTTTTGTCATCTGGCAAGATTCCTTTATCAGTGCATTTATGACCGAGAAAGGTCACTTCATGCATAAAAATGAACATTTTTTTGTGGATGTAATTTCAGGTTGTGTTTCCTGCATACCTCAAAAATATCTTGTAGGTTTTTTAGCATATGTTTTTCGGAACAACCAATGACTATAAGATCGTCCATATATAGGAATGCTTGCGAAGCTTCAAGTCCAGAGAATGCAATAGTCATCATTCTTTGAAATGAATTTGGCGCTATTTTTAAACCAAATGGTAATCGCGTGAAGCGATATGAGCCATTGCTCGTTGAAAAAGACGTTATGTTTTTTTGAACTTTCTTCTAGTTCAATTTGATGAAAACCTGACATTAAGTCAAGGCATGAGAAGTATTTTGCTCTACCTAGCTGATCCAAAATGTCGTCAATTCTAGGTAATGGAAATTTATCGGACAGAAGTTTTTGTTTATTTGACGATAGTCAACTACTAATCGCCATTTCTTTTTGTTCAGTGCCCGGAAGGGCTTTCTTTGGTACAAGCAGAAGGGGCTGTTGTATTCTGACACTGATGGTTCGACTATTTTGTCGTCTATTAATTTCCCTACTTGTTTCTGTATTTCTTCAACTTGGCTATGCGGGCTTCGATAATTTTTATATATACTGGTTCGTCATCTTTTCAATCTCAATTTTTGTTTATAAAAGTTATTTGTTGTTATAGATTCGGTGTCAAGTCCGAATATGTCACTATATATTTAGAACATAGTTTCGTTAATTGTGGTTTAAATTGATTTGGGAAGTTTTTTGTAAGTTGAGCTAAAACAGTTTCTTCTCTTACTCTAGGAGATGTTTTAATTACACTGTAATTCGAAAGTGGTTCATATTTTAAATTATTTATATTGACCAATTGGTCGGTATTAGTTGTATTTAATAATCGGACGAATGCATTTTGCGTGGTTTGCAACAGTGTTTGCAACATAAATACCAGTTTGGACTTCCTGGTTTGGTATTAGAACACTATATTCAGTTGAAGTTAGTTCTATTTTTCGGACAACTTGTGATCTTGCTGGTAGGAGTATGGTATTGTTACCAGCACTGTATGTTATTGGAACATAAATTTGGATATTGATATTATTTGGTCGTATTATGAACCAATCTTCTGAAGGTTTAAGATCAATTTGACAATTTAAATCTTTTTTATGAAGTCAATCCCTATTATTCCATCACATGGGATTGCGAAATTTTTTGTTACCAAATGGAAATTGTGTGGAATTATATATTTGTCTGTCTGAAGTTCTAGTGGGGCAAGGCCTTGGGATTTTATAATACCATCGCCTATACCTTGAATATCGATTATTGTTTCTGATTTGATGTCATTGAAGACATCAGAATTTTCTTTTTATTAGCGATATGTTCGCTCCTGTATCTACTAGGAATTTTAATTTTTTTTTTCCCGTGTGTGCATTGTTAAATGACACGAAAAATATTAAAATTGAGATTGATGGTATGGACCTTTGTTTTTATTGTTGAATATCTAAAGGTGCTTGGGAGTTTCCCGAAGCCGTTTGGGTAACACGTACGTTGTTTTGTCGTGTACCTCTATTATTTTCGTATTGGTTGTTATAAGAGTTTCCGTTTCCATGGTTATTTCCTCTATAACCTCCACGACCTCTATAGTTATTTTGAATTGTTATTGTTGTGGTTGTAACCACGACCATTTCCTCTACCACGATAGTTACCTCTATAGGTACTGCCGCGGTATGCCTGACCTCGTCTGGTATACAATACTGAACTTGCATTACCAGTCATGTCAGTAGAACATTGGATATATTTGGTTATGGCATCATTCATGGTAGGGAATGTGCCTGCTTCTAGAATGGTCTTAAGTCTGCCTTGCTCACAATTTTTAACCATTGTGCTAATGGCTTCTTTTGCTGCTGAATTTTTTAGCGTGCTGAGCTGGCAGACCCTCATCGATGTATGATGATTCTAGGAGTTTTTCTCATCTCGTCGATTTCTTTTTTGTAAATTGGGTGGCTGTTTTGCCTTTTTGGCATATTTTTGCCATTTTGGCCTTAACTACGTCAGATGTTTCACCGACAATTGTAGTTTTCAATATTTCAATGATCGACTGGATGGTCGTTTCATCCTGGACTTGGTATATTGTAGAGCCGATGATTTTGGATTTTATCACTTCGACAGCTAGAGCTTCATTAGGCCCTTTTGTCATATTGACTAAGCTAATGGCAGTAATGAATCTCTTCATATGGATCTTTTGTCCATCGAATTCAGGGATAGCGTGTGAAATGTCTTTAATATATGCCCGTTGGGCAATCGATTCATCGGCCATTGCAACGGGTTTATTTCGGGTTAGCATATTATATGCTCTTAGGGGTCGTTGAGACCAATTGTTGGATTCTGTCCGAAAACTGTGAGTCCCTGCTGTAGACTTTTCCTAATGGACTCTAATGTTGACATTATTCGTTTGATAGTTAATTCGTTTTGATTTAAAAATTTTGGTTTAGTAAAAAAATTTTAGTAAAAAAAATTTTTTCTCAGGCCCTGTCTAAATCATTTGCCCTGCTTATATATCTTTTTCTTAATAATCTTATTATGCTTAACATACAATGTTAAGAGAAACTGCAGAACATTTACGATCGTTAAGATCAACAACAAAAACCATAAGGCTTGAATATCGTTTGTGTGATCAATAATTTTGACATTATTGACCACGTTGGCCGTATTGTCTTTTGGTCTGACTATCGTCAGACCCGAACCAACCCATGGTTTACTTTTGAATTACTTTTGAATTTTTAGAAAAACAAATTCTTCACTACAGGGGGTATATACATATGTATGTATGTATTTTTTTTTTTTTTTTAAAAATTTTGGATTGATAGTAGATAGTGAAGTAATGAAGATAGTATTTAGGTCATATGGCTGGCTTACATTGGTAAAATTAAAGTTAGATTACCAGCCATATGTGTTAGTTAAAGCCTATTATTTTTGTTAGTTTTTTTCAAGAAGCGTTTTCACGCAGCAACTTGAGATTTATATTAAATTAAATTTAAAGGTAAATTAAGGCAATGGCAAATGAATGCAGCCTTATTTACGTTGCTTTGCCCCTTGCAAAGTTCCTTGTCAATTCATCCTTCCTGATGTTGAAAGGAGGGGCCTTTTAAGTAAGGCGAAGATCTCTGCTCTTGTTGTTGCTGCTGCTGCTGTTGTTATTGTTGTTGTTCATTCTTGAACACGATTTCCACCGTTCTTCTGTTTGTTCCATCGCAGGCGTAAGGGGCGGTAGGCCTCTCACGCTTTTTATTAGCTGCTGCTGCTATTGTTATTTTTTGTTGTTCATTCTTGGACACGATTTCTGTTTTTGTTCCATCGCAGGCGTAAGGGGCGGTAGGCCTCTCACGCTTATATGTTCTGCTGCTGCTGTCCGGAGCCTATGGGCTCAGGCGGCGCCGGTGCTGGTCATCGCACAGGTCAATTGCTTCGTTGCACGCTCTCTGTAGCGTTGTCGGTGCCTTTACAAGGTCTTTCATCAAATGGAGGCGTCTTATTCGTCTTATTCGTTTTGGCCTTGGCAACGGTGTCAGGCCGTGCCCAGTCAGGATATTTGCAAATGACAAAGGAATGATTAGTTTATATTGATGATAGCGGGGAGCACGAGCCGGCCAAGGGTTTAGCGTAGCTAGATATTTTGCACATATAACTTCATCACATGAGCACACGCACACCACTCAGTTGAACCAGTTGTATTTAACTGTTGTATTTATTATTACGCGGTGGAACCGAACGCGAGCCACAAATATGTTCTACATGTCACGGTCGCCATGTATTAAATAAATTCCATTAGTATTAAATATGTTTTAATTTACTCTTGAAGACATCCGTCTTCATTTGAATCCGTTTATTTAATAATCATTCGATCTTTTACAAAAATGGTTCTTAGCTAGGGCCGCGTAGCTGCGCTGTCGGAGACGCCGGCAGCGGAGCGGCCGCTTATGTTTATTCGTTTTATATGCCCAGCGCTTCTGAGAGCGAGGGGCGCGAGGGAATATGCACATGCTTGTGTGGATCATATTCAAGTGCCGTCGGCTATGCTATACATGCCGACGCTGCACTAATGTAGTACCAGGCATATATGTGTGATCGTATTTCGTCGCACTGAATATGCCTGGGAATGTTATTGCATAAACACTGCAACAAAGTGTTACAGTGTGTTCCCTTTTAAGTACTCTTGGTACAGTGGGTATTGGCTATATATGTATGCATACTACACAGGACCTCCTTGCTGTTCTTAATAAAAAAGGTGGGATCATCCCCCGGTTTTAACATGACCTTCTGAGTGGTCAGTAAGTAGCTGAAAAGGAACTCACCCCGTTCGTTTGTGTCAGTGCTTCTCCACTGACTGTGTTGAGCGTTGGCGTCGCATCCCACAATTAGGCCGATGTCCATGGCCTCGCAGTCTGCAATGAGCGCCCTTAGTGGAGCATGTGGACGAGGGTCCGCTTGGTCGTGACCCACGTATTTTGAGCAGATCCGGTCCTGGCCTTCGAGGCTCACCGCCGTGTAATCTTCATTGCTGAAATTTGGTAGCAAAAATAAATGCAGCTGGGGTGCCAGTTATGTATAGCTTATAATCTGGGATCCTCAGACCTGAGACCCCGTTTCCGAGGATTCAGGGTTCCTGAATGAGGACTATATCGGATCCACCCTTGGCTGGGTGGGAGTAGTAAGGCAGCACATGCAGCCTTACAATGGTGGAGGTTTATCTGCAGGGACATTCCTGAGACTCGCCTCCACTATTGTTGTGTCGGCATCGCTCTCGGAGGATTCCTCATCCTCCCCGACATCGATGCGTACGAGAGCCCTGGCTAGGTCGCTCGCGTCGGACTCATATCGGTCCAGGATATCTTCCGATACCATGGACGAGTTGGCTACCCGCTTCCGGGACCTCAAGCTTAAGGTCTGGCTGGAACCCCGCTTGCCTGCCCTTGGAGTAGTTTTTGTAGGGGACTATGGTCACCTTACGGTAGCCATAGTCCACTGCTCCTACAGACTTGCCTAGGAATACATAGTTAATTAGTTGTCAATTATAATTAAAATGGAATTTTAACAAGCAACGACAACAACGAAAAGAAGCGAAACGAATGAAGCAACATTAGCTCCAGCACTCACGTCTGTATACATATATCTGCCCGCGTTGTTGCATGTCAAAGGCAGCAACAGGTTTGTAATAGGAAATCCATTTTGTCTCGTTTTAACATCAAATGAACATGCAATTTGTGCATTAAATGCCAGAAAAGTGTCAAGTGTGACAGTTTGGAGGTTTTCAGTCAGTCCCTTTCGCTTCCAGTCTCGCTCTCAGCGACATTTTAAGTGATATGAGTTTCCGCTTTTTATACCCTCACTCGAAGAGTGAAAGGGTATATTGTTTTTATGGTTAAAGTGGATGAAAGTAACGAAGAGAAGGAATCGTTTCCGACCCCTGCTGAAAATTAATGTTTTCATTGTGGCTATAATAATAATCTGATCTGAACCAGATTCGGGAATCTGGTAGATATGGTCAATCTCTACGATACTGCATTGTTGGTTTCCGTGGCGAAAATTTTTAAATAAGCTTGTACTGAAGTGGTATCACAGGAGTTTGGACAGAAAATTTGGTTGCTCTAGCTTTAATAGTCTGTGAGATCCATCTGGACGAATGGGCAAAGCCGACGCGTTCGTGTGTGAGAGAAATTGTATTCTCAAAATTGTTTTCTCTATTGTGGCTATACTAGTGATCCGATACGATTCAGATTGGGGACTCTGATAGATATAGATATGGGCTTTCTCTATGATTCTGCATTTTTTAGTTTTCTGTTATCTTCAAAATTATGGATGCCACAGATGTGCGTCCTTTTGGGGGCGGGGCGGAATTTTTAGGAGTGAGATATCACATCAGTCCAGCAAACAAATATCGACTATATCGACTCGGCTATACTTTTATTGGGTCGGAAACGATTCCTTCTATATGTTACACACATCCACTTTTATCACAAATACAATATACCCTTTAACTCTTCGAGTACGGGTATAATGATAGTATATTTTAAAATTTCACAAAAATCATATCTTCAGATATGTACATATATATATACAGCTATTTTCAAAATAATAGTAGTGCTCCTCAACATATTTTCAAAACCATTTTTTTTAACCCTTCCAGTCATCCAAATGAAACAGATGATACCTTTTTGAATAGATTGGAATGTAGACATTAGAAAACCAAAGAAGTTTCATTACATTTGCGTTCCAATTTTTCTTGTTTTGCTTGATTTTGGACGTGAAATCTGCTGTTCAATAAAATAGTAGTATTTCTTTATAAAATCGAAAAAATCAACGAAACTCAAATTAAAACCTATGATTCATATTCCTCATGTTTCTTGAGCTTTAATATATAGTTTCTAATAAATTTTGTTGTCATTTTGGCCATACACCGAACAGGCATGGGGCCAATAGGGTTCTGCCAACACGTCAATAGGATTTCAGCCGATTATGCCTAACCCACTTGCCAAAACTTTTAGTCTGGTTGACCGATTTGCAGTTTTAACAATGTATTTGACATTCCCCATAAGTTTTAGATGAGATTGGGATCCAGGGACTGAGTTGAACATGGCAAAACGTCGATGTTTTCGGATGAAACCTAATTCCTAGCAAGCTTTTGAAAGTGTTTTTTTGTATTAAAACTCTGCTGATAGATGTTTTTTGAGGTATTTTTTAATTGTAATATGAACTTTTATGTATATTAAAGTATATCTGCATACTCAGTTTTGTTAAATACTCCAAACCCAGAATTTGAAGCACTAGTTCATATGAGCTGAGCCCCATAGTGCTCAGCCCCGCATATTCAATGCTATTTTTTTTTCCAGATTTTAGGGGGAAATCGGATTTCTTTAAATGCCAAACAAATTCTTTTGCGTCTATCTTACCATATAATACAACTTTACTCTCAACTGTCAAAATTATTTTTTATGACTGGGACTCAGGCCAGCCCACAAGCGTTTCTGCTAACTTGAGTTGTGGGCCTATGTGCTTTATTACCGAAACGCGTAAGTTTCCAGGATTTCTTGGACTTAAATAATGTGTAATCAGTTGTCTACCAACTGTCGCATCACTTTCAAAGCGATATACATTTTTTATACCCGTACTCGAAGAGTAAGGGTATATTGTATTTGTGGTAAAAGTGGATGTGTGTAACACACAGAAGGAGGCGTTTCCGACCCCATAAAGTATATATATATTCTTGATCAGCATCAATAGCCGAGTCGATATAGCCATGTCTGTCCGTCCGTCTGTCCGTCCTTCTTGTTTTTCACTCATTGCACGAAGGCTATTAGAGCTAGACCAATCAAATTTTTTTCCAGACTGATGTGATATCTCACTCCTAGAAAAGTGTTTCAAAATTTCGCCCCGCCCACTTGCGCCCCCACAAAAGGGCGCACAACTGTGGCGTCCACAATTTTAAAGATAGCAGAAAACGAAAATGCAGAATCATAGAGACAGCCTATATCTATCAGGGGCCCAAATCTGAATCGGATCGGATTATTAATATAGCCACAATAGAGGCAAATGTACGAAAAAACTTCGCTCCCTCTCTTTCGCACTCACACAAAAACGAGACGATTTTGTTTTTTGTATTTTGTGTCGCCTGGATCTCAGAGACTATAAGAGCTAGAGCAACCAAACTTTTGGCCAAGACTCCTGTGATACCAAACCTGAACAAGTGTACTTCAAAATTTCGCCCCGCCCCTTCCGCCCCCACAAAAGACGAAAATCCACAATATTGAAGATAGCAAAAACTAAAAATGCAGTATTGTAGAGAATGACCATATCTACCATATTCCCGAATTTGGTCCAGATCGGATCATTATTATAGCCACAATGATGAAATGAATTTTCAGCAGCAATCCCCCACCTCCTCTTGCGGCGTAAGTCAATTATTGGGGTTGATTGTTGCTGCAGCTTCTCTCACGCACACTCACGCTCAAACATGCTGCCTCGTGCAGGGTACGTGTGTTGTTGTGAGAACTGATGTAGATGATGTAGATGTAGATGTCGATGACAGATGTAGCAAAAAATGTAAAATGTAAAAAAAAATGATAAAACATTTTAAAATTCCACATAAATCACATGTGTACTGACTGAGTACGGGTATAAAAGTAGAGTCGCGTTCGAAGCGACTCCGTACGTTCTTTCTCGTTTTCATAATTTTTGAGGATACTGAAGGCTGGGTCTTGCCTTCAACCTTCGTCGACCATCCATGCAAAACATATGTTTTTCACATAAAAAATTGATGTTCAGTTTACTTCTTGTACTCAATTGAGTCAAATACAATATTAAGAGTACAACAAATTTATTTTTGAACTCCCTTATACCTCCAACCTTTAGTTTTTGGTCTAACTCTGATGTCTCCTCTTCTGCGCCGAGCAATGATTTCTTTTACGCTCCAAAATCGAAAGTACCACTATTTTAAAAAAATTTGATTCATAATAATATATAACAACTAAATTGAGCTTACGGATTGTGACTCTTTTAAATTAATATATATTTTTTTTTTTTTCATTTTTTAAATTAATTTATCCCAACACTACTATTTATTGAACAGCAGATTTCATGGGTATTGGCCTAAAGTCAAGTAAAACAAGAAAGTGGAAAGCAAATGTAACAAAACTCCTTCGGTTTTCTAATGCCTACATACCAGTCTATTCAAAAAGGTATCATTGGTTTCATTTGGATGACTGGAAGTATTTTAAAAATATGTTGAAAATATGTTGAGAAGCACTACTATTTTTATACCCGTACTCGAAGAGTAAAAGGGTATATTGTATTTGTGGTAAAAGTGGATGTGTGTAACATAGAGAAGGAATAATTTCCGACCCTATAAAGTATATATATTCTTAATCAGCATCAATAGCCGAGTCGATATAGCCCTGTCTGTCCGTCCGTCTGTCCGTCTGTCCGTCCGTCCGTCCGTCCGTCTTGTTTATCGCCCATTGCTCGGACGCTATTAGAGCTAGAAAAACCAAATTTTGTTTCCACACTGATGTGATATCTCACTCCTAGAAAAGTGTTTCAAAATTTCGTCCCGCCCACTTCCGCTCCCACAAAGGGCGCACATCTGTGGCGTCCACAATTTTGAAGATAGCAGAAAACGAAAAATGCAGTATAATAGAGAAAGACCTTATCTATCAGGTGCCCAAATCTGATTCCCGGATCGGATCCTTAATATAGCCACAATAGAGAAAAACATACGAAAAAAACTTCGCTCCCTCTCTTTTCGCACTCACACAAAAAACGAGTCGATTTGGTTTTTCGTACAAATGAGCGCCTGGATCTCAGAGACTATAAGAGCTAGAGCAACCAAACTTTCTGTCCACACTCCTTTGATACCAAACCGAAACAAGTGTATTTCAAAATTTTGCCACGCCTACTCCCGCCTCCCAAAAGACGAAAATCCACAATTTTTGAAGATAGAAAAACCAAAAATGCAGTATGGTAGAAAATTACCATATCTACCAAATTCCCGAATTTGGTTCAGATCGGATCATTATTGTTGCCACAATGATGAAATGAATTTTCAGCAGCGAGTCCCCTTGCGGGGGTTGCCTCCCGCAACAAAATATGGTTGATGGCAGCAGCGGCTGCTACTGATTCTCTCACACTCACACTCATGCTCACAGACTCTGCCTCATGCAGTGTACGTGTGTTGTTGTGAGAACTGATGTAGATGTAGATGACATATGCAGCAAACAAATGTAAAATGTAAGAACTGATAATACATTTGAAAATTCCACATAAATCACATGTGTACAGACTGAGTACGGGTATAAAAGTAGAGTCGCGTTTACAGCGACTCATCGCTCATCAAGACGGATGGACGGACGGACATAGAGACATGGCTGTATTGACTCGGCTTGATGCTCATCAATAATATGTATACTTTATCGGGACTTACACGATTCCTTCTCTTTTACCACATATCAAACTTAAATTTTTGTTTAAGTTTTCCCGGCCTGTGTATCCAGCAACATGAACGAAATCACTAACCATACAGTCGTTGTATGAGATAACTTATCTTTAGACTGTATGGTTAGTTGGACTGAGAGATTACTGATACACAGCTCAGGAATACATGGCTTTCAATTGTTCCTGAAGCGAATGGCGAAAAAGGTTGTGAGTCGCAGTGGACTTTTATACCCGTCTTCAGTCAGTACACATGTGAACTTCTGATTTATGTAATATTTTTAAATATTTTATCAGCTTTTACATTTGACATGTTTGTGCTATATCTGTCATCTACTAGATGATATCGACACTGACCAAATACATTAATAATGTATAATAATACATAATGTATTTGGTCAGTGATGTAAATCTAAACCAGATTCGAAATCTTGTAGATGTGGTCGTTGTCTACGCTAATGAATTTTCTTTTAGCTTCAAAATTTAGGACTTTAGTCCTTTGTGGGGGCGTTATAAGTATTTATATTACTAGTTGCCAGCTCTTCAGCTCTGCAGTGATGTAGATGTAGATGACAGATGCAGGAAAAAATTTAAAATTTAAAATGTAAAAACTGATAAAATATTTAAAAGTCCACGTAACAGCGACAAAACACGTCCCTCTCGTTTTTTACATATTTTTGCTACATCTGTCATCTACATCTACAACACTCCGTTCCCTAACAGAAGCCTGAAAGAGGCAAGGCAGAATAGAATGTGTGGGCGAGAGAGAATGAGTAGCGGCTGCACCGCTGAAGGGGGTGGTTAGCAAGTTAAAATTAATTTTATCATTTTGTCTATAATAATGATCCGTTCTGAAAACAGCATTTTAACCGTAGTTCAAGGAAATAGGGTATACAATTTCCACACTCATGGCTCAAACCGGTTGACAAGCAACAATGACGTAACATTCTGAACACACTTACGTTTCATTCTGTACACACTTACGTTTATGCTTTGAACTTTAATTTCTTAACCGCTATTTTATAAGCAATCCAATAACAGAAAGTCTTGCAATTAAGCATTTTCTGTTGAAATAGATTCATCTACCGGATAAAATGGAACGGTAAGAGCTGAGAGTCCTAGCTAACTATTAATATTAAAGGGAATATCAAAGGCATATGATTTTCTATTAATACAAATTAAACATTAACCCATTAAGGGCCTGCGTTTATATCAATACGTAAGAATAATTTGAACTTTAAACATTTCATCGCAGTTTTGGTGAAAAATGTCGTGGTCATATTTGTTTTGTAAATAAAGAGAAAGGATAGATCCACAAGGATAATTTTCCGCTATTTACTCAAGTTGTGAACCTCTTTAAATAGAGGGGGTTCAGTGGGCTAAGTATGTTCACTTACTCAATGTTTATTGTATATCGGTATTCATTCATTCCATTCCTCGTGCAAAATTTGTAATCGAACTAAATTACAATTTAGAATCAAATTATTCAATCAAAATGGTGAAGGCAGTAAATCCCCTAAATTTGGTACGCAGCATTTACAATAACGAGTTTCAATGGTGAGTCCCCAGCGACAGACAAAAGAAATACCCGTCGAAGGCCTTACATAATATGAATCTCCTTTGGCAGGATGCTGGTGAAGAGCTACGCCCTCTTCTTTTTGGGTGTCCGTGTGGCCAAGGAGTTAGTGGGCCTGGAACTGATGCCCGCCGTGGGACCAGCGTAGACGCAGGCACGAAAACAAAACAAAACAAATAAGGCAGTTTAAGGCAACTAGTTTAATAAAAACCGGGGAGAACGACTATGTATTTACACGTGTGTCGAGGTGACGGATTGGATTAGCTTCTGCTCACTATCAGTTCCTTGATCTTGGATTCGTCTGTGTCGATCTCGTGTATCAGACTATTGGCCAGCACGCTAGGTGTCATCTCGCGCTGCAGGAAGTTGGCCACCAGCTGCCTGCTGGGCACGGCGCCTCCATGGGCCAGAATCTCCGCTCGGTACCTCTCCCCAGCCTGCCTGTTGAAGGGATTACCCTCAAAGTAGGTCTGCCATATCCAGGAGGCAATCGTCTTTGATATGAGATAGGCATAGTATTTCGCACCGTAGCCAACAAGGTGTGAGAAACGCAATTGCCAGGCCGTGTTCTCCACATGGGGCAGTCCGTAGTAGCGGTTCTGCACAGCCTTCAGAGTCTCCGTGGTGTTGCCGCCTTTCCGGTCCATGTCCCCGTGATACTCCTGATCCAGTGCCGAGTAGAATACCTGGAGCTGTGTCTCGCTGGCCGCAAATAGATGCTTTGATGCGCACAGCCTCTGCAACATGTCCTCGGATATGGGCTTGTGCGTCTGGAAGTGGCGGGCGAATGTGCGCAGCACACGAGGGTCGCTGGCAAAGTACTCCATGAGAACACTGGGAACTTCCGCAAAGTCCGTGGCACATCGAGTGCCCGTCACATGCTGGTACTCGGTCCGCGCCAGCATAGAGTGCATGGCATGGCCCATTTCGTGGAAAAGATTATCCACCCGAGCTGGCGACAACAGAGTCGGTCCCGTCCATCGGGGTTGCGCCAATCCCAGCATTACCACAACGATGGGCAGCTGATAGGTTCCATCGGGCAGCCGCTTTCCTCCTTGGATGGTGAAATGACAGTCCTGGTTGGGCTTGCCGCTCCGCTCGAAGAAGTCGCAGTATATGTAGCCCAGCAGACCCTCACTCTCGTGCACCACGGCCAGCTTGTAGATGTCGCTGTGCCAGGACTCGCCTGGCTCCATCTCGCTGTTCTCCAGCCGGACACCGTACAGCGCTTGGAGGAGGTTGTCCAGACCCTCCATGCAGCCGCCAAGCGAGAAGTACGGGAGGAACTCATTGGCCCGCTCCTCAAGCGATTGTCGCTTTAGTTGTGTGGTAAAGTACGGCGTGTCCCAGATCTCCACCAGTACATTGGGCTGGCCGCTTTCCTTGCGCTTCATCTGCGTCATGAGCGCAAAGTCCGCCTCGGCGCGGGGACGCAGTTGATCCGACAGCTCATCAATGAATTCCCGGACTAGTTCTGGCCGTTCCATTGTGCTGGCATTAAGAGCACGATGAGCGTATGTCTCAAAGCCACAGCTTCTGGCCAGTTCATGTCGACACAGCAGCAGATCCCTCAGCAGCTCCTCCTGGTTCTCAGACGGCTGCAGATACAATCGGTAGGCAGCCTCTCGCATCTGAACGTTCTCGGCGTTGGTGCACAAGCCAGTGATGATGACATTCTCCCCAGAGGTGGGGAAACTGTATGGGCATTTCATGGTTATCTTTAGTTCATGGATTCTATATGAACTCACTAATTCCTAATTGGCTCTGGGACAAAGGAGCGCGGCAGCACGGAGGGCTGGGCAGCTCCGTTCATGAACTTCTGGCCCAGCTGCAGGATGTAGTCGTTGAGACGCACCACTCGAAGGCGTTCCGCTTCCGGCAGGTGAATTCCGCACTGTTCAAAGTCGAAGAGGAACAGTCTGGCCACATGGCGATCCACCTCGGTGGTGGCCTTTAAGTCTCCCTGCTCCACCACCTTCCTCAGGGCCTGGTACAGCGGTTTGTGTGTATTCAAGCTGCAGCAAGAAACAATTTTGAGTGGGCAGATTTCGTTGGATGGGTGTAGGACTTACCTCTCCACCACACCGCAAATGCTGATGCACGCCTGCTCCGCCGCCTCCATGTACTTGTTTTTGGGGTGGGCAATCCGTATGAACTCTGCCAGGTCGGCCACCTTGCACAGCGAGTCGGAGAGCTCGTCGAATATGTCGACCATTTTGCGCTGTCTTTGACTAGAGATCGCCTCGGCGATGAGATCCTGCGCCTTGTTCTCCACATTTTCCCTCAGCAAGTAGAAACCTTCGAAGGTTCGCAGCTCGGGCATCCGGAAAAGACCCTGTCCATGAACAACTGATTAGGATCTGTGCCCCCAGGCTGCAGCATTTCATGGCTCACCACATCGTCGCGGGTAAAGTTGATGCGCTTCGACGGTGGCGCATTGAATGCCGTTGCTAGCGGCGACCAGGTGGAGACTAGCTTCCGGGGCCCCACCCGCATCAGAGTGGTGCTACGACTCATATGTAACATGATGCTGTGCTATGCTGATTGAATATGGGCCAAGCCAATGTGGATTGTTTACGTTCTTCCTTTCCTTTCTGTTACATATTCCGTCAGCTGTTCTGCCAGGGCTGGCGACTCGACTCAACAACACGACAAATTTCGATATATTATAATTTTTCCATTAATCGATTAATCGATAAAAACTGATGTATTTCAACATCACATCCCTAGCATTGCACATCAAATTCATTTATTACATTAATTAAACAATTAATGAACTAAAGCGACACATAAAAAATGACATATGTAGGAATATTGTTGAAAATTTGACAGCATTTTCTCGGCTGGAGCCCGCTGACCTTTGATCCCCGTAAAAGTGTATTTAAAGCTTCGACTTGAATGAACTACTGTACCTGTGGATTGACTGTGATAAGGTTGTCGTAATCTTTGCTAACTAAACCATTAACCATTCGTTTACCAGAAATAATTCCCATTTCTTAGCTAGCCATCGAAAACACTCGACAGAGCCGCAACAGCGAAAACATGAAGAACACTGGGTATGTCTGCACAATTCGAGAAGGGAGGCCAAAGTTCGCTAAGTTAATCTCTATAATCTATTAGCAAGCTGAGGGGCAAAACGTTATTCATTACCGGCGCATCCCGCGGAATCGGCAAGGCGATAGCCCTGAAGGCAGCTCGCGATGGGGCGAATATAGTGATCGCTGCCAAGACGGCGGAGCCACATCCCAAGCTACCTGGAACCATCTACACGGCGGCTGAGGAGAGTAAGTGAACTGGAAACGCCATTTTTGTTGAGTGGAGTGGAGTTTGACCTTTGTATTTCGCATTAGTCGAGCGGGCAGGAGGACGGGCGTTGGCCTGCATTGTCGATGTGCGCGATGAGAAGCAAGTCCAGAAGGCTGTGGAGGCAGCGGTGGCCACATTCGGAGGCATAGATATTGTCATCAACAATGCCAGTGCCATATCCATGACTCCCACCCTTGACACGGACATGAAGCGCTATGACCTGATGCAGAACATCAACACTAGAGGGACGTTTCTAGTGTAAGTGGGCCATCTGGGCCTCGAGCTATCTGTTGCTGGCCGCCAATCTCATTGCGTCCGATCAAACTTCACAGATCGAAAAGCTGCCTGCCGTATCTGCTGAAGAGCGACAATCCGCACATACTGAACCTGTCGCCCCCGCTCAACATGAAGCCCCAGTGGTTCGCCAATAACGTCGCCTACACAATCGCCAAATACGGAATGTCCATGTGTGTTCTGGGAATGTCGGAGGAGTTCCGTGGCCAAGGCGTGGCCGTAAATGCTCTGTGGCCGCGTACAACGGTGCACACGGCAGCGGTGGAGATGCTCAGTGGTCCAGACGGGGCGTTGTATTCTCGGAAGCCCGACATTATGGCCGACGCTGCCTATGCAATCATTAGTCGCGATGCCAGGGATTACACCGGGCATTTCTTCATTGACGATGAGGTTTTGCTGGATGTTGGAGTGAAGGATCTTGCCAAATATGCCTGCTATCCGGAGAATATACATAAGCTGGCTACGGATATATTTTTGGACGAAACTGGACCTTTCGCTAAATTGTAATTGGGCAATATTGTTATTGATCTGTAATATATTGATATGAGGGAAAATGGAAAAACAGCCAATGCTGGGTCTTAACGTCTAAAAAATGGAACTCGCTGAATTCGTTGAACTTATCGCACAAAAATATCGGTATTTTTTTCCAGGCTACCCTGCAAGTAGACTAATTTCGATATATTATAATTTTTCGCGCGAAAGTAAAACAAAATATATCGATTAATCGATAAAAACGTATGTATTTCAACATCACGTCCCTAGCATTGCACATAAAATTCATTTATGTGAATTTCCGCGTGTTTTGTTATTTCTTTCGGTAATTCCCGCATCACATCAGATAAAGTGGGCGACGCAGCCAATAAGTTAAATAACCCGCGAACGGTGCTGCCCATTTTCCAAGATACGCCATCAACTTGAACTCGTGTAATAACGCGTATAGCATCTCGAAATGGCAGCCAGCGTCGTATATTTCCTTTTGCTAATTTCCGCGGCACATAAATTGATCGACGCTGCAAAACTAAACCACCCGCGGGTGCTGCTGCCCATATTCCAAGACAAAGCCGTCAACTTCACCTTGGAGGTGGACGAAAGAAAATGCTACAAATGGTGAGCGTCCCCGACCCGGCTGGACCGGACCGGCATTTTAACCTCAAATTACTAACCTTAAAAAAAATATTTCGCAGGACATCTTCCCGGCAAGACCTTATATCCGTGATGCCTGTGTACCACGGCTTCAGCGAATGCGCCTACGAGGCGGTGGTCACAGTGCGGACTCGCGAGCGACGCCGCAACACGGCCATCGTGTTTGCGGAGGAAGTGCAGACTGGCGCCATGCTGCGCTGCGACGTGATAGTGGACAACATTAGCAGTCTGAACGTGCGGACCGCCACACGCCAGCTCTACCTGGAGGAGGCGCCAGCGATCTTCGAGCTGCACGCCTTCGACTCGCAGGGCAACGAGTTCTTCACCCTCGAGGGCATCGAGTTCCACTGGGACATCTCAGAGCCTGGTAGCAAAAAGCAGCACGCAATGCGCTTCCTCACCTTCTCGCAAAGCCCGTATCATACGGTGCCCCCAGCACTCGAGAAATTCGAAGCCGCCGGCATCAAGGGCTACATGATACTGCTGGAGGGCATCAATACGGGCACATCAAAGATAACCATCTCAATGCCCTATGCCGAGTACAGCCAAGTGAAGCCCCTGGAAATATATATCAGTGTGCTGGCCAATATAATTATCGAGCCTTCCGAGGCTACGATCCTGAACAAAGACTCCATTAGCTTTCGCATTCTGCAGCTTAAAATGGACAGGCTGCACGACATTACGGACAGCGAACAGTACTTCCTCGAGGTGGAGGACGCCGAGGTGGCCAGTTTGAGAGGCAGCGACGCTACCGGAAACAAACTGGGGCGCACTCAGATCCTACTGCGTGATCGAAACATGCCGGAGACAGATAAGAACACTAAGGGCCCCAGTGCTCTATTGACCGTGGCGGAGCCCCATAAGCTGGGCATCAGCCTCCTGCCATATAACAACTGGGTGACGGTCAAGGGGAGAAGCACGAGGTGGTCTTTGACCTTTACGCTCGAGATGGCCAGAAGGTGACGCTGGGCAAGCAGTTTGACATCATCTCTAAGCTAGATGAGTCTCTGTTTGGCCTCATTCACAAAACGACCAACGGCAGCTGTCTGTACGGCGAAGCTTTGAAGAAGGGCACCAGCATGGTGTTCGGCACATACAAGCAGGTGAGTAAACAGTAAAGGCCCCTCCAGTTCTCTTCTGAGACTCAATCTATTGCAGCTAAGAGTGGAGGCAGAGCTGCAGATATTCGATGAGCTGGTTCTCAGACCCACTAAGGTGGTCCTGCCCTTCGACCCGAACAGCATAAAGCCGCTCAAGCTGAAGTTCAATGCGAATGGCGGGGACAACAGCTATGTGTGGCAGTCCGGCAATCCGCAGGTCCTTCAAATCGATGCCCACGGAGTGGCCACCACCGAAATTCGCGACGTGCGACTCTCCAGTGGCACGCAGGAGCAGAACGATGACGGAAGCCTGCTGGCTGCCCACACCACCGTCAAGGTGTCCCTGGCAAAGAACCAGAATGTCGCCCGCTTGGCTCAGATCTACTTTCTTTCGCCGCAACGGCTCGAGATCAAGCAATACAACTTCGAGACGGCCCTCAAGGACTACGTGCTCCTGCATGTAGCTGTCTATGCGCATGCGAACGACTCGGATGTGCCGTACACCAACTGCGATAACCTGCACTTCCAGCTGGACTTCAGCCATCCCATCCTTCAGCTAGAGACAAACGGAGAAACTGAACCGGTTCGTGAAGCGTGTCATGTGCTGAGACTGCGGGCCACGGCTGTAGGCAGCACCTCGCTGCGCGTCTCGTACGTCTTTCAGGACAAGGTGCTCCAGGACACGGTCGATCTGCATGTGTTTGAGGCGCTGAGCGTTCTGAATCCCGTGGAGAATACGCTGATTCTGCCCATTGGCGCGTCGCGAAACGTGATCTATGTGCATGGTCCGCACCGCATCTTTACCGTGGAGGCGGAGCTCATCAAGGCCACCATCTTTAACTCCCAGGTGGTGAAGGTCTCGGAGATTGAGTTTGACACCCAGGACCCCATCACCGCGTTCAATGTGCTGTGCCGAGAGCTGGGCGAGACGGAGTTCACGTACCGCGTGTACAACAACCTGACCACCTCCAAATTCGTCGCCTACAAGTCGAAGGTGACTACCAAGGTGCACTGCGTGAATCCGCGCTTCCTGAAGCTATACGCCAGACAGGAGCTGCGCCAGTCGTGTCCCCTGGAGCACCGCTCCTCGCTGTTGTACCTTAAGAGTCAGGAGAACAAGTTTGAAATCGAGATCGAGGTGCAGGACGCCAAGAATCGCAGGCTTATGAACGTCAGCTCGCTGTGGTTGGAGTGGGAGTTTGCCGCTGGCGACGAGCGATACCATGTCGACAACATTCCCCACCGCCAGCTGTCCGAGGTGGAGCTCTTCCACGGCGTTAGTGTCCCTTCCACCGAACTCCTTGTCCTCACGCTGAGCGAAGTGTCGCCCAACTTCCGCATCAAGGGCACGGTGGTCCACTACAACGACAAGATGCTGGCACAGCAGGACATTTCCGCGGAACGACCTCCCTTTGGAGTGGATATCGTAAGTGGAAAGAAGCACTTGGACAGGCCATCAGTTCCCAACTAACAGCTAACTGACTTCTCTTCCGCAGCTGCAAACGGGTACTAAAACGACGCCATTGATTGAGAACGAGATTAGGTTCCACACGGTGAACAGTACGCTGTTGCAGAAGGATCACATCAGCATCTACCTGTCTCCCTCGTACAGCGAACGTATCCCCATTGCCCAGGGAAGTGGCTTCTTCCACATGGAGCTCTCCGAGTCCGGTATCGTGAATGTGGTGCACGACGAGAAGGCCGGCATGCTGTTGCTGACGCCGCTTCGTCTGGGCCATACGCGTCTCGAGCTGACAGACCGCTGCCTGTTGAACGAACCCAGCCACCTGTCCATTTCCGTGGTGGGCATCGGCTCCATCAGCGTGGTCAGCATGGATCGTGTGGAACGCACGAATTCAATCGAAGCGATTGTGAAACTCTTCGACACCAACGACAATGTGCTGCACGTGGATCCCCAAAAGCTGGCTGTCTACGATCTCTCCGAGGTGGTCTTCGATCCGACCATATTGGGCGTGCGTCTGGAAGAGCAGCACAATCTTGGGCCTGGCCAGATACGGTACAGCATCACCGGCAACAATATCGGGGAGACGAAGATAGTCTTCCAGTCCGGCAAGGGGTCGCAGCTGGTGTCCAGCGAGCCGATCCTTGTCCAGGTATTTGCCCCGATCCGGCTCTACCCGCGCGACTCCACACTCGTGATGGGCAGCAGCATCCAGATCTCCTACCAGGGTGGTCCCCAGCCCAACACCAACGTGATATACACCGTGGAAAATGAACAAGTCGCGAGTAAGTACCAATTAAAGGGACCTTTACGATCAAGAATGTCTCTAATCTCCTTTCTTATTATTCGCTTAGCCATGAGCTCCGCCATTGTCACAGCCCATCGCCTCGGAGCCAGCAAAATCACCGGAAAGTGCCTGCTCAAGAACCCCGTCAGTGGCAAAGACGAAGTCGTCTCCCAGGACACCATCGAGGTCCGTGTGGCAGCCCTGGCGGGAGTTCAGATCCGCACACCGCTGGTCCGCATTCGCAGTGGTGCCGTCATGCCCGCCACGCTGTGGGGCCAGCCGGACTTCTCTCCCATGGTTCTGGGAACGCTGGAAGACATGCGGATAACCTGGACAGTCAGTCAGCCGGATGTTGTGGAGATATTCAATGTCTTTACCGCAGCGGGTGGGTTGTGTTGCTCATTCACCGTGCCCCGATACGGCATTGCGGCCCAAAGATCCCAGCTCAATGTCCACCCAGTGCACGAATAACAAATTTGAAATGTTCTCCGATGATCCTGCACGGTTGAGCTCCAGTGCAGGAACAGATACGGAACATACATTTGTGTGTCTGATCACCACTAAACTCTTTGTTGCGCTCAAATACTAACATTTGAATGTGGTTCCTCCACAGGAATCGAGTACCAGAGCGGCGACCTAATCTCGGTTCGTGTGCGCGCCTTGAATCCCGGCAAGGTCACAATCACAGCGTCTGTGAGTCTGGGAGATGGTACAAAGCTGCCCGCCTCCAGCGTGGAGCTAATTGGTAAGTGCCCATTCGGCTGAACCGTCCACGGCCGCCCTTCCCCGACTCTGACTATATATATGTTTCTGACAATGGGACCGCAAATTGAAAATGTTATCGTAGTTTTCAAAACACTGGAGCTGCTCGGACCCAAGCCCATCAAAATGGACTCGATTCTGGCGGCGCCACGCAGCACGCTTCAGTTAAAGTCCAACATGGGCGATGCGGTCTATAAGCTGGATGAGCAGAGCAGCGGCATTGTTAGCGTGACGCCAGATGGCATTGTCCACACAAAGGACACCCTCGGCCGGGATCTGATAATTGTAGTGTGTGTGTGTGTGTGTGTGTGTGTGTGTGTGTGGTGCTGCTTATGTGCGACGCTCATGTGCGTTTGCGTTTGCTTTTGTGTGATTTGGTGGTGCCAAAAGCCAAAATCGGCTTATTCGAAATTCCTAAATTGCATTTCCTTTGTTGCGTTCAGGCCAAAACCGTAGACCAAAATCTGCCCATCGGCATCGAGGTGAAGAATGTGCAGTACATCCTGGTGTCCCTGGTGCCCCACATGAAATTCAAGAAGCTCGAGCACAAAATCCCGCGCGGCATGAACTTCCTGTTCAAAGTGTCGCTGCACGACAATTTGGGCAACGAGTTCTCGCACAACATCGAGGACGCCAATGGCCTGCGCTACGAACTGGCCACCAAGGATGTGGTCGATGTCCAGATCGACAATAATCTGACAATTGCGGTGAGTGTCCATTTCAGTGTAGTGTCCTGCCCAGCAGAGGCTGTCCATTTTTCAGAACTTATATAAATCGGTCAAGTTTTATGCCAAACAAAGCACAGAAAACTTTTCGCTTGTCATATTTGCTGGGCCCTGCCTCCTCTCTCCTGGCAGGAGAGATCAAGCGTCGCCGGGGAGGCAGCGCCAGAGCGCCGAGAAAGACTTTACTTTTGTGGTTTATATGTAAATTTCAACTTGAAGTTTTTCGGGGCAACTTATTTCAATTTCTGTTTCTGTGTGTCACCGCCCCACCACGCTCTGGCAGCAAAAAACCTCTGCATTTTAATGCACTGGATAAAAGCAGAGCTCGCTCGAGTCAGTGCCAGAGCGAGAGACATAGCCAGGAGCCGCTGCCCTGCCACCTGAGGAGTATGTGCAGGAGTATGAGGTGTGAGCTGCGCTAGAAATCTCCAAATCCGGCCGCATGGCACGTCGCCACGTAAAAATGCAGCACATGATGCTGCACGGCGCTGGTCGGGCTGAGGCAGGCGGATTTTTTTGGGCTCTTATAAGTTGCGAGTGACCACAGGCAGGGAGACCGCAAGAGAGGCGGCAACAACACATAATGAAAGCCCCAGCACTCTCGAGGCATATTCCCTGGCCAGGCCCTGCCGTATTCCTTCTGCTAGCATTTGCATTAAATTCAAATGGCAGTCTTGAGTGCTACACAATATTAATTTTGAATACTCACTCGACTCGCCCCACTCCTCTCCACGCACAGCTGAACCTGCAACGGGAGACGAACAACATGATTTCCATCAGTTTAAAGGATACGACGGGCGTTAAGCATGCCGAGGACTATATCAAGCTGTCCGTGGTTGAGTCGAAGAACATCTACCCCACCAAGGTGAGTTGGCTGTGCAGTTAATATGCAGCTTAATTGTGCTGCTGATGTAGCCACAGGATATGAGCAGACAACAGGACACCTGTCTTGCTATGCTAAACCTAAACGTTTCTCAAATTTCAATCCGATTTCTTGTCTCTCCCAACTGCAAAATGCAAAAACCCACAAATGCTCGACTGCTGCAACCGCATGCACATCACATGAACCTGCACCGCGTCAACCTTCGCCTGTGACCAACCTTCAACCAACCATCCAACCAACCATCCGATCCACAGACCATTTTCTCTGTGGGCGACATCATTTGCTTCGATTCACCGCTAACGCTGTCATCGATTTGGAGCAGCTCCAATGAGCAGATTGTGACGATTAATAAGCACACAGGTGAGTAGTTTGTCCTCCCCCCCTTCCCTCAGTTGGGACTGTCTCTTTTCTGATTTTGAATATGATTACGACTACGATTATGATTATGAGGATAGCTATCTTTGATGGTCTGTTGAGTGTTAATTTGATGGCCGAATAATTCGGGATTTGGAATCGAGTTTTCATTGTTGCAAATTTATGCATGGCCCGACTGCCAGACTGTGGATTGTCGAGCTTTGTTTGCACATTGCTGCATGCGCACAAATCCTGTAAATTGGCCTATATTTCACATTCGATTTATTGATAACCCAATTAGGCTTATTTTCGTCTGGTTTAGGAACAACAAAGCCCCCGAACACCAGCAGCGAGCAGCGAGAAGCGAGAACTGCCCAAACCCGGCCGGCCATTCTCATTCTCTGGCAATAATTTGCATTAATTACTTGACTTTCGAACCATAGTTTGCCCCCATGGAGAAACGACATTATGTCGGACAATTGTAAGGCTAGTAAATCGTTTCATTGGATCGATTGAAATATATGTAATAGTAATAGCGTGAATAGTTCGCGTGCGGGAAATCTTTGACGGATATTTGTGCAAGGATATTTTAGGGATTATTATGTTGAAGGTTCCTCGAAATCCCAAACTTTACTCAAGACAATACACGGCAACAAAACCACTTTTGGCCCCCATGGACAGATTTTTTAATACGAGTACAGTGGCAAAGAAACAAGCATCCCTTGGGCAAAATTTCCTTTGAGTTTGGAGTGAGATTTTTCTTTCTTTTTCCCTTTGCTTAGTGGGGATATCCTCGTCATACAACTGTGTGTCCTTAGGCCAGTAGCAGAGCCACTGGAGTTTCCCCACAAACGCTCACAATTCGAGTTGAGCCATTGCCGGAATACGGGTAAACCCCTTGACAAAATTCCAGGCGCAAGCCAGCTAAGCGTAATACATTATTCATGGAAGACAACTTCTACCCACGCAACAAACAAATGAAGAAACGCAAAGGAAAATACAATTTTTCACACTTTTCACGTAGCAAGAAATAAAAAGAAAAGGTGGCAAAAAGCTGGGTGGGTGGTGGTGAATAGGCAAACAGCCAAACAGACAAACAGCCAAGCAAACAAACAAACAAAATGGAGACATTTAACAGCCAGCAAACCAGAAGACAACAAAATTGTAGGCAAGGCGAAGATGTGATTTTGCTGTGGCTTGCTGCTTGTGTTGTGTGCTGTTTTCAATACTATTATTTTTAACTGGAAGTTGCACTCAAGCATAAAGATAAAGTATCTAATGCCAGCCAAGAAGAAGAACTTACCAGGTGAATAGCTCTGAAAGTTTTTACCAAATAAAGAGTCCTGTAACTTCTTGTTCCCCAAGACCGAAGCACGGGCGGTAGTCGTAGTCCCCCCTACTTTAAGACAATATATCCACAATGAGCTTTAAAAATTTGAATCATTACCATTTCGTCATCTGTGGAGTTCCACTGACCCCTGTATTCATTAACTTGTTGATGGGGTAAACTCAAACTTTGCTTCGGGTCGAAATAAAAAGTTTGCTCAAGTTGAAATCGGATCAAGTTGCTGCTTCCATTTAAGCATTGTTTGTTCAGTTACTTGAAGCTACCCGGAAGCACTCGTAGCTGGCAAGGATGTATTGTACTTTACTATGTGTGTTGTATGGCACAGGCAGGACAGGTTGGACATCCTACTTGTACCATAATCCACCCAATGATGCCCCATCAAATAACGTATTTTGTACAGTTTTGTCTGGATGTTGCACACCTTTAAGAATGTCCCACTTTAAACTGACAATTTAAATGGATTATAAGCATATATTTATTACAATACTTAAAAATGCAATCACTTCAATTCAGTAGCAGTCGTTGTATATTCCCTGAATACTTCTAGCGGGCATGTGGACTTTGGCATTCCCTTTTGTTTCCTTTTTTTTTGCAACACATGTATCATGGATGTATGTATGTATGTATGTACACATATGGCAGTACTCCCGACGAATGCCCCAATGGAGTTTCGTGCAAACAGAGGTGGAAAATGGAGTGGAGCTGTGGCATGTGTTTTACCTACTGCACGAGTAGAAACGGATGAATTTTCTCAGTTCTTCTCAGTCGCTGAATAATTTAAGTTTCGAAGCTGGCTGCTGCGTGCCCCTTTAATGCCTCCCCTTTTATGAGACTTATTGGAAAGCGATTATTTATTTCCTTTTAAATTTTCAATTGGACTATTTCGCCTTTGTGCAGGGAAGCGACACGAGATCCCCAAGCAATTTATACAGCCAATGTCCTCCACATTTGCGGATTAGTTTTAGTTGAAGTTGTTGTTGTTGTTTCAGTTGTTGTTATAGTTGTTGTTGCTGCTTTTGCTGCTGCTGCTTCTGCTGCTGTTGAATGGAGAACAAAAGTGGAAAATCAAAGCCAGCCGTATTGTGTGTCATGGGTATGAGACAAGGCGGGAGGCGGGAGGCAGGAGGAAGAAGGCGGGTACTGAGTGGGTAATTCCCCAAACAATTAGCCATCTGTTTTCTGGCCGTTGTTTAAAGTTGACTTTGCTCAAACAATGAATAATAATCAAGCTGCAGCCACATACAAACATAAGTATGTATGTATGCATACATATGTACATATATACATCATGCGGTCTTGCCCCAAAGCGATGTATCATGTACAAATGTGTTATTCCGATGAACAACAATTTAAATTGGTTCGCTTTTGTTATTCCATATTGACTGACACCTGCCACTGCCTCTTTCTGGCTCTAACCCCAAATATTAATCATGCCTCGGTTGCAATTTGCACATTTGGGGCACACTTAATTGATTTTCGCCACATTCCCTTTCTTTAAGGCACTGCCCGCGTGCTGAACCATCGCCACAAGGAGGGCGAGAAGATTGTTATCACCAGCGGCGATGAGGCCAATCGAGGGGGCTTCATCAAGTACGATCTGGAAGTGCGCGAGTCGGATGCGGTAAGTGGATGGCTGCGGCAAATATGCATCTTCTCTCACCCTTATCTTGCCTTGCAGATTGTGTTTGTCAAGTCGCTGGACATTTTCAGCGGCTCCGTGTATAGGGGACACTTGGTGCTGCGCAACCACATGCAGTCCGAGAAGTACAGCAACCTGGTAGGCGAGGGCGTGCCCATAGATGTGATTCCTGCTAACGCTATTTCATTCCCAGATCGCTCACAATATAACAAAGTGTGCCGCTCAGATGGACAACGTACCCGTGGATGTCTTCGCCTGTCGCCTGGTGGCCAAGGACGCACTCGGCCGGCAGCTACTGAAGCTCTACAAGGCACAGCCCATGTTTGATCCCAGCAGTGGGCAGTACGGCTGCCAGTTGGAGCTGCTCTCCAGTTTCGTAGAGCTGCTGGCCGTAGTCAAGACCAACGATGTCTATTTGGAGCTGCAGGTGAGTGCTCGTTCCCATAGTGTTGTCGAAACACAGCCATTTACTCAAACTATTTTTATAACTCGCTCTGCTCCACACAGGCGGCGATGACCAGCGGCGTTTTGGATACCATGTCACTGAAACTGGTGCCGGGCATTAAGGTGATGCCCGAATCGGTCCAGGTGACCGATTTGAAGCCACAGGAGCTGCACATTAGTGGGCTGGACAAGGCGCTGCACAAGCTGCAGGTGAGTGGAACGAAAGAGAGTAATGCATGCTTCGGGCTGTTCGGAGACGACGCACTTTGCTCCTATTTGCGAGACAATCATAAGTACAAGTGGGAGGGCCAGAAGGAGTCGCACTCGCACTCTTTGCGGTAATAAAATACAGGAAATTGCTTTACAATGTACTCCTCCACTGATGTTTCCAGCCAATGCCATCGCCAGTGGCCCTGGCGGCTTCTTCAAAGTACAATATTATGTACGACAAGCGCTGAGAGTGCTCTTCGAATTCAACGGAGCGAAGGGACGGACCAGCCAAATACTGTTCCATGAATTTAAAAGTTCCTGCTCATGAACTGTCTGTCCTTGCCGGCCAGGCAGCCAGCCAGCCAGCCAGCCAGGCAGCTAGGCAACCATACCATCCATTGTTGCCACTGTTGTTGGGCCGCAAGAAATGCCGCAAGTTGTAGTTGGAGCAGCCGCAACGGCAAGAGACAAGGCACCAGTGGCACCACCACAAGAAGGAGCGGCAGCAATGCAATGCAATGTCAATGGAAGGCAGCCCCAGGCAGGAGGCAGCCAGTCCACATAAAGCCAGCCCCCCCTTCTCTATCTACCCTTGGAAGACAGAGCAGAGCAAGTCGTCTCGCTCTTGTCTGAAAAATGCAAAATGACAGCATTTTGCTTGACTTCCGTTTCCGGCTAGCTTGAGGCTTTATTTGCCCTGGCATTCAGTAAAATATTAGCTGCATTTGCAGCAACTCTAATTACAGCAAAGTGGCCATTTGAGATATTCAAGATAATTTGCATTTTCGGACAAACCCCCGGACAAAAGCAACAGCAACATCAACATTAATGCTGCCGACTCTGAGAGTTTTGTGGCTTGAATATAGCCTAGTGATCTGGCTGCATGCTGGATGCGGGAGTGGGGGTTGCGACTGGTGGTGATGATTGGCACTTGAATGCTCAGTTCGCCACTCAAAGAGCATCAACTGCTGCAACTTGAATGTTTGTTCTGGAGTGGCCACTGGGAGAGTGGATGGGCGCTTAGCAGCTGTCATCGGTATGCAATGGCCATTGTCCAGTCGGACAGTGGGTGCTTTGCATTGTTTGAGCTGTCTGTGTTTTGTCCCTCTGTTTGTCTCTGGTGCAATTGAGCGTTTTATTGGTGCAGTGCAGTACTCATCTGAGAATCGGGGTCATATGACTCTCGCAAGTGGTCCGTCCGTTGCGTCCATTCTCCTCCCCGATAGCGATGATCGCTTATAAACACTGCCTTAAATGGTTCGCTCTTGATTATTATTATCAATTAATTATTTTAAAGTTGATGCACCGGACAGGCAGCGTCATCAGGTTCGCACACACACACACACACACACAGGAGACAGACCGCAGAAGACAAATTATGTGGCTGTCAATTTCAGTGCTCTCGGCACATTTTATTAAAATTCACATTTTCAAACAGACGACTGTAACCGCACTCCCCCGCACTCCCGCACGCACTCAGATGCTTCGATGGGTTTAATAAAAAAAATACATTGGTCTGCATAATTTTAAATTAATTATTCAATATTCCCTTGCGTGTATGTATTATCGATGGACTAATAAGGAGTTGCTTTTTCAACGGGTTTCGTCGCAGTTGCTGTTGTCGGCGATATGCCGACACTTCCGTTTATTAACAATGTCGATATTTTTTCCAAGTACTTATTAATATGCATTAATATAATACATACATACATATATGTATATGTAGTAAATGTGTACAATGCATGTGTGGGGTTTGTTCCGATGTCAGCAGTTGTTCTCGATTCACATCCGCTGCCCGTTATAACTTATTTCCATTGCGGGGTCTCAAGGGCATATTGGAATGATAATTATGAATATCACATGAATACTATACACATGTATGTATGCACATCCGAGTAAAAAAATTTTTTATTTGTTGGCTTTCATCCCCTTTCTTCGGCGAGCTTGCCATTTGCAGTCATCTGCAGTCAGTTCTTTATGCCATATTCATATGAACCACAAAAGGGTTACTATACTGATCCATTTTTATGGCCTCTGTCATCTCACACGCTCTAGAGAAGCGTACAATTATGTCGTAAAGTCCAATTGAAACCATATAACTTTTACCAATTGACAATTACTTTGAAGTAATATAAATAAGAGCAATAATCCCATGATTTATGGGGTTATGGGGTTGCAGGGAATCCTACTGTCGAGCACAACGACTGCCACTGACTATTTATTGTGTAAATTGAATAATTAATTTCAAATATTATTAATTTTTAAATGTAGCAAAAATGCACAAACAGATGCGTTTGTCTGTGGGCCCAATAGATTAAAGTTCATTTGCTATATTTTCTCTCTCTATATTTGCTGCCACAAAATGCTGCAAGAAGCTCAGATACTTGTTGATGAGCAAGCCTTCTTCTTCAATTCCTGTTTTTGTGCAAATGAAATTTGATTTAAATATTTATTCAAGGCTCGAATTGTTGTGCTGCTGCAGCTGCAGCTGCTTCCTTCCATTCTATTGAGAGAATTAAGAGTGTTGGGCAAATATTATCAATTTCAAAAGATGTTTGTCTGCTCTGTAGCCTAGCAGGTCGCAAGGCAATGCCCAGTCCCCCCCTACCTGACTGACTGACCCCCCGGTCAGAGTGCCTGAAACCCTATCCGTGTTCAACATGCAATTTATATTTCAAGTTTCAACAAAATGCACACAGAAGAAGTGTGCTCTTTGAGCGTGACATTTATTTGAGATTTTATTTTTAATTAAATGATTTTGCAGCACATTCAGATATCATAATTCATTCAAACACAATGCAATCCCTCTCCCAGAGTTTCATCCCAGAGTTTCTCCCTCCTGCTCTCCTCCCTTTGTGCGTTGGATGCTAATGAGTGCTTATTGAATTTCCTTGGAAGCTTTTAGCGTGGGCAAAATGGGCAAAAGAAACATGTTGAAAAGGAATCCATAATAAATAAATATACACATGTACACATACATACTCGGACACACTATACATACTCTTGTTTAATCGATAATCTAAATTAATGAAATAAATGTCTTTAATCCACGGACGACAGGTCAAACCATCGAACAAAAAATATTTTTCTTAGATTTCATTGAGCACGGCCATGGCATCAGCAAATATCGATTGCGATTCTTCGAGGACTTTCCGCTGGATGAACACTTTTACGTACTAATCGATTCCCCGGAAACGGAGCAGGTCGTTGAGGTAAGATATTTATATAAATCCATCCCAGAGCTGTTTAATCACAATCTCATATAGCAAAACAATAGACTGGGAAGCGAATTTAAAGTGTTGTGCCAATGATACCAGCAGACAACAGAGTAACGATTTCGTAATATTTCACCAAAAAAAAAACGTGACTTTTGACTTACATATGTATGTACATATGTATGTATGTCTACCATTGGGTATTTTGAGCGTATTGTTTTCTGCGAATGGATGTAACAGGCAGAGGGAACAGGCTCTATCTGAATTTCCTTAAGGATGTCAGACCCCAAAATAGGAATGTCATGGCTGGGTGTTGCCTCTAGTCGGGAAATGGACAATATGAATTCCAACCACTTTGTTGTGTGTTTTGGTGTGTGCTGCGTATGTTCAATTTGGTAAATTTTCTTGCTCGATTTCGCTCTGTCTCTTTTGCAACTTGCAACAGTCGAGGCAGCAGTAGCAGCAGCAGGGAAAAGCACAAATGTAAATACTACGCTGCCACTCCATCGCCATGGCCATTTCTCATTTGCTACCTGATGCCATTAGATAGTGCAAACACGCTGATAGCCAGCCGCGTATCAATTTGTTGCTGCGGAAACTTGTTATCCCCAACCCCGGTTTTGGTGGCGCCTCAAAGTGAAATACAAATGGTCTTTCCAGAGTCTTTCCAACGGAATCGAATAAATAAGTTTCGTTTATGCACCCCGAGCATGGTCATTGCAACTGACCCAACAGCAACAGCAGGAACAGCAACAGCAACTGCAACTGCAACACCAACGGAATGACGTCTGTCTTGCTCAACCTTTGGCAGAAATTACATAAATTTCTGCTCTTCCCGAGCCATAAAGGGTATCTGCAACCGTTTGGCCTATAAACAAAGCCAGAATCGTTAGCTTTGTGGCTTTGTTCTGCCATTGTGGCATCCAACACTGGGTGGGGGACGCTTCAATGCCAATAAATTTTGGCCCGTAAGTCGATAGAACGCTTGTTGGGTCATTCGGAGAGCAGCGAAAGTGTCCTGCAGATGCTTCTGCCGGCATCGGCTGAAACTTACTTCTGATACAGGACTTAAAGATGATTAGTGGGGGCCAGTAGTGGTGGTGGTAGTGGGGTGGGATTTACTATATGAACTTATATCTGCTTATAATTCCATTTGCTTATTTGTCTTTGCAGGTGCCCATTGTGGGCAGCACAATGCTGGCCCAGAAGTGCGCGGACCGTCCCTACGGCGGACCCCTGGTCCATCGTCTGTTGGAGAATATTGGCTTCCTCGTCACCACGACTGTGATTGTAATCATATCGATATGGGGTAAGTATGCATGTACATATAGTACACATACATAAAACATTCTATTGACCGAGTAAATTATGCACAATACTAAATTCGGCCCGGACTGGCTTTGTTAGAGTCGAAGCCGCCTCATAAATCATAGGAAAGGACCGAACTTGGAGTCTCAAGTTGCTGTTGCTGTTGCTGCTGCTGTTTCTGTTTCTGTTGCTGTGGCTCTTGGTGCTGCTGTTGTTGCGGTTGTTTGCAGTTAATCGCAAATTCCATGAATTTTTAATCAGCCCCTGGCTGGAGGAAACGGAACAGGAAGAAGATCTGGTACTGGAGCTTGAGCTGCGGGCCAGAGAGAGGAGTATGGCATCCTTGAGCGCTATCCTCTGACGCAGACCATTTTCAGTGGTGACGCAACCTGTATCCTGCGTTTGGGACATCTCTGGGTTAAACCTTGGCCATTTTCCTGCATTTATACACGCGCAGCAGCACGGCAGACAGCACGGCAATCGAGTTGAGTCTGGGGTCCGAAAGTTGTGGCAAAGTTTTCCCTTTTTCGGAGTCGCTCTTTTGCCATTTTTCAATGTACTTCTGGCTTGTTTGTCCCCCCAGCCACCAGACCCCAGCCCCGCGGGGCGTGCAGTGGGCGGAGTCTGATAGTTTTGTGTTATCGCTTCGAAAACACTTTACACCCAATAAAAAAGTGGGCAACACACAACACAACAAAAAACCAAATAAAACGAGTCATGGCTAACCAGGCTTGGCTGGGCGCTTACCTTGTTCGCTTGCCAAAACTCGCAAAACTGATAAGAAGTTTCGGATCTGTTTGGCATGGGATAGTCCACACCACACCCCCTGAGAGGGTGCGTAAACAACTGCAGGAAAGTAGGAGGAGCAGCAACAGCAGACTACATCCTTGATTAATTGCATCTCCCATGCATGGGGGTCCATAGAGTGACGCTGCGCGTATATATCGCCAAAACTTTTATTTCTTTTTTTTTTGCGGCATTATTCTTTCGCCTGCTCACTCACCATCTCTCTCTCTCTTTCTCTTCGTCTCCATTGCAGTGTACATGTCTTGCCTCCAATCGCAGGGCGTCACGCAAGTCAACTCTGAGGGTAAGTTTAATTAATAATTTTGAGTGCGCACAGCCCCCGGGCCAGCAGCAGCAGCAGGAGCGGCAGGAGGAGAAGGAGCATCTGGAGGAGAAGTAGCTTCAACTGGAGATGAAGGCCTGGGCCAGGGAGGACAGGCGGGTAGGCGGCAGTAGCAGCCACGCACAACTTTTGCTACACTTCTCTATTAGTTTCAAGTTTTTAGTCATTTCGTGCATGAATACCAAAAAGTTTCGGGCAGCGCCAGCGATGGCAACCCGAGCGATAAAAGGCGCCGTCTTTGCACTATCATCATCAGCAACGTTGGCAGCATTTACAGAATTTCTTATTTATGACTTGAACTTTGATTTTCAAGCAATTTTTTCTGGCTCCGCCCATCGTGATGGAACTGCAGAGTGACCCACAGAAAGAGGATGCTGCCAGCTGATGCCAGGCTGCCGCTCAAAGCGTGCTAATCATCACTGGCAGCTCATTCAAATGCAAAGCACTCAAAGGCGGCCCTGGTGGATGCCACTCGAAGAGTGCACTCTGTCCAGAAATCTATCTAATCTAGATCCTAGAGTTCAAAGGCTTGCCTTGCCTCTGGAAAGCTTTGTGCTCTGGGGTCTGTCTGTTGCTTTTTGTCAGCTTTCTCCTCAACGGAGCGGAGCCTGCATTGCGCACTCTCGAATTACCTTAATTACAAAATTAGTCTAATTACTCAGGATTTCCCCCAGCCCTCCTCTAATGAGGGGATTGCGAGGTCAGCAAGTCGACCCACTCGCGCACCGCGTCCGTTGACTGCCCTGCACGTAATTTTCACACTAATTTTAATAGCTAAATTATTTGTTGTTCCGCCCAGTGCTGGCGAAAATGCCCCATTCCGTCTCCTCCTACACCCCCAAGTGACTACCAGGCTACAAGGACTAATTACATGCTTGGTTCGTGCCTCGGCACAAGGGCGGGCGGGTATCGATGTTGCTCCCGAGGAGAAATGTTTTATGGGAGCATGGGATGTATTTTGATTTCGCTTTTGTTTTCCATTTCCTTGCAGTTTTCCAGAAATCGCAAACTAGTCCCACCGTAAGTGTGGCGTCATATTCGAGTCGAGACAATTCATTTGACGGTAAGTTGTGCCTTATATACAAAATGATTGATGGATTCATGACCCCTGTGACATGCTCTTTCGCTCTTTTCAGACTCGCCAATTCGCCGTAATTATTCTTATGGCCGTCGAAGGAACAATTTGGACAACTCAAACGACTCGTATGTGTACGGCCATCCGCGGCTCAACTCCCCAAACAGATCTGGCAATTCGCCTCGTTTTAACTAGCTTGAAAGAGGAAGGATGTTGGCCTAGAAGCTTAGGAAGGAACTATCTGCGATTTATCTGCGACTGTCCTCTTTATTTATATTATTATTAGGTTTTTTGTATATAAGCCTAGGTTCAGTCCATGTTTTTGCTAAGAGGTACAAGTGGGAAGGAAGGTTCCTCTCAAACTTCAAAAAACCCTAACCTATTAGGGATAGTTTGGCAGGAACCTCATGTGGCACTTGACTGTACCATAACAATGTAGTAATGTAATGTCTAGTCTGTAAATAAGTGGAAGCGTAGCCCAGCCAAAGTACAATGTACATATTCTCCAAAAACACTTATCAGTTCACTAAGAAGCATTTATGTTTTACGAAATCCTAAACTAAGAGATTAAATAAAAGATTAAAAGTGAAGTATGCTTGGGTTTGGAGCAGGAATCAACATTCAAGGGGTTGCCTTTCGGGTAACGGCGCGACCCCACCGCTGAGCCCTTCAGGACCAACAGCTGTCGGGCACGTGCAAAGGCACTTCAATTACTCGCCGCTCTCCCACCATTTCTTGCTCTCGCCATCGCGCTCTGTGTCTCTAAAGTGCCATCGGAGTACTTGAACACAATTTTTTAAAGCATTTTTTTCCCGCTCCTACGCTGAAAAGCGTGCTCCGATTTTTGTTATATGCATTTCTAATTAGAAAAGCATCAAGTGAAGTATGCCATTAATTTTACATTTGCGCATTTCAAGTACACCACGCCCTCCCGCTGGCCACTTGAGAAATGGGCGAAGTACTTGACTGCAATTCCGAGTCTCTTCACTCTCGTTTTTCTTTTTGTGGCCCTATTAATTAGTTGCAAAGCTTCTCTGGAACAGGCAATAGGGTCAGCAATCAAATGAATCGAACTCTTCTCTGTGTGTGTGTGTGATGGAGTTTCATTCCCCGCTCTACGGCTAAAACCAGTACCAGTGCCAGTGCCAGTCGTTTGATTTACAGCTTAAACGGGGTCTGGTTCTTATGTGGTTTTCCTCTCGCATCTTTCCATCATTTTAACACAATTTGCTTGGCAGTGAAATGGAAATTTCGTTTCCACTTCCATAAATTATAAATAACTTAATCGTGTCCGAGCGTATTGAACCGTGAGGCCTGGCTGAGGCCTGTGACCCGACATCGAATCTCACTTTCGGGATCTTGAGAGGATTCCAGAGAGTTCGAGTTGACGCGGCCCGACTGCTGAGTCCCTCCTCCTCCTCTACGTTGATTAAGATGCTTCAACTTGACTTCACTCATGTGTTAACATTATACTAGTATAAGTAGTTATGCGATATTTTCTTGTTAGCTCTCTCTGTGTCTCTCTCCGTTGCTTCCTCTCAGTGTGCTTGATTTGCTCATTTCCGGTTCACTGAAATCCAACTGGAGAGTATGTACACATACACAAGGATATGTATATGTATGTATTTCCGTGCATGTGGGTTGGTGTGTGGATGTGTATTGGCAAGCGATACTCTAATCGGATTTGTATGCTTGTGCGATATATGAATTATGGCCAGACTCGCATGCGACAAATGTTGTGCATTTCTGTGCGCTGGCCACTAAGCAAATGAATTATTAAAACAACAATTAGCAGCCAAGGTAATTATTGTATGTATGTATATGTGTGTACATGTACATAGGTACATCCATGCATAAATAAATATGGAGTATACAAACAAGCTCAAATGTTATTCCAAATTACTCATACGCGCATAAATCAGACCATGATTATGAGAATACTACTATACATATATAACAGTTGCCGACTTCATGACCGTAATCGATTGCAGCAGTAAATTAACATTGAATTTCGTTACTTTATTGGGTACACACGCCCTGCAAACCCCAGTATGACTTCCTCTCTATTTGATTAATCTGCCGTGCTGCCTGTGAGGAACACTAATCATTTCTCCCGCTGCCTTTGATGTTGCTGCTTTCTAATTAAAACGAAAGCAACAGATAAGGAATCAATTAGACAGCCAAATAGGAGACTAAACATGCGCAGACTTTCCAGCTGCTGATGCTGCAAGTTCTAATTAATTACGAGTGCCGAGTCTCCATATATGTATATAACTGACTTGCCCTTGCCACCACGTGTGTGTACATGCGGGTTGTTTTCATTCCATTTCATATTTCGTCGAGTTGCTCTTCATACTTACTTGCACGTAACTCAAATGTTAACCACACCCAGACACCCAGAGGAATTTCAATTATTTTCCTCTTCAACATTTTATAGAGCCTGAGCCTTCTCCGACAGGTCCATAAATGAACAATTAAACGTGAAATTTTATTTAGGAATAGATCTTTAATGGGAGCACTTTGCCCCAAGAGGCAGGCATTCATCGAACAGAAGAAATGGAGAATTTCCAAATGCACTCCATGATATAATTTTCAACGGTGCCACAGGAATTCAGCACGCCCATGCAACATTTGAACGCTGATCATTTGGTTTGATCCTCAAGTACAAACTAAACTGGAAAGCGTTCAAGGAGACGGTACGTACATATGTACATCTGAGGTACAGTCTTCTTTCAAAGCTCTTTTAGAGCATAATTTCATAGATTGTATTTAACATTTCGTGTTCTGCCTGCGCCGTGGCGGAGTAATAAACTTAAGGCGACACACGCCATTACCAAAACAAAAAGTAAATAAATAAAATTTCTTTATCTGGAGGCCATAAAAATACAATTATCAAAGGTGAGCTATACATAAAATAAAACTTAATACACGAGTGGGTCACATCACAAAATGCCTTCGATAATGTGGCACTGAGACTTTGGTGGTTCAGAAATTTGTGGCTATAAGTTAACTATGCCAATCGCTAAATGTTCTATTAAACTAGGCAGTCAGACGTTCGATTTGGATGGTAGCATGCTTCACGTGGTACTCGGGACCGCTGACAAGCTGCGTGGCCTGCTGCAGGATGTCCTCGCTGTTGCTCCTTGCCTCTGCGAAGGATGTGTGGGAAATGGATTTAGATTGGTTTTCCCAGCTGCGTTTGGGGGCGGACTTACCTGTGACGAGATGCACCATGAGTACTCGGTGCTCGGCGGTGTGCTGCCAGACATTCAGATGATGCACCGATCTGTGAAGGGCGGATAATCAGAGAGTAAATTATCGCCCCACTACTAATCACAGGACACTCACCTTACACCCTCGATGCTGGCCAGCCCACGCTGCAGAGCGCGCAGAGAGAGGTTCTGCGGTACGGCGTCGAGCAGGATGTCTACCGACTGCCGGAAAAGTGGCACCGTCGTCAGAATCACAATCACCGAGAAGAGTAGCGTGCAGAGTGGATCCGCATACTTGGCGCCGGGCTGTTCGGGTCGGCAAATTGAATTAGCAGAGCGCAGTCAAGGCGTGTGCATTAATTGACTTGTCGTCTAGACAGGGGGCAAGAACTCACGCAGAATTTGATTAGGACGGCGGCCAGAAAGACCCCTATGCTCTGCACCAGATCGCCAATCACATGAATCATGGCCGCTCGCAGGTTCAGGTTCTCCTCCATGTCCAAGGGCTGCGGAGGGCTCATCTGTTGTCTGTTGGTATGCGAATGTGAATCGAATCAGAGTTAATGCAGTTTCAATTACAGCAGCTGTCAACTGAATTAAATTCGAATCACTTGCAGTAAAACAAACAATTGGCAGGCGACCGCAGTCCGGAAAAGGTTTATCCACATCAACCACGGCTGTTATTGCTAACTCGAATTCGAACACCGCTGGCCAATTGCTGTTGCAGACTCTGAATGCCATTTGAATCAATATTTACCCTTCATGCTTAGGCCTCCCCCCTGTCACAATGCGCTCGAATGGCTTCGAGCCATTTGATATAGCCACATTATAGCCATTTCCAATTGTTGCTCTCGACTCGTTGGCCGTCGTCGCCATCAAAGAGCTTTCGCTGCCTGCGGCTATAAGCGCGTAGGAGCCCGAATGGGAGTTTGAGTTGGAGTCAGAGTGGCTGTGGCTATGCCCGTGCCCGTGCCCGTGACTATGACTGTGACCGTGGCCGTGCCCATGTCCATGGCCGCCTATGCTCAACCAGGAGCCATGCAAAACGAACATCATCCTGGATATACGGAGATAGTAACAGAATAAAGTGGCTCTTTAGGTGAGTTTTGAAGGTTTATGAGGGAACGCAGCATGACTAATAAATTATTGTGAACTGGTAACTGTTAATATAAAGAACTCACACAATATTGATGGCAATGCCAATCGCTGATATGCACATCATCACATTCACATCCAACTCAAAGTCCCGGGAATATATCCGTTGAATGGCAACCACAACGAGTATTCCAGTCAGCAGCCAGATGCCCAGTATCGAGGCCAGGGCACCGATAACCTCTGCAAAGCGAGAACACAGAATCATCATGAAAATAGTGTTGAAAGCTGGCCAGTTCCCGGCACAGTTGGGGTTGGGGTTGGGGTTGTTGTTGGGTTGCCGTTGCCCCGTGCGATGGCAGACAGATGGATTTGCTTGACATAAATGCAATTATTGTGGGTCATACTTCAAACCGTCAACCAGCTTAGGCGAAGGGGTTCCAATTGCAGCAGAGGCTTTCTGAAGGATTAAATGGGCGGGTCTGGATGTCTGTGCGGCTGAACCTGTGTCTGTGAGGCAGCAACAACCCGACAACAAGTTGTCCACTCATTAGCATAGTGTCGACCCTAATTGGGTACTTACCACAGCGTTTGTATCCAAAGGACATGCGCTCGTCCGGCGGTCGGCCGCCCAACCAAATTGCAACCAGCCCGATGACGAAACTAATACAATCAGTTGCCAAATGGGCGGCATCGGTCATAATGGCCAGGCTTCCGGCCACGTACCCGCCAAGGAATTCAATGATCTGCGGTCATTGCCATCAAGTGTGGTTATCGTTGAGCATCGTATTTGTAGTTGTTGTTGTTGTTGTTGATGTTGGTGTTGGTGTTGTCGTGGGGAATGAAATTTATCATAATTAAATCAACAATGGGCACTCCCGCATAATAGCCAAAGGAGGTATTTGTATGTGCGTATCCGTGTCGCTGTTCGTGTCCGTGTCCAAGCACTCACCATGAATATGCAGCAGAGGGAAATTGCAAGCAGAATTTTAAATTTGGCCTCCTGTGCCGATTTGCTCTTTAGGTTCGCCCCAAATCCCGGCTGGGAGCTGCGGCATTCCCTGTCCGCCCCCATCTCCATCTCAAATTCCATTCGCGCTGCAGTGTCATGCTCGTGCTCCGAGTGCTGCAAGTGACCGCACAAATTGCTTATAAATATGAACGTGTGTGTGTGTGAGGGGGCACAGTCGTCAGTACAGGAGCGGTCAACAAATTAGGGGTGCCAGCCACCCCACTTATGTATGTACACACATAAATACATATGTATGTATTTATCAAGCTTTGAAGCACTAACTAATTTTAAATCTACAATTCCTTGCAATAAAATTTATATGCGACTTGTGCTGAAAGAAGATGCAAGCAATTCATTAACCTATTACTCGTACTCGTACTATCGTGTTGATCCCGACTGTACCCGTGTTTGAGTATCTACATCTGTGCTTTTGTATCTATGCATATAAATAGGGCGTGGAGCACTTTCGTTGCATACCACAAAGGGCGCCTAACTGCTCTTTCGGATACTGCTTTAATTATTAACAATTAAATTTTGCTCACCAGATTGCTGGCACTTCCTTCGCTGCCGCCCAGCAGCGGAACTTCCCACGTCTGCTCGTCCAGATCCCGGATGGCTTTACTTCCTATTCCTGCCACTCGATGGCTGCTTTCGAGGCTATTGTTGTTGTTGAGGTGGTGCTGGTGCTGGTGATGTTGGTATTTGGGACTATCATTGGTCAGATGAGCGGCTCCTCTGCCAGGCTGTCTGCTGTCATGAAGCTCCTGCTCTGCGCCCGACTGCGGCTGATTACCATCAAAGTAAAGCGAAAAACTCTCATCGTAATCATCTTCATGTGCCGTGGGGGCCTGGGCGCTGTCGAGCTTTTGATATTTTGACATGGCCTCGGTCTTTGGTCTTTGGTTTTGGCTTTGCGGTGTTCTTTGTTAATATTTTGTGTGTGCGTGTGTGCTGTGTGCTGTGTGCGTGTGCCTGTATCTATATCAGCCTTTGTTTAGTTAACACAATGTGAGCATCGCATTTATCATAATTAGTGTGCGCACTGTGCCCCGGCATATGTCAAATGAAATCAATCTACTCCAGGCATTACTCGTACTTTTCGCGCAACTCCCAGCTCACGTCCTCTCAGTAAGTACATACATTCTGTGGAAATGTTTAAATGTTTATATGATGATGATTCAATAAAATACGTATATTTCTAGAAGCTTTTGGGCCTACTAGGTTTTCATTTGATTTTCCTTTTGCTTTGTCTTTTCTAGGAAATTCACCTCAACTATCATGGCATGAAATCCAAATATCACTGAATAAGAGTATTCAATGAAACTCTTCTCACTCAATAAAGCTACGTCTGAAGTAAGTATTCTTTAGGAATATCTATGGTATGTTTTTCTGGATACTAGGGTGGTTGGTTGTATCTTTGTTCATTTGTTCTAAGCTCCAAAGCCAACATATATTTGGGTCCTATGGTGCTATCGTGTCATAATGTGTACACGAGTCGATTCGTTGACAGTTTCTTTTCAACCTTTGTTTGAATGCTTATCAGCGATAATTGGTTGTTTGGTTGTTTGTGTGCGTTGTGGTTATGTTCTAGGGCCTCTTGTTTCTGCTGCTTCAATTTTTTTTATCGTTGGGCTTGTTTTATGTATGGGGTCGCACACATTTGTTGCTCCACTGCCTTGGGGCACTTAAGTTTGCGATAAGCCCCACGTTTCCCCCATTGGGGCTGTCCATGTGGCAGTAGCGAAATTACTTGAAGACTTTGATTAACTTGTCGGTTCCCGGTGGTGCCCGGTGCCCAACTCCACTCCACTTTCTACTCCGCGTACTTCCAGTTGTCTTAGAGACTGTTTTTCGGAGAGGGTAGACTTTTATTGAGGGGCAGGCACTTAAAGAATACATGCATACATGTACATATGTATACACAATGTATGTATTTGTCTGGCGTCTCTCGATAAATCAACACGATAAGATAAGCCTTGTTAGATCTGAATCAGCGGCAAAAGGGGTATCTGGGGGATCTTGACAGCTGAGAGTAGAAAAGCTCGCGATGAATTTTTAGAGAATGCTCTTGAAAATGAATAGTATTGCTTTCTTTTTCACTCTCATTAGAGTCACGACAATTATGGAACTCTTTAGGTCTATTGGCTGGCGTTTTCCTGCGACTTAGTTGGGGAAGGGCATGCTCTGAATGCTCTCTTGTCGGGCTCTCTTGTCCGACAAGAGAGGTTTCCATGTAGGTATGTACATATGTATGTGTGTACAAAGATTCTCGTACATGCATACATAGGTATATGAACAAATCAATGCGTTGGTACACAGTATCTACACACGAATACTACATATATTCAGACTAATTCCCGTTGAGTATTGATAAAAAATACGTGCGTCTGGAGTACTGGCGTCTCCTCATACTCTCCCATACCACCCGACCTTGCGGGCCTTGAAAAGCAGATTTCAAATTAAATTTATTGTTGACAGTTTCTCTTTGATTTGTTCTTGGTTTTATTTATATTTCGGTTTCATTTAATTTCCATTTATAACAGTTTATTTATGGGACAGGGCAGAACTGAGAGCTGAACGTGCTCGTGGGGGCTTCCATGCTCCTGCATATTTTCCATTGTTATTTTTAGTATCAGAGAAATGGGAAACAGAAACCTACTATATATGTATATCGGGGCTGGGGGAAAGTGCCAGGCAAATCGAATTTGCATTATCTTTTCCCACACTGCACCTGCACTCTGCTGGCGGCAATTGCAATACAAAAATGCTAAATACTAAAGGGAGAACAAGGGAAAATCCAGCCACTAAGAGAAGAGAGAACGTGCATTGACCTTCTCAACAGGTTTGACTCTCCCAGTGCGTAATGAGCGTGATTAGCGCTCTCTTTTCATCTGCTGCGGATGCTGCTTGCACTCTATGTTTTTGTTATACCCTGACGGAAGATACAATGATTTTGACAATTTGTGTGCCAAACAGAGCAGAAACTAATTAAACTAACTAAACAAGTTCTATTTTTATAAAACCATTGGAAAATCAAGTAATGCCCAAAATATCGTTGCATATGCAGTCAAAAACTTCACATTTAATCCAAAAGGAACAAAGCATTACTTTCATGGAAACGAAAGGGTATGCAGAGCTCAGCTCTAAAAACCAATTTTTTTCTTCTTGTTGTTGGTGTTGTCTGCCAGCACGTGAAGAGCCGGCTGCTGAGTCAGAAAGACTGGAGGGAGACGGAGAGAGCGAAACAGCAATCAAGGGCAAGGCAGTGAACGAACCCAAGAGCCTAAAAAGCGTAATTGAGATATTCCCATTCTTGGGAATTATTCACTGCATTTTTCGTTTCGTTTTCTAATTCGCAGCCCTCGAAATTTTTTGTTGATTACTTATGTAAACACCGAGATGTGACGAACGATATTTACAGTTGTGTCGGCTTCGTTTTTGAGGTTTTTTTTAAACTTTAAAGTTGTTTCTCTGCTGCGATCAGCATTTGTCATCGGCTGAGAAACTAAGGAAATTTACACTTTGCACATTGCAATTCTCATTGATAGCGGTTTTTAGATAACTTTTTTACTGCGTCTCCTTGGAAGCCCGTCAAACTCTTTTTAGTTTAATAATTTACGATCGCAAGTCGCAGCATTTCCCGCCGCCAGCAAACGCGCACGTTGTCAGCGACGCGTGAAGTTCAAATAATCAGCGACTACGAACAACGGCGACGCAGCCGACTACAGTTAGCCCAGACACAGAGACACATACACAGCGACAGATAGAGAGAGAGAGAGAGAGAGAGAGAGACAGATAAAGAGCGTTAGCGACTAAAAAGAGAGCGTTGGGGGCTTTTTGATTGCCTCCAAAATGATAATCGCTGAGAGGTGGCGCGTCTAATGTTCTGCGCCAAGATATATTTATTCAGGGTGGAGGCATCCAGGCATCGAGTATATGTAGATAGATACTGGTATCTTTTAGCGTAATGCGAATTGTGTGAATGAAAATATATGTTTATAGTGATTATTTAATAATCGCATAATAAAAGCCTATAATATTTTTTTTTTTATATGTGTGGTTTACTCTAGTGGGAGAGTTCTGTGGGAACTTTCCACCTTGTTATAGAAACACCTTGCTTTCTGCTCGCTCTTTGAGCGCTTTTGCCTCACTTCGAGTGATTCTCCCATTAGGAAGAGAAGATCCCAGTTTGCCTTTGTCACTTTAAAAAAGTATTTTGCTTGATTTATTCGTATCGTGTCGACGGTACTTCGGAAAAGTGTTGATAGCCGCTGATCGGTAAGTAAACAATTATCCATTTATTTGGATTCGTTCGATTCTCGATAAACAAAGCAAATACTGACCGATATGGGGATCGCCGTGGCTTCTGTAAGGGATCAGACAGGCCATGCTGATTGTTTTCTTATTTGCGCATCCAAAATGTGCAAAACATACATAAATATGTACATACATACATACAAATAAATAAATATAAATGAATATGCAACGTAAAATTAATCTCAATTCAAACGATTGAGTTACAGAGATGGGAAATGAGATGAAAATCGTGTGGAAAACAGTACAAAGTATGTACATTGATATGTACAGCTGTGTTCAAAATAATAGTAGTGCTCCTCAACATATTTTCAAAACCATTTTTTAACACTTCCAGTCATCCAAATGAAAACAAATGATACCTTTTTTTGAATAGATTGAATGTATACATTAGAAAACCGAAGAAGTTTCATTAAATTTGCGTTCCAATTTCTTGTTTTGCTTGATTTTGGACGTATACCCATGAAATCTGCTGTTCAATAAAATAGTAGTATTTTTTATAAAATCGAAAAAAATCAACGAAACTTAAATTAAAACCTATAATTCATATTCCTCATGTTTCTTGAGCTTTAATATATAGTTTCTAATCAATTTTGTTGTCATTATGGCCATACACCGGACAGGCATGGGGCCAATAGGGTCCTGCCAACGCGTCAATAGGATTTCAGCCGATTATGCTTAACCCACTTGCCAAAACTTTAGTCTGGTTGACAGATTTGCAGTTTTAACAATGTATTTGACATTCCCCATAAGTTTTAGATGAGATTGGGATCCAGGGACTGAGGTGAACATGGCAAAACCTCAATATTTTCGGATGAAACCCAATTCCTAGCGGGCTTTTTGTGAGGTTTTCAGGTCATTATCATGTTTAAAGATACTTTTGAAAGGCATCTTTCAATTTTAATATGAACGTTATGTATATTAAAGTATATCTGCATACTCAGTTTTGTTAAATACCCAACGCCAGACTGTACCGTACTAGTTCATATGAGCTGAGCCCCATAGGTAAGCCCAGCATATTCAATGCTATTTTTTCCAGATTTTGGGGAAATCGGATTTCTTTGAATGCCAAACATATTCTTTGGCGTCTATCTTACCATATAATACAACCTTACCCTCATCTGTCAAAAGTATTTTTCGTGACTGTGACTCAGGCCAGCCCACAGCGTTTCTGCTAACTTGAGTCGTGGGCTTATGTGCTTTATGACCAAAACGCGTAAGTTTCCAGGACTTTTTGACTTTAATAATGTGTAATCAGTTGTCTACCAACTGTCACATCACTTTCAAAGCGATATAAAAAATTTTTTCATAATTTTTGAGGGTACTGAAGGTTGGGTCTTGCCTTTAACCTTCGTCGACCATCCATGCAAAAGATATGTTTTTCACATAAAAAAATTGATTTTCAGTCTACTTCTTGTACTCAATTGAGTCAAATACAATATTAAGAGTACAAAAACTTATTTTTCAACTCCCTTATACCTCCAACCTTTAGTTTTTGGTCTAACTCTGATGTCTCCTCTTCTGCACCGAGCAATGATTTCTTTTTACGCTCCAAAATCGAAAGTTTCGCTATTTCCAAACATGATTTTCATCATTATATATAACAACTAAATTGAGCTTACGGATTGTGACTCTTTTAAATTAATTTCTATCTTTTTCATTTTTTTTTTGAAATTAAATTATCCCAGCACTACTATTTTATTGAACAGCAGATTTCATGGGTATTCGCCTAAAGTCAAGTGAAACAAAAAGTAGAAAGCAAATGTAATGAAACTTCTTCGGTTTTCTAATGTATACATTCCAATCTATTCAAAAAGGTATCATTTGTTTCATTTGGATGACTGGAAGTGTTAAAAAATGGTTTTGAAAATATGTTGAGGAGCACTACTATTATTTTGAACACAACGTATATGTCTATGTCTATGTGTAATGATATTTACATAGTGTACAAATAATTAAAATGCATATTTATGAACATAGATATGTATGTATATATGTATATTCTACACAAATCAATCAGCGAATAGGTCAGACAATCAAAAATTATAACGGTATTAAAACCGTTTATTTATTTAATAAAGTTAGTTGAACTCGAGATGAATTTCTTAATCGGGGCACGCAATTTTTTAGTTTTTCCCATTATTAAGTCACCTTTACAGCCATCCTAGTTATAGTAAAAAAAGAGTCAGTAAATTACGAAAAAAGAAATTATGATATTAGGGTCCCTTTGAAGGGGTTCAGAAATGTAAGAAAGTAAATCATTGTGGTTAAATCAGTTAATATATCCAGTGCATTTAAATATCAAGTAGCGGTTAAATCGTATACATGCTCACGGATAGCTTTTGCTTTCTGATATCTTTCCCTCTTTTGTAACTGATATTTTCACTTTACCAGCAGAATTTGGAGCTACAAAGAACGTTTTACGGCCTTGCCAATGGCTTTTTTGGGGCCCCAACGTTTTACGAAAATACCACAGAAAAGATAAGATTTCAATTAATAGCTGAGCAGCTTAAATGCCCGATTTCAGTCTTCCGAGTCCTGGCTCTGAGTGCTGAAGTGCTCTCACACAATTTTGAGGTATTAGGTTGCCCGGAGGAAGGAATCGCCATAACTTGAAAATTGCTACTTATCGAAATTGTTAAACACGAAAAGTACAATAACACTGGTGGTCCCACCAGGGTGTACCACCACAAGATATGGCAATGTGTGGTCTGTCTATCTGTCCCTATCTGTCCGTCTGTCTGTCTGTCTCTCTGTTTGCTTACCTGCCTGTCTCATTCTGTCACAACTTGTCTCCGTCTGTTACAGCCTGTCCCCGAAGATAAACCGCAGGAACAGAAGCAGGAGTAGGAGTGTTTTGAAGCAGAGCAAAATAAAAATTCCAAAAATAAATTAAATTTTCTAGGAATTCCTTAGGCATTAGTAAGGAATTTCGGGTACGATGTAAACACTAGTCAGAGCTGTTGCGAATACGCCCCATTGGCATGGAATTGATGAGGAGGTGGATAGGAGGCGCAGGAGCTGGAGCTGGTGCTGGTGCTGTAGCTGAAGGTGGAGGTGTCTGTCAGCGTGTCTGACGGGTTTCTTAGACAAGTCAAATATCTTATGCAAACGCTCCCTACGTTGCCACCCATTTTGTGTCTGACTGTCTGTCAAGTACGTACATACATATATACATACATACATCCTCCTCTTTAGCTCGACTTTCCCCTGGAACTATTGACGCCTAGCTGGCATTGATGATGTTGTTGATTGCGTTTGTTTGTGGGCTGTCTGAAATTTTTACCTCAGCTTTGCTGTGCCTCTGGGCCTGCCTGCTTCTGATCCACCGTGTTTGTGGGTGGGTGGGGTCGACAATCAGTTGCCAGGCAATAATTTGTGTATAGCGGCAGGTTAACGATAAATGACAAACATGAGGCACAGATTAAACATTAAACATTTAACTTCTGAACCTAATCGCATGAGAAAATGCCATCAGTTCACTGGCACACACCCATGTGTACAGCCGTATTGACTACGTATAATTAGGAGAGCAAACAGATTACGCCTCCGGCATGACGTTGCTACTCTGCTCAACCATAGCAACGTTGTCTGGCGTCCTGTGAGCTGGTTGGGCTCCTCCTCGGGGGAGCCTCCGTCGGGTCATAGACAAACGGAAACATCATCCAGCCGCGTAACGAACGAAAATAAGAAGCTACTTTACCAGCATAAAAGGTAGAATAACTCGAAACACACTCGCTGAGACACATCCCGACGTACGTATCATGTAATGGCCCCGGTCCATTACTGCGGGTGGGAGCCTGTGGATGTGGAGGGGAGCAGGCTGGGCCGAACAGGTGACAGGCAAAGTGAATTTAACACAAACTGTCTTAAGCATTTGAATGGCTTTGAGGCCATCCCTTGAGAGTCCCTGTGTGTGTGTGAGCTCTTCTTTGATTTACCGTGAGGCAGGAAGCCGAGACACGTAACTGGACAGAGAAATCACCAACGAATGCGATATCCTTTTGTGTAGAGATGATCTCACACGAAAGCTAAAAGAGCTGAAATTTACCCTTATACTGAGCGGTGGTTCTGATTGGACTACCAGGTAGATATGTATATCTGATTACCATAAAAATATAATAACATTTGTATTTTAGATAAACAAGTTGAACAAGATGATTACAGAAATAATCACTTGTGGATTTGTGGATTTAAGTATTGATGAGGAAAATATTTGTATAACAAATAATTTTTCAGTGTACTTTTGCTTACTCTTGTGGTGTAAACCTTCTCCCTATGTGGGTTACCTTTCCAATGGGTAGAGAATCCTTGAGATTGGCTGTTGATTAGGCTGGCGGGGCATCCATTGACACCACTGAGCCTTTTTCTGTTCGCTTTTTCCAGAGAGCCTTAGGACGTGGCGAGCTTTTTGTTGGCATGATTTTGTGCGTGTGCATTTTCGAGCTTAATTGAAAATTGAGTGCTTAACTTTGATTTTGCTTTCGGCGGAAGCGCTACTCGAAATCCGACTACGCCAACCCCATGGCTCACTGCGTGACGGACTGAGTGAATAAATAAGTGAGTGTAGGACGAGAGGGGACTTGGATGCTGTGCCTGAATGACTGCCCCCGACTGTCTGTCTGTCTGTCTGTCTGTCTGTGTGATGCGATTGTTGATTGTTTGTGTGCGGCGTTTGGCACGTCGAATTTTACAGATTGTCACACACAAGGCTCTGCAAACATACACACACACATACATACATACTATGTACATATACTGCGTTTATTTTTGAACTTTTCTCAATGGCCATATATTTTTTACATCCCTCCCTGTCACGATCTTGTTTTTTATCAACATCTTGCGTCGCATGTGGCGGTGGAATCCCACTTTTTTGTGTGCACGATACTTATGGACTACAAGAGTATTTTGCATCAATGGAAATGTATGTGACAGTCGGAAAGAACCATTTTCAATGCAAATTAGTGAATGTTTTGCTCTGTTTTTTTAATGTCCGTCTTTTTCGTTTGTATAGATAAACACGAGTATAGTAATTGCTCATTACATATTAAAAGAAATATATCCAGAATAGTAAAAACAAGTTCCCATTCCTCTCCCAGTGTGATTTAACATGTGTATTGGCAATGAAACTGCTTAGGGGGTATCAAAAAGTAGGGACGCTCGAATAAAGAGTTGCCTTCTTTGTTTTTTAGGTTTTTTGCAGCTATGGTTTGTTTTAAAATTGACAAATTGACTTGCTGCCCGACCTAGCCACCTCTACCGCCCCAGTTGTTTTTGTTGTGGCTGCTATTTGGTGGCATGCTGCATATACTATATGTAGTACTAAAGTGAATTTATTAAGCACTCTAGGCTGCATCGACCTTTAACCGGCGAGTCGTTCGAATCGTTGGAAACTCAAATCGAATTTAGTTGTGCTCGTAATCGCGTGTGTACGCAAAAAGTACGCAAAAGTACTCTCTTCTCTTTTTTGTGGACACATGCAAGTGAGTGACTCGGTTTTGGTTGCTTTTTGTGTGAGTCTTCACGACTGCCTGGCTGTGGGTTAGAGTGTGTGCTTAATTATGTACGTATGTAGCAGTGTCAAAACATAATGTGTTTGTATTTGCATTTGGCTGTTGACTGAGGTATGCATATTTGGGGATGTGTCCGTAGAATCAGGTCAGACAGCCTCATAGGAAAAGGACAGCAAATAAATGGCCCATGACAGAATAAATAAACCCTATAAACTGTGTAAACTATGGCAGGGATGCGAGCAGACCGCAAGCAGTACTCGTACAGTGCCCAATAAATGGATATGATTTACTTAACTTACACTGCCCAATAAATAGATATGATTTACTTAGACTTGGGGACTGTAAAGGTCACCTTATATAAAACATACATGGGGCTAGAGCTTTTGAGCTAATAACTGAAACAAGAGCAAGTAGGAGTTCTGCACATTAATCAATGATAGCATAAATAATGATACAGCTTAGCAACAACTAATATTGCAGCAGCAGCACTAGCCACAAAGGGAAACGCAAGAGCACAGAAGTAATAATAACTGCAGCAGTACGAGTGTACTCATAGAACGTCAGCCACAAAAAACATTTTCACTTTCGCTTGTATGCATACTTTTCTGAGTGAGTGTGTGTGTGTGTGTATCGTGTGGTTGCTTGCTTTTTGTGGTTTTCGGGAGAACAATGAGACGTCAGGGATTTGAAAAAGAAAGAAAAGCCGGGGTAGTGGATATTTCCACATAATACAGATAACAAAAGCTGCAGTGGAGGTCGAGTTACCAACAAACCGTTGAATGAATAATGAGTGTGGCACAACAAGACGAGGCGCCCGTACGGAAGTCAATTAGCTCAGGCTACGAGTACAACAATTAATAATTATCAAACGGCCCAAATGATCAAACAGACCATAAATGTTGCTGAGTGATTAACAATCGGGTCAGAGCGAAATAGTAGCCCTTTTGACTATGATTCGAAAGTTGCACTGCTGGTCATGTATAATTTCGTCTGCACGACATTTCTTGGTGCGTCTCTCTCGAAGATACCTCAATAGATAACATATTTATAGCCAAGCAACGGTGAAATCAAATATCTGGAAGAAAATATCTTGATCTAGAGACGAATTCCACATATCCAAGAGCATACATATACATGTACATATGTAACAGGGAGTGAGCAAGTTGGCACACTCAAGGAGCATTGCAATGCATTGGTTAGTAGCAGAACAGCAGCAGTAACAGTAGATGAACAGCCGTAACAGCTGAAGCAGATTAACAGCAGATAAACAGCAGATAAGCAGACGCAGAGAAGAAGAGAAGCAAGAAAGGGAAGTAAGAAGAAGATCGAAGCAGCAGAAGTAGCGTGGAACAGTCGAAGCAGAAATCAGCAGAAATAAGCCGATTTAATAGTAGTTACTAAAGCATAATTATTCTTACCATTACCTAAATAATATATTACATATATGTACACACATATATGTACATTTATAAAGTACACTTTTATACAATCCCATGAGATATAATTTCTTTGCAGATCTCATAAATGGTATACTTTGTATTGCCGTATTTAAGTTTTAGAAAAGTAAACATTTTGCGAGTTTTCCATTTTTTTTCTATGGAAAAAATTATTTTACCTCAAGTATAGTCAATTTTCTACATTCGTAATTTTATTGAAATATGTTGTATAATTATTTAATGTCCGCATCCCACTATCACACGACACTCGACACTGGTTCGTGGAGTTCTTGTAGATGAGATGATTAATTTACAATATAAGTGTAGCTTCCGAAGTACCGAGTGCTTTTGGAGTCACAGAATTATGATGCCTTTTAGGTAAATCCACCAACTTTTAGTCAGTTGGATTCCATGCCAACTGAATTTAATTTGAATTGGTGATTCCAAAAGCAGCTCTTTAATGTTTTCTCAAGTTGAATGGTGGATTGCTTATACGAGCAGCTCCAATCAAGTTTAAAATCCTTTTGGGCAATCACTGATGTATTCTTTTTTTTTTGAAATCGCTCCGATACGGCTCTCCGAGCTTTCTCCTACGTATTATTATAGATAAATGCTGAAACAAGTGTCGCTATTTGAACACAAGTAGTTTCCTATTAATTTTGAGTTGAGAGTTGAGGCAATGGGGCAATATATCCGCTTAAATGATGGACTGACTCGTATGGCTAATGTTGTCAAACATTGTGGCATGTACGCGTAGCCGCGAGGAGCCCTACGCAGCAGTTACCCGATTTCATGGCCCATCGGAATGAGTTGAGTGGCACACATCTCTATAACAAGCATGTACAGGGGGGAGGAGACTACTATGAATAGGAGCACCTGAGGTGTTCGGCCAAGGGAGTCTTTACTGTAGAGTAAATCACGATGTGCACAAGAAATGCTGCTTACAAGGTCACCAGGTGACATGCAGCACTCCAGAGGAAGGGAGGCAACCTCCAGCTCCTAGTGCCAAGTCCCAAGCTCCAAGCTCCCATGCCCCATCGCCTGTTTCATCATCAGCATTGGAATCATCATCATCATCAGCATCTTCACCATCAGCAATGGCAGCATTACCATCGTCATCAGCATTAGCAACATCATTGAGAATAAATGCCACGACAACCGGCTACGCATTCAAGTGACTTAATTAAACGTTTTCCTGGCACAGCACAGATAAATGTCGAGCAAGGATGCTGCAGAGCCAGAGCCAGAGCCGTGTGTATCTCCATGTGGGTGAGCTGGCACTGGGTATTGGGAAATTGAGATGGGGGTATGGGGAGGAAGGCAATGGGAAGGTAGGTGAACTCGTTAGAATGAATGATAAGATCTGAACTTGCAAAAGGGAGCTCTCGCACCCTCTCCTTCTCCTTCTCCATCTCTATCTCTATCCACCCTGTGTGTGTTTGTGTGTGTGTGGGAGTGTGTGATGAAGCACGTTCTTATAAATTGCACACGAACGCATTTAGGCGGTGCTTCAATCTATTTGAAATAGATGCACGACACGGGATGCGGACGTCAAGGTCGTCTAGGGGTCGTTAGCACCTTACTCCTCCCTGCCAGGCCAAGCTGTGGCCACAAAGTAGGCTTCTCTAAGCGGGTAAGTGCATTATTAACACTTCAGCACCGAAAGATTCGAGTATTTTTCTTCTTTTGTTGTGTCCAACTTTCGGAGAAAACAAAATTGGAGCGTCCCCCATCATCATAACTAAATACTGGTAGTACTCGTGCAGCAACAAGGCTCACCTACTCGGGGGAGTGTGGAATGGCCAGCGATTCTGTTGCATAGGTTCCAATAGAAGTTTGCCTATGCTCGGGAACTTTTAACGATAAACTACGAGTATAACAGCGCATAAAAGGCAGCGCAAAGTTGGAGGGCAACTTTCTGGCAGAGAGCTGGCTGGAGCTGAAATTTCCTGCTAACGATCAACTTCTGCAGGCACGACTTCCATTGCACGGGCGAGACTCGAAAATTGGCCCGATTTGCTGTTGTTATACCCCCCGGTAGTGCTTTTAGAGTGCTCGGGCATACTCGTATAGCATTGCCTTAGATTTGTTACACAACACAGGTAGAAGAGTGCTGCGGGTGAATCACCCACTAAAATCACATTTAATAAATAAAAAATATTACATATATTGGTTAATAATTTGATATAGTTTAATACCCATGAATCGTATAATATTGCAAGCATTGAATGGAAGAATGGATTGTCTGTTGAACAGTAAGTTACTTTTAGTTCTTTAAATTGGAATAGTAGATGGATTGAAATGGTAGTGAGTATCCCAGAGTCCACCTTCTTGTGTCCATTTTTAGTTCACTTGATATCTTGGGGCGCCACGGGGCGTATGGGCGTTCAGTCAATCGTGCTCCTCACATTTGCTCGGTTAAAGTTGCTGTCGAATTGTCCGTTTAATATTAATTTTCTTTTGGGCGGGGGTTCCCACTTTCCCCTTTCTGTTGGTTGTTTCTTGTTTCTGTCTGTTCAATCGGATAAGCTTCGAAAATGGTTGTCTAAAAACAAGCCAAAAATGTTGTTTGCTTCTTTGAGCGAACTTCCAGGCCCCGCACTCCTGCATCCCTGCATCACTGCATCCAGCGTCCCCTTCTCTGTTGACTTTGTGTGCTGGCAAGCTGCAAGGCTGCTGATAACCGGCAGCTGCAGCTGCAACTTAAAATGCATTCCGGAATGCGATACATAATTTTAATTCTGCCTCAGTCGAGCGTGCAATTGTTTGATAGTTTCTCTGACATGTGCAACGCTAGCTGCATCACGGACGGGGCACGGAGCTCGGGGCACCTTTAAACGTTAAATCGTGCAAGCACCTACATTATTATTATGCGTGAGGCTTCCTTCCAGTGCACTGGTGTGCGCCGTCCAGCTTTTGAAATAATTAAGACTTTTAGTGCTCCAACGGTGTCCCGTTGCAGCAGTGTGGGTGGGTGGGGGCTGGTGGGGTGATGTGTGTGCTAAGCTGACTGGGCCAAGCGGGGCTCGGGGCTGTCGGCCACAGCAGCCGGCAACTGTGACTCTGCCATTACGGGCTGAAAACCGCCATCAGTGCAAAATATGCTAAGCACTTTGAGTGCCAGCAGAGTTGGGCCTGCATTCTGGCCAGCTGTAGGCTCCTGGTGTAGTCCTGGTCTGGTCCTGTGCTGGTCCTAGTCCTCCACTGGCTGCATTCCCCGGCTGCTCTCGTTGCTCCTGTTGCTGCTGCTGTTGTCGTTGTTTTGGCCAACTGGCGTTGACGCTCATGGTTTATTCATAAGTCGTCTGCCGGTCCAGTCTGCTCCTGTCCTGGCTCCTGCCCCATTTCCTCCGTGCCACGTGTGTTCCTGTGTGTGTGTGTTGATCAATTGCGTTTAAAAATGAGTCGGCGGTTAGTGATTGCCAGTTACCACCAGGCCAGAGTGTGCCTCTGTTCGAGAGTGAGTGAGCCCCATTCATGGTCTCTGAGCCGTTTTGATAATTCGTTGTGTACGGCAGTGTGAATTTTCCCGGGAAATACGCCTCGCAAAGTCGAGGGCTGGGGTAGCTCCACGCCATTGGGCAATCGGAACGAGACTGGGCCTTCCTTTTGGGCAGTGCACAAACAGGAATTAACTGGAAAATATTTGCTCGTTTCGAAATATAATGCTTGTGTAGTTTGGTTTCTTCTCTGGCCGAAACAGCAGGTCCCGATGCTGTTCCACATTATGCAAAGGGCCAACAACCCGATAGAGTTTGTTGCTGCCGGTGGCAAGTAAAGATACGGAGTTTGTCCATGGCCATGTTTGGCCATGGAGTAGGAATAAATACGCCTTGTGCTCAAGTTTATGGTAAATTACTTAGGAAATGTCCTTTGATAAGTGTCGAAAAAATAGTTTAATATTTCGACATTGGTATACCGGACTCGTTTCATTGCTATAATGTGTGTTCATTAAAGTGAGAGAAAGGGATTTTAATAACAAAGTTGATCAAATTCAAGGTGATTTGCCAGCTCGGACCACCCCACCTCTGAGAGTCGAGACAGTCCAGAGGAAATTACATTTATGACGTCTTATTTTTAGTGACAATTTCCTAGGCACAAATCTAATTCATTTGATTTGATTTATGTACCGATACGCACGACTCACATTGCCGAAACAATCGATCCAGGCCAGGATGCGACGGGTCGGAGCCAGGTTCAAGTCGAGGCCACAAATAGCGGGTCATAAATTGAGAATGGCGTCCAGTCTCCATCCCCATCCCCGACCCAATCATCCGAATACAGCAGGTTTGGAGTTTGAATATGGCAAAATGGATGTGGATAGATAGAAATACTCGTACATGGCTCGTAACTAGTTGATGTGACCCATAAAGATATATCGGTCGAACACAGCTACAAGACACAGCTCAATGCTGATTTGATGTTCATAACCCTGGCGCGTCGCAAGGTTAGTCATCAAATCGAATGTCCTGCTCTTGTTCCCCAATGTGGCACTTCCCCACTTTTGTGGAAGTTCCATTGTCATTTACTTGGCGGTGCAGTTTGTTTTGCCCCACTGCGATTTGGCTTATGGCGTGCAATTCGCTTTCGCATTAAGACAAATTGAATGGCTTACAGGCCAAAAGTTATGGCCATTCTCCATCAACAAAAGTTGTATAAATCGGTGCGTGGCATGGGGCCAATACGAAACCTAATGACACTGGGGATCGCAGCTGATGGCTTTCGATTCTTTCACGCAACTTCTGACGATGTCTGAGGTGTCGCTGGCGTCCACGAATGTGGCCGGGATTTTAATTGCTTTGCAGCCAGAAAGCAACCAAAATGCAAATGGTTCACCTCAAATTTCAATTTTCTCTTTGCCAAAATGGAGTTTTGTTCGTGGCTGTTCTCTGGCTGTTTTGACTCTGCCCTTTAGAGATTTTTGATTGCAGTTCGGGCAGGAAGTTCAGGAAGTTGGCATCCCTTGGGAGGTCACTCGATCCCAGTGTGTAGGTGTGTGGCTAACCACCTCTCACTGCTGCGGTCGCTCTTCATTTGCGGCTCTTCATGTGCGTGGATAGGATTGTTCTAGAGTACTACATTGTGTACTTTGCGCACTCTGTTCTGTGGCACTGGGTTCCAGCGATTGCATATCCAAGCTGACAATTTGTCTCTTCTTTCTTTTTTTCGAACTTGTGAATAAACAAACCCATTTTTATGGGCATCTATTTATTGTTGCATAAATTATAATATTTGATTTGGAGAAGTCACGTTTCTCAGTTATGTATCTGCATTGTTGTTACGTTTTAATGAAACACAAACAAGTGAAATTGTTTGATATTCTTCCTCTTTTTTTGTTGTTGTATTGCATAACTTATTATATGCTATTCGTATTGGGAGAGTATTCGTGGTTCTTGGTGTTGCTGTTTATTGAAATATTTTGCTGCAACTTTGCATTTTAATGATACACACACACACTCATACACACTCACAAATCGGTTTTATTTGGTTGGCATAAATTGCGAACACAATTTTGGGCAATCTGGCTGGGCGAGAGTGGAAAAAATGTTCCGCTGAAATGTGGGAAATCATCTGTCAAATGTCGTGTTTTCCCTACGCACGTGTGGTTGAGTGCAGAAAGTGCAATATTGCATTGTGGTGGCCAATCCTGATTGCGACTCCCGACAGCCTGGACACTGCCTGGCCTGCCTGGACTGCCTGGACACTGCCTGGACACTGGCTGAACGGTGCAAGCATTTCAAATGACATGTTGCTTACACTTGAGTGCTCTGGTGAACACATGACCAGATTGCAATTGTCACGGTTATGGCGGTTTTGATTGCTTTTATGCACTTCCGTTCTCCTGCTTGACTCTGTCTGACTTTAAAGTGCGCCTTTAAACCTTTTCCAGGAGGATAGTTGGCCTAGTTGTCGGCGTCTGCTGTGCGGGGGCTAGCTCTTAATGAATCGGCTCCATTGTTTGTCCCTTTGTCGTGGCATGACTCCGTCTGGGTGGCATGCTTCCAAGCCATTTTAATTCTATTACCCATTACCAGAGCGCAGCACTGACTGCTCTTCGTGCAGCTGGAACTGAAGCTGGGACTGCACTTAATTTCTATTATAATGATGACATGCCGGCTGCCAGCCAGCGAGCCCCGGGGCTATGCCGACGATGGAGGGGCGGTACAGTCTGAGGCCCGGCAAATGACACGCCCACACGTAGCCACGCAGCCACGTAGCCTGGCCTTTAACTCCCCCATAGGAGAGCCACCCCCTCACCCATATTCCCTCTCATTTCTTTTCAGTTATTCCCGGTAGTATACCCTTTAAGAGGAACTATGCAAAGTCTGCTTTGTGTCTCAGTTTTGAATATTTGTTCACTGAACTACAGGACTGAATAAGTTATCCTAGGAACGAGCGAATCAGTACTCAGCTTCTATGGGCAAGTAAGGGTATCCACAGCTTCGGTTACTGGGTCTGACCTTTCTTTATTTTCAGTTCCACTATTTCTTCGTTTATTTTTTTCACATCCTATTTCTTTTGGCCATTTGGCGTCGCGACGCTTCCGCTTTTATGGACATTTAGATGCAAAGTTTCTGGCATAAAAATGGCGTGGCAGATAATTTTCATAATTTTCAACTACATTGCATTGTGTGTGCATCTGTGGGGGCGTGGCTGCTGCAGCCTGGCCCTCCCTTGTCCGCTTTCGGCTGTGTCGTTATTCTCCGTTTTATTTTCGAGCGACACTAAAAAGGAAGCGGCGCAGTCAGAGTCAAAGTTGGTTTTTATTAGCGTTCGGTGCCGTTGCCCAGCATTACAGTTGGTCATTTTGTCGTCGTCGCTGTAGTCGTTGTCGTCGTTGTCGTTGTCTGGTTGTGGCAGTGTATTATATTTTATTGGGCCAGTAAGTCTTGGCGAAATTTATGAACTCGAGCCCTAATGCTCGAGCAATGTAATGCGCTTTAAACCGTAATCCGTTCGCCAAAATGCAGCAAATTTTTGCCGCCTAAAAGTAAGCAATGAAATCCATTCGAAGCCAACAATGTACATATTACGTCACGGTTGGTTGGTGGGGGGGAGCTGAACAGGCGAGCATGTGTGGAGGTGGGCGCGTGCTTAGCACATTGCAATCAAAATGATAATGTGACAAAGTTACATCTAACGTATTACAACACATCCACCCACACACACACACACACACAAACTCAGAGCTACGCGTTGATGTCGTTAGCGGTGCTTCATTGTATAGGTGTGTGTGTGTCGATGCCGTTAAGTGTTTTGCCAGCGAAGGCGCTTACATTGCGCGCGGATGCAGTTTCTAGACTCATTCTGATCCAGCTTGCTCCATATGGGTGTGCACAAATGTATGTGCGTGTGGTGTTCCATTATCAAGCAAGTGCTCATGTGGATGTGGGGAGGAGCATGGTAAAACGATTCTGAAAGACAATGGAAACGAAGTTATTACTTTCTTTTGCCTTTACCTCTCTCAGCCACTGTCTGACAAACGAAAATCGAATTTCCATAGTTCGATTGTAATGGGTACTGATGGGGCTTGCTTATTCTAATGGTGGGCATCTTTACATAACGTCTTAAAATGTATTCTCTTTAAATTGTTTATTAACTATCTTATATAATTTGATGACTGGCCTTTTAATTCGAGTACCTATCACATTCTATCAGTAAAATTATATTATTACATATGCATGCATGTACATACATACATATATGCTGATCGGGAAGAGCTAAGCCTAGACATTGGGAGGCCATTTACAGTCAATGACTTAATGGATATTCTACTTAGCTCGCAAAACAATTGGGATGCCGTGTGCACCTACGCTGCAGAGATCATCCAATCCTTGCGTCGCGCTGAAAGACAGCGGAATCGAAATTCAAATCCTAGATAGGACCTAGTGACGGCTTTCATGCCATCTCCCCCTCGTGAAGTAATACTTAACGGTCGTACCGCGAGAGGGATACGGAGAGTAGGGGGGTTTTTAGTGGGTGAGGTAACACCAAGTCCCACACTTATCGGCTTTCAATGCTTTTCCCTCCTATACATACAAAAAAAACATACATACATATGTAGTAAATATGTACAATATGTAAATATGTAATTATCATTATCGAAATTGTATTGTGTTTGTTAATGAATTATATCTGACCAGGCGACATTTATAGTTAATTAAATTCAGATTAAATCAGATTTAATAAATTTCCATTATCTCTGGGTGTCTAATATCAATAACAGTAGCCAGCGATAGATTCTGATCCGAATCCAGAATGGTTTTGTTATTTATCGCATTTGATAATCCATTACGTATCTATCTAATACCAAAAAAATCATTTGACGTAATACATACATCAATAGTTAAATGGCACGATACTAAATAACTTTTGATAACTGTTCAGGGCAGCAGTGCTCTTAACACCATAGCAGCCTGTTTACGCTAACAGCGCAACAGCGCTCTTAACATCACAGCAGAGTAACAGCCTGTTTACGCTCACGGCGCAACAGCGCTCTTAACAGCTCATCAGCGTAACAGACTGTGTCCGCTCTCCGCTAACAGCCTGTAGCCGCTACCTTCTACAGCTCTATGAAGCGGCTCGCGCTCGCTCTTACGATCCACACGAGCGGCCTTGCCTGTAAGCTGGAACTTACATGTGCTCCCAGGTTTACGTAGTTATTAGATGACTCCAGGACGACAGTTTTCTTATATGTACTTGTGTATGCTTAAAACGGATATTATACTTAAACTTCTGGCGCTAGCGATTTTGCGTGTGGACGAGAGAGACTTTGGCACCGAATTGAGTTGCAGCGATCGTTGAACTTTTGTTCCCCTTCTCCTTTCGTACGACGACTGTTTCTCGTCGCTCTGGCTGTTGTTCGGTCTGTTGTTGGCTCTGTAAGCTCAACAGACTCTGTTCCTCTCTGTTGATTTTTCCCAAATCCTACTATGTACATAACTAGTTCTATCCACAGCTCAAGCAGCGCGAGTACATAAAGAAACGCCCCTCCCGCGGCTGCTTATTGGAAATATAATCTTTTAAAGACATACATTTGTATGTACATATGTACATACGAAGGAATGCAGCGTACTTCAAACAATTATCATCGGCGTAATTAATGAGGTTCAAAACGATGTTTAAAAATAATAGCTTGTTTGATAAGGCTTGTTTTCCCGAAATTCTATCAGTCGATAAGGTTATCAGAATGTATTCGAGCCATTATAGCCAATCCAATAAGAGTCAGATTCCCATGAAGTGTATTAAGACAGGACATCCGCTTCTGTATCATCCGTATTCAATAGTCAGGTAATAAACTCTGCATCCTTGCGGGAGAGTAATCCTGGCTGGGGATATCAGCTGCTGTGGCCCCTGTTGTGGTAGTCCCCTGCTCTTCGCTGCGGGGTGCGACATGCCACAAAAATGCTTTGCATATCGTGGCACGCACAGTCTGCATATTTTTGCATACCATGGGGCAGGACACTTCATGTGCAGGACGGAGGGGATGGAGGGCTTCGATTGCATTCGAAAAGGTGTGGCATGGAGCCGGCAGGCAATTGTTTTGTCAAACGTCGGATCTCTTGGACCGAAAATGGCAAAGGATCTAATTTAAATGTAAATTAATTTCTCCCATATGCCCGCACATAAATGCTGGAACTGTAGTAGAGACAGGTGCAAAGTTCTGAGCCGACTTAGCCAAATGCGCTTGGTGGCAAGTTCGTCTGCATTTATAGATTGCAACTTGGAAGTTTGGCTTATGCCAGACACAGACACCGTTACCGAGACCAACACCCGCCCTCCTTCTATGCATTATGACCATGCCCTGGTCGGGTCCTGCTCCTGGCCCTGCTCCTGTTCATGTTTTTGTTGCTGCTGAGAAAGTCTTTCTGGCATTGAAAATGCTGCAAACGTTTCCGCTTTGAACTTTGCCATATCCGGCATTTGCTTACAATTCAAATTGGCTTTCAAGGCAGGAGGAATGACAGGGAGAGAGATACCAACTTTCCTGATTCTGCTTCTGCTTGTGTTTGTGTTTGTGTGTGTGTGTCCGTTGCAGGAAAGTTGCCAACTTCAGGTGTAATGTGCGGAAATGCTCACATTCAGACCTTGGTTCTCGTTTATGCACTTTAAGGTAAATATTTGTGTACCAACTTGACTAGCAGACTAGCAGCCTGTCCTTCCCCCCGAACACGCATCAATTTGCACTAGACACGGGTCCGTCCGTGCAAAAGGCATTGCGGCTAAAAATGTTTTCTATAATTTGATGCAATATTGTATTCTGCGAAGCTCCTCCCATTGTTTCGGCCATCTATCGTGTTTGGCCTCTGGAAGAGTGTGTACAAATGTGTTATCTTCGTGTGCACACAGCGTGCACAAATTGAAATCACTGTGAATTTTTAGTGCTCACTGTGGCTTAATTGAAAACTTATCAAATTTATGTCAGCTGCCACCTCAAGTGCCCCCTGGGCACTCGACGGACACGAGTTGTGTTTGTAGATAAAAATTCCAATTAATATATTACCTGCGGCCCACCCACCGGTTCGTGTTTTTTCATTCGATTCGAGTGGATGTAAGTGTCGGAATGGATCTTGAGAAACACTTCGAATGGTCGTTGCTCATTTGCCCGATTAGCAAGTGAGTCACTCGACCACTTGAAGAGCGCAACTGGCCGATTCCGACACCTCTCAACGGTCCCGTCCATAATCCGTAATCCGTAGTCCGTGGCGGCACGCGATGAACACTCGAGATGTGGGGTAGCTGCATTCCAATGCAAAGGCTGGACTTTAATTAGAGTTGCGTGGACCATTGATAGGGAACAGAGCAATCGCTCGGTTCCAAAAATGGCGGAATCGAGGGAGGCGCTCATATTTCTACCCGCCCGTGCGGAGCTTCGCGAGCAAAGTGCGGCCTGATAAGCCCCCGCTGTTTTTCCGATCAGCATCGTAAAACTAAGCCAGATATACGACCCAACCCCACCGAGCGTATGTTTATGTGCCTCTGGAATCTCAGCCAGGGGCTGTAAATCACAACAGAAACTGGCAGCATTAGCTCCAGCGATTTATTTGCTCTGTACTGACTTCCCTGACGTCCCCTACCACTCGGGGGAGTTCCACCACGTCTGAGAGGCTTCAGCAATGGCCATTCCGACTATTAGCTTGTCCCAATCAGTCTGCAGTCGTCCGAAATCTCTGCCATCCCCCGCAAGACAGCGCATTGTCCATTGGGAAGTCATATCTAATCTAGCTCCCGATAGGGTCCGATCGACCCCCCAAGCCGCGACGGGACACGGCACCCCACGGCAAGCGATCCGATAAGATCTCAATTTGAATCGCAAATCACTCAGGCAGCCAAAGAACCAGCCCATGACGCCGTTCGACTCTTTCCAGGCACTCCACACACCTCATATAAGGCGCAGCAGCAACCGGTTTGGATTCAGAGTGAAACTCAGGTTCCACCTAGCATCAGCATGTTCCTGACAAAGACCCTTGTGTGCGTCGCCCTTCTGGCGGTCGCCAATGCCCAGTTCAACACCAACTATGCTGCTGGTCGCAGCGGTATGGTCCACCTCTTCGAGTGGAAGTGGGACGACATCGCCGCCGAGTGCGAGAACTTCCTGGGCCCCCAGGGCTACGCCGGTATCCAGGTAAGATCCGCCCGCAGACTTGAAGTCCGCATCCACTCATCTCCCGCCTCCGCCTCTACGCCCGTCTCAGGTGTCGCCCGTCAACGAGAACGCCGTGAAGGACAGCCGCCCGTGGTGGGAGCGCTATCAGCCCATCTCCTACAAGCTGACAACCCGTTCTGGCAACGAGCAGCAGTTCGCCAGCATGGTCAGGCGTTGCAACAACGTCGGAGTGCGCACCTACGTGGACGTCGTCTTCAACCATATGTCCGCGGATGGAGGCACCTACGGCACCGGCGGCAGCACCGGTAGCCCCAGCACCAAGAGCTACCCGGCCGTGCCCTTCTCCTCCCTGGACTTCAATCCCACCTGCGGCATTAGCAACTACAACGACGCCAACCAGGTGCGCAACTGTGAGCTGGTAGGCCTGCGCGACCTGAACCAGGGCAACTCCTACGTCCGGGACAAGATCGTCGAGTTCCTGGACCATTTGATCGATCTCGGTGTGGCCGGATTCCGCGTGGACGCCGCCAAGCACATGTGGCCCGCAGATCTGGGCGTCATCTACGGCCGCCTCAAGAACCTGAACACCGGTCACGGCTTCGCGTCCGGATCCAAGGCCTACATCGTCCAGGAGGTCATCGACATGGGTGGCGAGGCCATCAGCAAATCCGAGTACACGGGCCTAGGCGCCGTCACTGAGTTCCGTCACTCCGACTCCATCGGCAAGGTATTCCGCGGCAAGGACAAGCTGACCTACATGTCCAACTGGGGCACCGCCTGGGGCTTCGCTGCCTCCGATCGCTCGCTCGTCTTCGTCGACAACCACGACAACCAGCGCGGACACGGTGCAGGTGGTGCCGATGTGCTCACCTACAAGGTGCCCAAGCAGTACAAGATGGCCTCCGCCTTCATGTTGGCCCATCCCTTCGGCACTCCCCGCGTCATGTCCTCCTTCGCCTTCGACAACACCGACCAGGGTCCACCCACCACCGACGGACACAACATTGCCTCTCCCACCTTCAACAGCGACAAGTCCTGCGGCGGCGGATGGGTGTGCGAGCACCGCTGGCGCCAGATCTACAACATGGTAGCCTTCCGGAACGCCGCCGCGGATGCTGGGCTCCAGAACTGGTGGTCCAACGGAAACAACCAGGTCTCCTTCAGCCGTGGAAACCGGGCCTTCGTGGCCTTCAACAACGACAACTACGACTTGAACAGCTCCCTGCAGACCGGTCTGCCCGCCGGCACCTACTGCGACGTCATCTCCGGCGAGAAAAACGGCTCCTCCTGCACTGGCAGGACAGTCACCGTTGGCTCCGATGGACGCGCCACCATCACCATCAGCAGCTCCGCCAGCGATGGTGTCGTGGCCATCCATGTCAACGCCAAGCTGTAAGGGACTCGGTGCGTGAAACCACTGAAACTCAATCCAAACTCGAGATTATTATTATTAAATACACAATGATATTACGCAATACTCGTCCCCTGTGAGTTGGGAATAAAGGATAAAGGATAAGGATAAAAGGGTTGGCGTTGGATGTGCTGGGCCCAGGTATGTCCATTGACTATTTTCTCAAGAAGATTGTGTACTAGATAGAGGTTGGAGTTGCTTTTGCTGTGAAGCCTCCATTGAATCGAAAAGGGACGAAATTAATTATATTTTGGACAACTAAGGGGATGGGTCACTGCGGATAAGAGGCGGTGGCAGCTGACAAGTACAGGTGGCTGCGTGGTACGAGTATTGAACGTCAATCGTGGATCCTTCACGCACTGCGGTACTCCACGACAAATCCACACATCCCCCAGCATGAGCATTACATACTAATATGTATGTACTATAGTTTGCTTGTCAGTTTGTCAGATATCTGGCACTCTAGTCCTCAGCAGTGTGCGCTTATTTGTGCTCATCGCATGAGCAAATTTCTGTCCTTTTGTGTGGGGGTTCACCATGCAGCAGCAGCAGCAGCAGGAGTCTGAATCGGAATCGGTTGGTAGTATGGTATGGGGTATTGGCAGGGGCAATGGGATGCAGGAAAACAGTAGCTTGCACTTAAATCTGTTCAACAAATATACATACATACCTCATAGAGCATCTGCACACGGACATTGCTTCTCGAACTGCTCGTAGTCCTGCAACTGCTTGCTGCAACTGTTTCCCCTGGCCAGTCGATGTGCAATTTGGTTGCATAAAAATATGCACTCATAACTTTCGACCAACTTGATGCCCGACTTGATATGAATAAATGTGAGCAACATATCAGAGGATTTTCATGTCATTTACTGGGGGTCAAAACAGAGAGAGAGAGAGAGAGAGAGCTGAGAGCACACAATACAGTGCAGAAGGAGTACAGAAATACAGATGAGCAGGAGTTAGAGTTTTTGGGGGCATGCAGATGCAGTCAGCGTGGAACCTGGGGGATGGGGGATAGGGGTGGTGCTCATGCTCCGACTTCCGTCTGTTCCTTGTGCTGCTTGGCTCGGTCGTTTGCAGATTGCGTATTGTAAATATATTCAAAACATCGCATAATTCTTAATAAAGTCATAAAATTGCAAAGTAAATCAGTTTTCTAAGTGAACGCAGCGCAGATAAATTCGACTTTTTATTACGGAAACGCAATTTTCATATGCTCCACGTGATTTAGAGTGTGGCATTGAGTGTGTGTGTGTGTGTGTGTGTGTGTGGGGGCACTTTCACATCACATCATCTTATACCATACATACCCTGGCCGAAGGTAGGTATTCTGTTTTTACATTTACATATGTCAGTTTTTTTTAATTTTCCATAACTTAAAAGCGGAATGCTACGTGTATATAGTATGTATCATTATGCTATTTGGGATGTGAAAGGGTATGTGAATCTTCGACCACCTTAGGAGGCTTTTCTTTCTTACTTTCACTCTGCCTGACAGCTTTTCGTGCCGCATGTGTGTGTGTGTGTATGTATATGGCTAAATCTGCCAAGAAGGAAAATCCATCTACATAAAGGGCAGAAAATCAGAATTCGCATCAAAAATGATATGTGCGAGTAGATACACACACACAGGAACACGAACACAAAACGAGCTGAAAGTCAAAGCTGAAAATGTCTAGATTGCGGTTGCACGGGCTCCTCTGTGACTGAATTGGGTTGGAGGTAGGGCTGTGGGTGTGGGTGTGGCTCTGACTGAGACTGAGGTGGACCGGGATGGACCGGAAGATGAGCGAGCAGAGGAGGAGCTCCACTGCCTCTCGCTTCTGGGGTGCACAAAAATTAATTTAAATCTGCTGACAAAGGAAAGCATTCTTGTATTTATGCAAAACATCAAAATGAAACCACACAAGCAGTCACACGGCGTTTTGTTCTCGGTATTTTTGCGGCTCCTGCGCGTCACCCTCCGCGATGGGGGAATGATGGTCGTCGACATTGTTCGGGCATGGGGCTGACACACGTCCCAGAATGGGGCCTGGAGAGACCTTGGATTGGCCCTAGCCAGGCTGGGGAACTGTCGGAGGTGCCTCATTGGACTCCGACTGAAGCACGCCAAAAATATTACGAACCCAGTGAAGGTCCTGTAATCAGCCATTTGGCAGGATCTTTAAGCGCTTTATGGAGCTCCCATTGGATGCGCCAAGCAAGCCCCAGGCCCAGGGTAGTTTTTATTTTGAAAGTTGCCACAAACTGTCTGTCTGTCATGTGTTTGCCAGCACTGCGAGCACATGTTTTCAATTTTCCGTCTGGGGGTGGCGCTCTCCCACTACCCCTTGCTGGTAAACATTTTCTGACAGCCTGTCAAACAAGTTTCAAAGCTGACTCTTAAATATTAATGCCACATGGGATATGGTGGCTTCCACCCACAGACCGCATCGGTCGCGGGCCCTGCCAAACGGTTCTGCGGAGGAGAGTAGATCCAAAGACAGGTGTCAGCCGGCGGCATAATCACGGGAGTTCCATTAACAGCTCTGACATTATATCGTGAAACCGAGAAGTGCTCTAGCCGTCCGTATTCGATGAAGGATTGGCCACAATCTCATTGTGTATTTAATAATAATAATCTTGATTTTGGATCTCTGATTGCTTTGAGATTTCTCCCGCTCCCGTATGTAGGCATGTAGTGTATGTATTGACTTCGTGGGGTGTGATTTACGATTCGATTTTATCGGCTGGATTCAGTTCACACAATGTCGGCTGATTAGCGAAAGCCGAGCCAGACGTTCTTGCTGGTTGTACTATAGGTTGTTCGCCAGGGGACTAATTATTTGAATTATCAGATTTTGAAGTTCAGGGGAAGCACGAAAGCATTCCTCTGATACCGTTAAAAGTGCTTGATTTACGGGCCACTCCAACTGCCTGCTACTCAGCTGCACAGAGCCTGATCAATGTTAGCTTTTGCCCAAAAGATTATCCGAGCCAAATCGATGGGGAACGTGCCTCTGACATTTACCCAACCATTGATAAATTTTAGGATTTTTTCATAGATTGATTAACTCTGTCAAGTTGTCTTAAGTTTTAAGCCATCAGAAAATAATAATCTCGCGTCAACTGATAATTATTAAAATGACTCGTACAATCCTCATATCAGGACTATTTTTAGACACTCTTGCCGTTGATAGAAGAGCCGATGAACAATAAATTTTAAAGTCACTCCACACCTGAGATGCGAAAAAAAAACTTAAAAATAAAACTGTTGTGTCACATGGGTGGTATTTGGTGTTTATTATATGTACTATGTAGCTGGGAGTGCAAAAAGCACAAATCCAGCGGCTATCAATGGTAGGTGGGTTCGGGGAACACGAGCTAAATTGATGTGGCACATTAGAGCTCTTAAAAATTACATTTACCAACATTTATCTTGCATTTTTTATGCGAATGTAACCGAAAAAAAGACGGAAACTGAAATAGAAACCGAAACAGACACAGACACAGAAGATATAGAGCAAAAATTGTTAAATTCTGTGCACCCGAAGCAAGTACAAGTACAAGCAAAAAATGAAGCAGAAAAACAATTTGATTTAGCTGCAAGCAAATATTAAATGCACGCTGGGTTTGTGTCCGATGTCCGTTGGGGTTCACGAAACAACAAAAAAAGAGAGAACGTTTGAGTCGCTTCGAACGCGACTCTACTTTATAGCATTTATGTGGAATTTTAAAATGTTTTATCACGTTTTTACATTTTACATTTGGGTACATCTGTCATCGACATTGGGTTCTACATCAGAAACAACATCAAAATGCAACGAGAACTCCTGCAAATGGTAAAAGCGACAGAACCATCAACCTAATAAAAAGTATTTTGTTGCGGGGGCAACATAGCTGCTGAAAATTCATTTCATCATTGTTTAATGGTCCGACTGAACCAAATTTCAATCTGGTAGATATGGTCATTTTCTACAATTGAACGTTTTTTTCCCATTGGCGTGGCAAAATTGGGTTTCATTCAAAAATTTGGGCTAGCTCTTTAAGATCGAGAGAAAATTTTGAAATAAACATTTATACGGAAAACAACATATCAGACTTATTAGTTGAATTTATTTTGATTATCTTACCAAATCTATACTATAAACAGCATCTATCTATGATCGCAACGCGTTCACCATTTTGCATGCTCTATGATTCTGCATTTTAGCGTATGTTTTTGTCAAAATTGTGGCTATATTAAAATAGATATCATTTCATTTTAAGTGGGCGTTTTGTGTCATTCTGCTAAATAATTTCAAATAATTCAATTATAAAATTATATTTAACGTATAACGTTCTCATCCAAGCAACCAAAATGTGCCAGAGTGAAGCGTGGCCGGGCTTTCTACTATATATGTAGATATAAATATTACGTGAATTCCGATTAGCTTAACTTTCTGTTAGGATAGATTGAATTACGATCGGCAAAACATTATGAATTTTGCCGTACTGTATTCCATATTGAAGACTCTTTGAAGTCATGCGTAAAAATGTCCATTCGAGTTTTATACCCTTTTTTAGCTTGGGACACAAAGTCTTTATAATTAAGATGCTGATCCTTATGAGAAGATTACTTCAGCATCAGCATTGGTGCGCCTGGAATATGTGTTTTGTGTTTGTTGGGGGGAAGTCCTGATCTAAATTTGGTACGCGTTCTAGAGGTAGATAATGTCGTTTATTCATAAATATGCCTTGATATACACATACATACATACCACATATGTATATGGATGTGGTTAAGATAAGTTCACTTCAACACAAGGACTTGTGTGTATATTTTCCTTGGCAAAGTCATAATACCCTATGCAAGGGTGTACCCGTGATAGCGTCTCTTAGCTGCGGAGGGTTCGGGGTGTGGGTTCAGCCCGCGAACTATAGTCATGCTGACAGGCAGCGGAAAGGACATTTGTAACGATAACATTCGTTTCTATTTCAGAAACCCAACGGCTGTGTGTGCGGCGTGGAGTGTGGAGGGGGGCATGATCGTATGTGTGACCATTAATTTTGAGCGCGTTTAACATGAAAACTACATGGCAAAACTGATTTGGTGCATCCAGCAGAATACACAGCTACATGCTACATCCTACATATTATAGCTAAGAAGCACACACACACACATCATGGGTAAAATGACAGACAATGCGGATTTGGAGTTAGAACGAATGGCAGATAGTTCATGCCCGCGAGCCAACAATGAAACAGTTATACTATAAATAAGTAAGCGAGAGGAGGGGTGGGCGAAGGGTGCGAAGAGAGTCGGGAAGAGGAAGAAATGGCAAACCGAATGTAATGGGAAAAGCGCAAAAAGCGGGTCAGTGCGCACAAAATGCCAGCAATGATGATGATGGCGGATACCGAATATATATGCTGCCATCGCATAAAATCGCCGTAGCCGTATGTATATCAGTGTGGCAGCAGCAGCAGCAGCAGCAGCGGCAGCGGAAACTGACGAAAGCACAGAATAAAATGCTGATATTGCCCAAGCCGTACATCACGAGGCATGGCAGCGATATGGTCGGGCAGAACAGAACCGCCCAGGGAGGGGCTTCGTTGGCAGTGTGGTGGTGTATTTCACGCAAAATGAAACAAATAAAGGGAGAGATGGAAAAATTACAAAGAAAACAAAAAAAAAAAGAATGCGAGCAGACAAAATAATATGGTACAACGAGCAGCAGCAGCAGCAGCAGCACCAGGAATGGGGCACGCTGCTTGTTGCTGTGTTACTCCAGTGGCAGGAGCGTACGCGGCGTATGCGTATTGTGAAAAATAAATAACAGCGCTCAAGAGCATGCTACGAAAACAAGCCAAAAATATGTACGCGCCACAACAACTGCAATGGAAATATTTCCCCACACAGCCAAGCTCTTGCATTCTCACACACACAGCTACACAGACACACAGATACACAGACGGCTCACACGGCGTGGCACACGAAAACGACAGAACGTACAGTCGCTTCGAACGCGACACACATACCCGTAGTTTGGACATAAAATGAATGGCAGCTTTTTTACAGTACACATTTTTTGCCCGCGAGCCAACAATGAAACATGGCGAATAGTTCATGCCCAGTTATACAATAAATAAGTAAGCACGAGGCATGTTTGGGCGAAGGGTGCGAAGAGAGTCTGGAAGAGGAATCAAAATGGCAAACCGAATGTAATGGAAAAAGCTCGCAAAAGCGGGTCAGTGCGCACAAAATGCCAGCAACCAAATTGGGATGGCGGATGCCACCGCCGCCATCGTCGTCGCCGTAGCCGTAGCCATGAAGTGTGGCAGCAGCAGCAGCAGCAGCAGCAGCAGCGGCAGCGGCAGCGATAAACTGACGAAAGGCAGAAAAAATGGCTGATATTGCTCTTATAGTCTCTGACATTCACGAGGCTCATGGCAGCGATATGGTCGGGCAGAACAGAACCGCCCAGGGAGGGGCTTCGTTGGCAGTGTGGTGGTGTATTTGTGGCAAAATGAAACAAATTCAATTTGGGAGATGGATAAAATTACAAAGAAAACAAAAAAAAAGTTTTGCGAGCAGACAAAATAATATGGTACAACGAGCAGCAGCAGCAGCAAGCAGCACCAGGAATGGGGCACTTTGCTTGTTGAGATATCACATCCAGTGGCAGGGCGTACGCGGCGTATGCGTATTGTGAAAATAAATAACGGACGGACGGACGCATGCTACGAAAACAAGCCAGAAAATATGTACGCGCCACAACAACTGCAATGGAAATATTTCCCCATATGGTCAGCCATGCTCTTCTGTATTCTCACACACACCAGCTACACAGATACACAGACACTACTTTCATCACACACGGGAAAAAAGCAAAACACAGTGGCGGCGGCTTGTTTCAATTTCGCACCAGTTAAATGGCGATTTGGTGTTTCACTTGTTTTTCGCTCTGTCTCTATTGTATTTTGCAAGTACTGTGCTGAACCATGATTATGTTTGGATTTTGTTCTGTGAGATTGCCACAGGTTTAAGCAGGCTCGTTTACCTGTTGATTGGGGCCCAGGAGAAGATGTCATCGCATGCCCCAAGGCGCTAGGCAATGCTGCACAAAGCAGAGAGCACCCCCAATTGAACATAAAGCAATGTGTGCTCGCATCTAGCCGCAGGCAATTAGGTCAGATGTGGCTTGTGCCAGGCCGACATCCCGAACGACAGCAGGCCTATTTGTCCGGAGCAGAGCCCTGGGGCACCGGGCCTCGGTTTGTCCTTCTCCATCATCCGTTGCACAAGTGGCGCCCCAAATGAGCGACTCCGGAGCACCTGCTCGGACCACACTCTGCACACTGCTGCAAATGTCATTGCCAACTAGCTGGCTTTTTCTGCTGCTGAAGGATAGGAACAGTCACCAGGAGAGGACAGCGTGTTCCTCCTTGACAGGCAGTCGATAAACAGCTTTCGATGGCATTCCAGCTCCTTTTATACGTATGCTCCTATTCTGCTATGCAGCTGCCATACATACACATTCATCGCCTATGCCATTTGCACCAACAATGTCAATTACCAGCGCCCGAACACGTCGAGCCTCATGCCGAATTACCACTTCAGTCTGGCTGATGCTTTCACCATTCACCTCGATTTTTTGTTGGCGCCCTTCCATTTTTAAGTGCTATGCAAATTCGGACCAAAAGACCTTACCTTACCTTGCCTGCCTTTAACTGATTTCGCCCTCCTCTCTCTGTTCTCGTTCTTCTAGTTTCCACTTCGCTTTCGTTGCTCTCTACCTCGCATTAGTTTTTCGAGCCATCCGCTTTTAACGAAAGCTCCTGCCATTCATTCACATTGCGATTGAGTCCTGGCCCAATTCTCGTGTGTGTTTGTTTGTGTGTGTGTGGTTGTTTAACTTGAGGCCAGTTTGTGGCCAGCCAGTGTGTCTGTGTGCGAGTCATTTGCTTTTTGTTGGCCTTGTTAAGAGCTGGCTTACGTAGTTAGTGCGGCCGTCTTTAAATCGTTTGTCGAGTGCAGGCCCAGAATTAATCGCAACCTTCATTGTTTTTCTCTCTTGTTGAACCTTTAAAAGGGACTTTGTGTGGGGGATCTATTATCCGACTACAGGAATGCCATTTCAGACAGTTCATACGATTCCCAGTCTCCGGCTAACAGTTGTTCCATTCAGTGCCTGCCTTGAACGAAAATGTATTTCGTTTTTCTGTGTCCTTTTCGGGGAGTGGACGGACTCATATTGCAAATTCTTTGCATACAGTTGTCATTTATTGCATTGTGCAGTGCATCCGATATTTTTCTTTTTTATTACGGCACTGAGGAATTGTCAAATATCTGGCCCTGCAGCTCGTGCAGTGCACCGTCTTGGCTGCTCGACAAATATTGTTGTCTGCCAAAAGGGACGCACAGCAAAAAACCAGGCTCATATCATATCATAAATAAGTGCATATTTGCATGCAAATTCTGAAACTGGTGGCACATTGTCTGCTCTGCTGACACATTTTCCTGGGGATTCCGCAACAAAAGAGCCAGCGAAACAATCAATCAATCAACCACTATTACATTCGGTCAATCGGTGGATGAAAGGCTGAATAATTAATGCGCTGAGTATTCATATAAAGACCTGTGGCCATTAAATCCCAAACTCTACTCACTACAGCCCCTGGATTAACCGCATCCCAGCCGGTTCGTTCTGAAGCTAAGGCGTGTGATGAAGCTGAAATTGATTTGAGCCAAATAACTCAAGAAGAAGTCAGCTGCCACCGCAACTAAGTGGATTACGCAGCTTAACCGAATTCCATTCGAATTAAAAACCAATTACGAATGCAATGGGAACAGTCACCGCAACATACTATACAGCGAAAAAATGGAGGCTAAACTAACACGTAGCTTGATAAATCGTTTTGTGTGTTGTTTGTTACCAACAGCAACAAAAACGAGAAAGAACGTACGGAGTCGCTGTAAACGCGACTCTACTTTTATACCCGTACTCAGTCAGTACACATGTGAATTATGTGGAATTTTCAAATCAGTTTTACATTTTACATTTATTTGATGCATCTGTCATCTACATCTACATCAGTTCTCACAACAAACACGTACACTGCACAAGACAGAGCGTGCGAGTGTGAGTGTGAGAGAATCTGCAGCAGCAACCCTCAAAATAAATGTATATTTTGTTATGGTTGTAGCGGCGGCCGGGGCAGCTCGCTGCTGAAAATTCATTTGATCATTGTGGCTACAATAATGATCCGATCTGAACCAAATTCGGGAATCTGGTAGATATGGTCATTTTCTACGATACTGCATTTTATTTTTTTCTATCTTCAAAATTGTGGATTTTTCGTCTTTTGCGGGGGCGGGAGTGGGCGTGGCAAAATTTTGAAATAAACTTGCACTGAAGCGATATCACAGGAGTCTAGGCAAAAATTTGGTTGTTCTAGCTGTTATAGTCTCTGAGATCGAGGCGCTCATTTATACGAAAAACCAAAATTACTCGATTTTGTGTGAGTGCGAAAGGGATGGAGCGAAGTTTTTTCGTATATTTTCTCTATTGTGGCTATATTAATGATCCGATCCGATTCAGATTTGGGCACCTGATAGATATGGGCTGTCTCTATGATTCTGCATTTTCGTTTTCTGTTATTTTTAAAATTGTGGACGCCACAGATGTGCGCCCTTTGTGGGGGCGGAAGTGGGCGTGGCGGAATTTTTAAACTTTTTTCTAGGAGTGAGAGAACACATCAGTTAGGAAAAAAATTTGGTTGCTCTATCTCTTTTTAGCCTTCGAGCAAGGGGCGACGAACAAGACGGACAGACGGACAGACGGACGGACAGACAGGGCTATATCGACTCGGCTATTGATGCTGATCAAGAATATATATACTTTATATGGTCGGAAATTCCTTCTCTCTATGTTACGCACATCCACTTTTACCACAAATACAATATACCCTTTTACTCTTCGAGTACGGGTATAAAAAGAGTTATTTTCTCCGAACTAAATTAACCAGAAGATGAACTAAAGCCAAAGCGAAAGCCTGCCGAAGAAATGCTCAACTTTTCGCATTAAGCTGCTCAAGAGAAAGGAAGAAGAAAGTAATGCGCCCCATTTGAATGCCAGCCACGTTTCAAATGATGTGAAAACAGGGCCCACAGACCAACGGACAGGCAGATAGTCCGTCCTACATGTAACAGATGGAAGAGACGTTGCCGTTGCCGTTGACTCTCTCTGTCCTAAGCTAATGCTAAATACCTCAGCCTCAGCCGACAACAAACAATCAGACGGACAAGTTAGAGTGTTGTAGTCCTGTCAATACCTGGTACTACATAAGTGCCAGCAGATATTAACAGTTAATAGCTACGGACACTAATCGAAATCAAACTCTGTCCCATCGATCAGTGCAGTTGCAATTCACACTTGAACGATCTCCGGCAAGATTCAGTCGTACACTTTTGACCCTTAGAAAATATGTTACATGCATCGCCACGAATACAGTATACCCTTGGGTGAAAATAATCTGAGTAGCAGGTATTAATACTTGCAGCACGTGGCAGAAATCTCACCAGGAGAGCCAGCTCAAAATGTTGCTTAATAAAATTATGAACCACTCGGGAAAAGTTGATGATTTTAGAGAGATACGTAAGGGGCGGCGGGGAGGGACAGGGTAGAGAATCAAAAAACGCAAAACGCTTAAAGTTTAAGTGTAATTGAAAACGACAAACTCAGACAGGAAGCTGGCTAAGAGTGTGTGTTATGGCGAAGGCGGGAGCGGAGGATGTAACCCAACCACAGACCGAGCATTAATTTAACTTTATGTGGCCTTCTCCCGGCTAAACTTGGGGCCAAAGTTTGCGAATTTATGCACCGTACGAGACACATACGAGTTCATAAGCTGAAGCCAGAAATGCTTGTGAACGCCTTAGCAGAGGGAGGGGCGCTAGGCTTTGACTCAATTCTCGATTGATGGGAAATGTTTCCCCTAAAGCGGGACTTGTATTTATATTTTTGAAAATTAATTCTTTCCGTTCGCAATGCCGTACTTGTCTTTGGTGAATCGTGGCGTCTCCACGAATGACCTGCGACATTTGGGTGTTGGGCGTGCCCTGCAGGGCCATGCCGAGGGAGTTACGAAGCGCTGCCTACCAGCTGATCATGCAGGAGCACCCGAAACAGAGGGCTGGCCTTCTCCACGGTGTTGTCTCTGTGCAGGTGGCTAATGCAAAAACCCCCAGGATCAGTCGGGTGTCTTTCGGAACCACTAGAAGGGGTCGCATCTAGAGTTGCAGGACGCTGGGCAGGGGCTGCATGGATCGCTTGATTATCGAACTGCCTCTGATGATGGTGAAGGATGAGCCATGCATTCGGAAGATCATCAGGAAGAATCACCAAGTCCAAGGAGCTGCCTGTGTACAGTGGATTCATCAGCGAGCCCTTGGAAAAACGGCGACGCCGTCGCTTGAAGTTCGCCGTCTTCGACGCATAAGAGGAGCAGTCCAAGTCCAATCCATACTCGTGGCAGATGTAAAGGAAGTATACACATCCAGAGATATGGCAATAGTCAATCTGGTCAATGGTCAACTGAAGCATTTATTTTTAAATTTAAGTTTATTTTGTATGAAAATTAGAGACACACTTGTTCAAGTTCCTAGTTCAAGTGCTGCCTTCAAGAAAAACTGCAAGCAAAGTGCAGATTGTGTTTAAAATGCAAATCATACTTGCCTTTGAGTTTCGGGTAACAAGTTTAAAGCCAACATTTTGTTTGGCACTTTGTCTCCGTGCTGCCTTTTGTTCCGAAAATCATAAATAATGGAGGCCAAAGCAAAATGGAAACTTTGGGCAAAGTTGAGTTTGGAGTTACCTTTCTGATGACCTTTTTTCTGCCCTTATCGTGCCACATTATTTGCGGCTTTATTTATGTGCAAAGTTGTACAATTAATTTTTGTTTTCAAAGCAAAGCAGAAATAATTATTCCCGTCGAATACAACAATAATCATTTCCCTGTATGGCAGCCCAGGGACCGAGCGGACAGGACAGCGGCGAAAACTGCAAAAGGAGGAGAAACTTGTTCTCTTTCTTTCTGCAGAGTCTCTAATTTGCATGCCAGAGCACAATTAGGAGGAGTCCCAACAACTCCGAGCGGGACTGCGATTTATTTCCACTGCTGTCGAAGAAATCGCAGGTCCATCCTGACACTCGCCTGTAGAAGCCAACAAGAAGTTCTTGCCAGCTTTGAATACGACAACATCTTGAAGTTTTGAATTATTAAATAGTGTAATTAACTGTGTATTTGTCAGCTTTTCAATGCTTCAGCTTTTCCGGCAAATCTATTATTAATCCGAGCATTTATTCAGCTGCACCACACATAAATACACATTGAATACACAGTGACAGTAAGTTATCTGAAGCCGCACAGTTACAAGTTACATTTTTAATTAAATATTTATTTAGTATGCTCGTATAAGTATTGAGCAGAATGCTAGATGGTGGTGTATCTTTATGCACATGTGTACTTCGAATACAATTACTTCGAAATTGTTTTTAATATGAGAACGTTGCAGCACTAACCATTATGCAAGCCATCGTTTCTGTTGGCTGGTAACCCTTTTTTGGATTTATTCGTACTGTCTGTCGCATTTATAGAAATGATTTGTAAACCAGAACTGTTGCTCTTTATATGCACTGCACTCGATCCAAACTTGCTTGTTATGTGTGCAAAGTTTTTGTCCAAGTTCTGGCTGGGACGTAACAAAACTTCTGCATTTGCCTTGTGTGCATCTGGCAGCATTCCTTTTGTAATCTGTTCGTATTTTGTTATACTACACGCAGTATCACGGGGGTATACCACATTCGTATGAATGTATGTCACAGTAGAGGGAAAACTTAAAGTATAAACAAGGACAAACCTTCTAAATTCTCTTTTTTGATATACTAGAATGTTTGCTTTTCCCTACTTGTAGGTAATTAATAGTCGCATTGCCGATAAAGGCATTTTTTTCTATTCTCAGAAAGCCAAGGGAAATGTTGCTAAGATTCTGTTCAGCCGGATTGCCCAACGATGGCTTTCAATGCAAGATTTTGATTAAATTTCAAAATGTTCCAATTAACTGCCTTTTCCCTGCAGACATGTATGTATTTACATATGAAAATCATAAAATCAGAATCCAGTCACATCAGAAGGCAGCAGTCATAGAACACGAATACGACTTATTCGGATTGGCGCACGGATACATGGGGATTTTAATAAATGTCAGGTCTGGCCGTTGCTTGTGGTGAGAGTGATTGATTTATGTCACAATATTTTGCTGGCACTCTCCCAGCCTGATCCTTAACCCCCACCCCCCTCCACCATATGCCAGCTCGGCGACAAATCAACAGGCCTTGTGCTTGTCCTTGGCCCCGTCGGAGCGACTGTGTGGCAAACATGGTGAAAATTAATTTCCAAGGCTTCGGTAGATGGCTCGGTGCGGGTTGGGGGATTGCTGCGGACTTTGTGGTTCTGGGAATGGAGTTTGCATTTCAATTTTGCTTCTGCTGCATTTGTCAGGCGAAAATCGTGAAATTCGATTTGGGTCCCTTTCAATTTGCGCCTGCACTTTTTTCTTCCACCAGCCCCCGGTTGCCCACAGCCTCTCCATCGTACCCTTTTGCACTGAGATCTCGCTCGCAAAAAGGCCAACTGTCAAACCATTGCAAAATCTTCAAGCCAACTGTCATAAATGTCGACATCATTAAAATGTCATAAAGTTGGCATTTCACCCGCCAAAGCATCTTAGCCCCGAACTGTCAATCCGCCCAACCATTCAGTGGACCACCCACACACCCACAATCCCACACACCCAAGCTAGCTACCACCCATCCACACAGACACTGCTGCTGCTGCTGCTGCGGGAGGACAGGGAGGAGTCGCTCGGTGAAATGTGCAAAAATTTCGCGCACTTCCGTTACATTTCGCATCCTTTTTGGCTGTTTATTTTTCGGCGGCGCTTCCTTTAGACAAACCGCAACGGATGCACCGCCGTGCACTATCCAAGGCTCCTTCGTGGCATCTTCCTCTGCCGCACTCGGAGCAAAGTAAAAACGAAATGACAAAACAAATTGCACAAACTGTTTCGCCTTAAAGAATTCTCGGGCAAGCAGCGGAGTTCATGAAAAATTGATTTTATTTAAATTGTTTCGCCCCCCTGCCGGTACCGTTCTCAACACCCACCTCCCAACCCACCCACAACAATTGCCATTTGATGGGAAGAGCTTTTGCCCGGACATGTCCATAAAAGTTCCAATTGATAGCGGCAAGTGGACCATACTTTTGGGCTATTTTATATGCATTAATCATACGCAGTGGTGGCTCAAGAGAAGCAAAAACAAACGAAAGTAAATCTCAATTGGGCCAAATAAATCGAGATAAATCCATAAAATCATATTCGATTGTTCTGCTTAACGCTCAACCCAAAGCCATTAAAATATATTTCAGGGCAATCGTTTTGAAGGCTAATTAAGTGCGGGCATTACCCCAAGCTGGTAGAGTCTGGACTCGGCAAACGGCCTGCTAATTAATGAGCCGCAACAAGCTAACACACAAGCACATACACACGCATACAGGCAGAGAGGGAGGCTGGTTGGAGGTGTGGCAGTAATGTTAAATTAAAGTTCAATTGACCAGAGCCGTGGCAGAGGTCGTTAATTTTGGCCTTAATCGCCATTATGGCTGGATGGTTTTGTTTGTTCAGTGCTCCCCGAGCAAGACTCATTGGCGAGTGCTAGCCTCAGTCCCCTTAGTTGACTCCTTGCTTCTCTTGGATGACTCTCTCTTGCTCATCCAGGGTGAATCTTCCTCCTGCTCGTCGGGATCGCCACTGTCGTAGAACTGCACACCTTTGCAGTGCCACATCATGACTATCGCCCCTATCAAAAGCAGAATCAATAGAATGAAGTTATGCCGGGCCACCCCAGAGGTACTGCACTAGCTTAGCGGAGCAGCCGCCGCAGCCATCTTCCCCACAGCAGGCGCCACTGCTCCAGTTGCGTGTCTCGGCTGAGATTTGGTAATCGATTAGGCCGGTTTGGCCGCAGCAGCCAATCTCTTCCTCCAGCTGCCCAAGCTTGTTGGTCCTCCAGAGCAGCAGAACCATCATCTTGGCGGAGAGCTCGAAGCGTGATCGGTACATAAATCACGTGGCCGCTATGCTGAGTGTGTACAGTAGTAGAAATAGGCTAAGTAACATGTAGCCGGCAAACTTAATCAAGCCCTGCCGGCGGGCCATGCGGATGCCGACGATGGCGTTCAGGATGTACCCCGCCATAGTAAGGAAGCGCATTAGGAACATCCAGGCCATCAGAGCGCCCGGGTAGATGGTGGCGTCCCTGAGCAGCGTGTTCTTCACGTACATGTGGTTAAACACATCCATCAGGAAGATTAGCCCGGCCAGGAGCAATACCACATTGATCTGCAGCACAGAGTCGTGCGATATGCGACACCGACGGCGCAGTTTTCCCATCCTCGGGAAAATTTAATTCTGTTTATTTGCTTTGATGTGAAGCGAGCTCGTTTTGAAGTTGACCTGGAAGCCACCTGAGTTCGAGTTGGTTTTGGGTGGCTAATATCAACATTTGGCTAGCTGTCACTTCATTCGGATGCCAATGTCGATGCCGATGCCAGTCCCCGACTCCTAGTCCCTCCCTGACTTGTTGCCAGGGTTTCAAGTGCAAATGAGTTTGCGAACAGTTGACGAACATGAAATGCCGCACCTGTTGCGAGCCGCGCCGCAATAAAGACAGCCGGATGAAATTAAATATTTGTGCGGTGGCTTGAATCAACCTTTCGCTGATTGCTCATACGCACAGTGGGCAAGGAAGGATTAGGCAGAGGCACAACCAATATATGCTGTACTCCAAATGTGGCTGTTTTGGTGTGTTCCTTATACAGGCTCATTTTAGTATTGAGCGTGATATTAAGCTGAAGGTGCGTAAATGTACGTACTTAACTCAGTAACCATTCATTTCGTTATTAAATTGTCTAGGGTATTTAAAACACTGAATCTACTCAAATAACGAGAAAGAACGTACGGAGTCGCTGTAAACGCGACTCTACTTTTATACCCGTACTCAGTCAGTACACATGTGATTTATGTGGAATTTTCAAATGTTGTATCAGTTTTTACATTTTACATTTAACATTTGTTTGCTGCATCTGTCATCTACATCTACATCTACATCAGTTCTCACAACAACACACGTACACCGCACGAGGCAGCATGTTTTGAGCGTGCGTGTGCGTGTGAGAGAATCTGCAGCGATAATCAACCCCAATAAATGACTTACGCTGCAAGAGGAGGGGAGGAATTGCTGCTGAAAATTCATTTGATCATTGTGGCTACAATAATGATCCGATCTGAACCAAATTCGGGAATCTGGTAGATATTGTAGGAGGCCCAATATCGGATCGACCCACTGCCCGGCGGTTGAACGTAAGCCGAAACACAGGTCTAAGAGGTAGTAATGCGCTCTTTCTTTATTGATCTCCACACTTCGCTTTTCCTTTATTAATCTCCACACTTCTCGGCCGCGATCCAAAAACGACTGACTCCCGGCTTCGATTACATCTTCCCCGCTTCACTTATCGATAGTTCTTATACAATCTCTTCTCTTATGATATATTGGTATCTTCCACTGTTTATATCGACTTGTGGAGGATACCAACGCGCTTCCCCTTTATATATTACTTAAGTGCTATTTACCTTCGTATTTACAGTACTTATTATTATGTTGCTACAATTCGGCCATCCTGACCGGAGTGCTCCCGAACTCCTTACAATTATATTTTTTGTTTCTTTACAGTTGGGTCTAATATCCTTAGTCTATGGGTTACAATCATTTTGCTTACAACTTTTTTCCTGTGACATTTGCCTCGTAGCCTTTTCCTAACCATGGCTTCATATTCGCTACCGCCCAAACTCCTTTGTATGGTATCCTTGACTGCTGAAATCCTTCTACATCTTCCAATACGTATCTATCATTTCTTAACACTTTAGTTATTCTATAGGGTCCTTTGAACTTTGGGATAAGTTTTTGGATACCCTATATGGGTATCGAAGTTTTTGACCATCACTAGATCGTTGTCCGTGTAGACATGTGGCTTTTTCCGTCTTGCATCTGCTGACCGCTTATTATAGTCCTGTACCTGTCCCTGATGAGCGGTAGCTTCTGACCTTATTTCTACCAAATCCCTATTTACCCGTTGGTCGGTTAGCTCCTTTAAACAGTCACTTAATAGATCTGACACCTTGCCTCTCTGCCTGACTCGAATAACATCCGACTTGGGTGTTCGTTAACTGTCCTTTGAACTGTGTTGTTAATCGCGTGTTCAACTGTTACTACTACTTTATCCCAGTGTAAACCCCTTTTCCGGGTCGGTGAGCTTTGCGATCATGGGTCCTAAGCTTCTGTTAACTCTCTCTACCTGCCCGTTAGCTTGTGGCGATCCTGTAGCTATCTTTATATGCTTAACGTCGTTCTGTTCTAAAAAATCCCCAAATTCTTTTGACGTGAAACAGCTTCCTCTGTCTGACACGATGCATCTAGGCCTGCTGTAGGCTCGAAAATAATCGTTCATTGCATTTACTGCTTCCTTTGAGTTGGTGGTTTTCGTTGTGTAAAAGCCTTACGAACTTAGTGAACGCGTCTATAACTACTAATATATGCCTGTTCGCTCTGCTTTTGTCAACTGGTCAAAATGGTCGATATGTACCACATCGAATGGCAGGGATCCTTTTGGTACCGTGTGTAAAAATCCTTCCTCTTTACCGTGCTTCGCTGAATACGCTAAACACTTCAGACAGTTCTCTATGTGCTTTTTGGCTTTTCCCTAACGTTTGAGAACCAGTAACTTTTTAATATGGCGTCGGCCATTTTATCTATCCCAATGTGCCCTATCTCGTCGTGGTATTTATATAGTACATGGCTTTCCATTTTTCTCGGGAACGCAGAATAGAAGGGTATCATTACCCTTCTTTCTGTAGACTATTCCATTTCTCATTTCGAAATTTTTGTGTTCTGACTTTTGCAACGACTCTTTCAACCTTAACAATTTGTCGTCTCTGTTTTGGCATATTAATAGGTTTTCTTCAAAGGTGTTCGTGTCTATTGTCAGTATCTGTGTGACTCTACTAAGAGCATCCACGTGTTGCATTCTACTTCCAGCTCTGTGTTCTAATTTGTAGTCATAATTTTGTAGCTCTAACGCCCAGCGGGCGATACGTGGATTCAGTTCTTTCTTGTTCAGTGTCATGGTTAGTGCATTACAGTCCGTTACTATCTTGAATGGTATGCCTTGAACATATATTCTGAACCGTTGTAGGGCGTAAATTATCGCTAGTGTCTCCAGCTCAAAACTGTGGTATTTTCCTTCTGTGACTGTTGTTCTTTTGGAAAAATAGAACACCGGGTGCATCTTGTCATCACTCTTCTTCTGCATTAGTATCGCTCGAACCCTAACGCACTCGCGTCACAATGTAACTCCGTTGGATCTTTGGGATTATATAGGGCCAATATAGGCGCTTCCAATAAGTTACTCTTTAGCTGCTCGAAACACTCTAATTCTGTGCCTCGAACTCAAATTTTCTGTCTTTTTTAACGAGATCATAGAGAGGCTTAGCTTTTGTCGAGAAATCCTTCACAAACCGTCTGAAGTAAGAACATAGCCCTAAAAACTCTGCACTTCACTCGTTTTCATTGGAACTGGGAATTCTTTCACTGCCTGTAAACCTCTAGAGTCCGGTTTAATCCGTTACCCGAAATAGAGTAACCCAGGTACTTGACTTCTGACTGCAAAATTCGCATTTATCTAACCTTAGTTCCAGCTTGTTTTGCTACTAACCGTCGCATAACTTCCTGTAAAACTACCATGTGACTGTCACTATCTTTCGTTGCTATCATAATGTCGTCCATGTATATAATCACTTTATCTTCCTTTACCATATCAGCGAAAATCTTGTTAGTGAACCTTTGAAAAACTGCAGAAGCATTGCGTAGACCAAACGGCATCCTTAACCACTCGTATTGTCCCATCGGGGTTGTGAAAGAGGTATATTTAACTGAGTCGTTGTGCATGAAAACGTGGAAATATCCATTTTTCAGGTCTAACTTAGTGAACAGCCTTTTTTCTGAGAGTTTATCCAACAGATCGTCTATCAATGGTGTAGGGTAGTTGTCTTTTATCATTCCCTTATTGAGTGTGCGATAATCGACGCATAACCTTAACTCTCCTGACTTCTTTTTTATTAGTACTATAGGTGAGACATACTCCGACTGGCTGGCTCTGATGTAGCCTTTCTCTGTGTACTCGTCTAACATCTTTTGTACCTGCTCCTTTTCGCTATACGACAGCCTTCTGGGCGGACAATGGAACGGTTTTTCGTGTTCAAAACTTAATTTCATCTCCCACTTTGTTTCCGGTAAACTTGGTCTGTTTGGGTCCACATAGTGTGTTTTAAACGTGTTTATAAGCCTTTCTACGAGCTCTTGGCTGCAGTCTGCTCCTACTTTTAGCTCACCCTCATCCTTTACCGCGGGATATTCATTCGGAAGATCGCAAAAGTTGATCGGATATTTTCGCATGTGTTATTGTATTCCGCCATGCCCTCTGCTGTACCGTCATTCTCTTCGAAACACCCATTCTCTACTTCGCATTCATTTTCTCCTAAATACTCGTCTTCTGTTTCACCTTCTTCTTCTCCTTCTACACCCTCTCTCTCTACTTCGCACTCATCTTCTAAACATTCGTCTTCTGTTTCACCTTCTTCTTCTCCTTCTACACGCTCGCTCTCTACTTCGCACTCATCTTCTTCCTAAACACTCATTTTTTCTCTTTCACACTCATTCTCTATTTCACCCAAATTTTCTTCTAAACCCTCATTTTCCTCTTCACTTTTTTCTTCCGCTTCACACTCAATCTCCTGTCTACTCTCATCTTCCTTGCAAATGTCACTCACAATTTTAAATTTACATAATCTCATAAAATCTCTGCCCAGTACAGCCTCATGGCTCATCGACTCGTTTGCCACTACTAATAGTTCAAAGGTAATTTTTTTCTTCGTTAAAACTACAAAACTGGAAACTTTTCCGAAAACGCGAAGTCTACTGTTGTTTAGTCAACGTATGTATGACTCGTATCTTTATTCCAAATAACCGTAGGCTTCTTCACTTCATTTCCATTTTTAATATTACATAAACTTAACTTTCCTTCTTGTGTTTTAAATATTACTTCTCGTTCCTGGACGGTGATTTGAACTTAAATCTATTTGGTTAGTACTGTGTCCATCTGTGAGGCACGAGATCTTCATAAAACTTATTGGGCTCCCTGAGTCGATGAGGCAATCTAAGGACAAATATTCGTTACTGGAATCCTTAAAGAATATGTTAAATTTACGGATATATTCGTTCTGTACCTTATCTTTCCGTTCACCGCAATGTGCTATCTGGTGGTTCATGCTACCGCATCCGTAGCATGCCCCCCTTTCACGCTTGGGCTTGCGGCAATCCTGCCATGTGGCCCAACGAGTTGCAGTTGTAGCATCGGACCTGTGTTGATGGTTCTCCCGTGTGGCTTCTTGCTCCTGGTGCCGTATACTTCTTCGGCAACATGACTTTCTCAAAGGCCCTTAGCAGCTGATATGGCGCGACGAAACACTGCATATGGGCTTGACGACGCAGAGTTTCGTCCGGGATACCCTCAACGATGCCGTCGATTAGCTCTTCGGCGTCAATGGCTATGAGGGACGCTAGCCTCATCTTGTCGTTGAAGTAGCTGGAGAACTCCTCGTCGCGCATCCACAGCCGTGCCTCGAACTTTGCGACGGGTGACAGTTTACTTTCCTTGTGTTGAAATGCATTCTCCATTACATTTAATAGCTGATCGACGGGCATGGACATGTGTTGAACCTCAGAATGCAACCACATTAGGGCATTGTCTTTTAGCTTTGACATCAGCAGCATCAGTGAGTTCTCATACGATAGCTTGTTTACATTCGCCGTCGCCCTGAACTGCGCGATCCACGCCGTGACGTCACTATTGTTGCCAGAGGTGTTGCCGTGGTAGTTTGGCAACATTTCTTTCGCAACATTTAGTATCGCGAGGCTAGACTCATTGTTGATAGTCTTAGCCGCACGCTCCTTTGTATTCTCTCCCTCTCCTATCTTTTTGTAGTTTCAGCAACTCGATTTGTAGTTTTAACATCTCGATGTCGCCTGCTCGATCCGTCGCTTTCCGTTCTCCCTTTTGTGCTTCTGGCTCATCGTTGTTTGTCGCCGATGCAATGGCCGACTCTGCATTATCGGTCTCTCTTTTGTCCTCTTCGCTAAGAATCTGGCTGCTGTCGTAGTTTCTTGTCGAATCTTGATTGTTCTGGAGCAAAACATTTTCTGACTCACTCTCGCACGCGTCTGCTGCTGGCGGCCCCTGCCCACGTGTTTCAACTGGGACTTCATTTAATCGGGCTGCCATGGCGGCTTTGGTCCCGTTCTTTGGCAAATTAAGAGACTCAAGCCACTCTCGCAGTTGTGCCGCTGGTATTGTTCTACTCAACCAACTCAGACATTTTCATTCAGATTTTTCCCTTTTTTTTTCTTGTTTGTAGCCGGCGTCGTTTAAGGGTGGAAAAAATTTTTGTGGGTGTTCTTTTGTGGCGTCTTTGGTTCTTATCCACTTCTGAATTTGTAGGAGGCCCAATATCGGATCGACCCACTGCCCGGCGGTTGAACGTAAGCCGAAACACAGGTCTAAGAGGTAGTAATGCGCTCTTTCTTTATTGATCTCCACACTTCGCTTTTCCTTTATTAATCTCCACACTTCTCGGCCGCGATCCAAAAACGACTGACTCCCGGCTTCGATTACATCTTCCCCGCTTCACTTATCGATAGTTCTTATACAATCTCTTCTCTTATGATATATTGGTATCTTCCACTGTTTATATCGACTTGTGGAGGATACCAACGCGCGCTGTATATTACTTAAGTGCTATTTACCTTCGTATTTACAGTACTTATTATTATGTTGCTACAATATGCTCATTTTCTACCATACTGCATTTTTGGTTTTTCTCTATTGTGGCTATATTAATGATCTGATCCGATTCATGATTGGGCCCATGATAGATATGGTCTTTCTCTATGATTCTGCATTTTTCGTTTTCTGTTATATTCAAAATTGTGGACGCCACAGATGTGCGACCTTTGTGGGGCGGAAGTGGGCGGGCGAAATTTTGAAACATTTTTCTAGGAGTGAGATATAACATCAGTATGGAAAAAAAATTTGGTTGCTCTATCTCTTTTAGCCTTCGAGCAATGGGCGACGAACAAGACGGACAGACGGACGGACAGACAGGGCTATATCGACTCGGCTATTGATGCTGATTAAGAATATATACACTTTATAGGGCCGCATATTATTCCTTCTCTATGTTACACACATCCACTTTTACCACAAATACAATATACCCTTTTACTCTTCGAGTACGGGTATAAAAACGACATTTTCTCTCTCGTATTTATAAAATGCTTTGAAGCTGAAGACCCAATCTGTTGCCACTTGTCTGAACAACGTCGGGTGTCACAAAAACGCCGTAACTACAAGTTCAAGTAGAATCTCCAGCTACACTGTGGGCAATATTAGCAATCTGACAAAAAAAACTTAATATTTGAATTTTGGAATTTTTTGTGTGTTTTTTGCCCTATCCATTTTTGGAAACGTCAGCAACTATCGGTTTTATTTCTATATAAAAAGTTCTAACAGCTATCGGCTTTCGTACTTAATGTAGAGATAAGCTGCAGTTATAAAATCAACTGCAATTTATCACGCTCTTTTCGCTTCACATTTCTTAGTTAGAAGTGTTTTCGTTCCTCGCGTACTCAATTCTCGAATAGTATTTGTGTATTTGTAGATTGTGATGTACATGTAATTAGTGACTATTACTAATTTACTGATTAGTCCAACTACTAATACTAATGTACTAATGTAATATACTAGTGTATATTACTCAACCAAGTAATGAGTTAAGCATAGGTTAAACAATTAATTTTGCCATTAGACACACATAAGAGTAAACGGCAATACAGTTCGAGAAAAAAAAAAAAAAAAAAATACAAAAATATTTGTATTTTTTAATGCGATATCCTGGTGTGAATGCTGTATAGTAATTTTTAATTTTTTATATATTTTTGTATATTACTTGAATTGGTTTTATACCATACTATACTATACTACTATACTATATACTATACTATACTAATTTATTAAGCCGATTTTTTGATTTTTTTTGTTTCGTGGCAGATTGGTTGTTTTACCCACTGTGCGCTGTGGCGTGCCCCTCCATCTCGTTGCAGACATGGTGTTCTTCACGCGCCGACGCCCATTGGCCGTCGGCCCAAGTCAGCTGTGCGGCGGAAGTGTCGTTAGCGCCATTTTGGCTTTATTTACTGGTAAATTTGTGCAAAAATTCTCGCCTGGTGTCAGCAGTATTGCCTAATGTGGCTAATTTAGAAGAAGCTCAGACACTCTCAGCTGCCAGGTAATGCAGTCTTCGATCTTAGCAGCTGTCAATTGAGGGTAAAGCATTTAATTAAAAGTTTTTCAAAGCCCAATGCCAATTTAATCTTTGTGGCGGGTCAGAGCCTGTCGCCGTTTGCTAACTAAATGAGAAACTGCAGCTGGGACGCTTGTCACAATTTGGATCCAAGTTGACTTGACTTGGAAATGACAACGCATTTACACCTGTTCAGGCCAGCAATCGATGTTTCCCAATTACTTACAGCACTTGGCCTTGTGGATACGTTGGCTGCTATTTAAGATTCTGGCGTAAATAAAAAAATAAACGAGTGGGAACGTTGTGAGGTTGCTTCTGTGGCCGCGACACCTTATTGTATACCCATACTCAGTCAGTGTATACATATAAGATATTCTGATTTATGTGGAAACTGCAAATATCTTAACTGGCTTTTTATACCCGTACTCGAAGAGTAAAAGGGTATATTGTATATGTGGTAAAAGTGGATGTGTGTAATACACAGAATGGGGCGTTTCCGACCACATACTCCTAGAAAATTGTTTCAAAATTTCGCTTCGCCCACTACCGCCCCCACAAAGGGCGCACATCTGTGGCGTCCACAATTTTGAAAATAATATAAAACTAAAAATGCAGAATCAGAGAAAGACCATATCTATCAGAGGCTCAAATCTGAATCAGATCGGATTATTAGTATAGCCACAATGGAAACCATTTCGAGAAACATCGTTCCCTCTCGCTCGCACTCACACACCAACGTGTCGATTTTTCGTACAAATGAACGCCTGGATCTCAGAGACTAAAAAAGCTAGAACAACCAAACTTTTTGTTCAAACTCCTGTGATACCAAACCAAGACAAGTGCATTTAAAAATTTCGCCACGCCCCCTTCCGCCCCCCCAAAATATGAAAGTCCACAATTTAAAAGATAGAAAAAAATGAAAATGAAAAATAAAATGCAGTATCGTAGGGAATGATTATATCTACCAGATTCCCGATTTTGGTTCAGATCGGATCATTATTACAGCCACAACGATAAAATGAATTTTCAGCAGCGATTTGCCCCGCGGCCCTTGCAGGGTAAGTCATTTATGGTGTGATTGTCGCTATAGATTCGCACTCTCGCTCACACACTTCTCACACATTCAGCCTCGTGCAGTGTACGTGTTTTGTTGTGAGAAGTGATGTAGATAATGTAGATGTAGATGACAGATGTAGCAAAAAAATGTAAAATGTAAGAACTGATAAAACATTTGAAAATTCACGTAAATTACATGTGTACTGACTGAGTACGGGTATAAAAGTAGAGTCGCATTCACAGCGACTCCGTACGGTGACTCTTGTGTATAGTACCCCCAGTGCAAAAGAACACCAAAACCGTATAGAATCAGTAGAGAAAAACTTTTTGCTCTGCGTGGCCTCAACTGGGATGATGGTGTAAGACTGCCATCTTACTCTCGTAGATTGCTCTTAATAGATCTTCCATCTTTACTAAATCGTAGATGCTTACAATGCTTGGTGTAATTTTTATGTACAATTTGATCAGGGGTGACAAAGATAGCCCTGACTTGTTAAGTTGCATAAATGTCACGATTCAATTAGATCCTCTAGAAATTATATTGCTTCGTCCATTCCGCTGTGTAAATCAAATTATTCCTTCCATGGACCGTTTTGGGTCTTATGCTCAGATTATAATTCCCTCTAGCAAATAAAAGCACCACTTATTCTTCCATTCCTCTTCTCATATCACTAATATTATTTTTTTCCCGTAATTATACCCGTACTCGAAGAGCAAAAGGGTATATTGTATTTCTGCTAATTGCTGTCTGTCCGTCTGTCCGTCTTGTTTGTCGCCCATTGCTCGGGTTTATAAGAGCTAGAGGGACCAAATCTTTTCAAGCTGATGTGATATCTCACTCCTAGAAAAATGTTTCAAAATTTCGCCCCGCCCACTCTGCCCCCCACAAAGGGCGCACATCTATGGCGTCCACAATTTTAAAGATAACGAAAACGAAAAATGCAGAATCAGAGAAAGACCATATCTATCAGGGGCCCAAATCTGAATCGGATCGGATCATTAATATAGCCACAATAGAGGAAAATATACGAAAAACTTCGCAGTATTGTAGAGAATGACCATATCTACCAGATTCCCAAATTTGGTTCAGATCGGATCATTTTTGTAGCCACAATGATCTAATGAATTTTCAGCAGCAATCCCCCCCACTCCTCTTGCAGAGTAAGTTAATTATTGGGGTTGATTGTTGCTGCAGCTTCTCTCACACACGCACACTCACGCTCAAACATGCTGCCTCGTGCGGTGTACGTGTGTTGTTGTGAGAACTGATGTAGATGATGTAGATGTAGATGTCGATGACAGATGTTGCAAAAATGTAAAATGTAAAACTGATAAAACATTTTAAAATTCCACATAAATCACATGTGTACTGACTGAGTACGGGTATAAAAGTAGAGTCGCGTTCGAAGCGACTCCGTACGTTCTTTCTCGTTATAATTTTCTTTTGTAACTTTGAATGTTTAACTCATATAGTTGTGTTTAGCTCTAATTTTCCTCGAATATTATTCTAACACCTATCTTCTTGTATGCTTGCGATCGGTTCGGTACACGCGTCACGCGTAATGCGGCAGTTCCCTTCGGTTGGTTGGCTGGTTTGGCAGCCCTCCTGCATATCTGCCTGGGATCCTCGCGTAACAGGCTTCGGGGTGGTGTCGCATCGGGCACATGATGGTTCAGTAATTGCATATCAACGTCTAAGGTATATTAGGATTACCCGGTCGTTTAAATAATATATTAAGTGTTCAATATTAGATTCATGGACACCTTTTCGACCTATTTGTTAAGTTATTTAGAGTTTATAATACTGTCATAGGCATTTGATGGCCGCTGATGAAGGTGCAAAGGTAATCCTAATTGAAAACTGCATTTTGATGAGCCTCCCGCTTGGCGAAATCCATTTTTTATTTATATGAAAATGTCAAGCAATTTCCATGCGCTCATACTTTGAGATGCATAAACGAGGTGCTGAACAACTGTTTTCCTAACACTTATTGATTTCGGTTGACGAGTTCGCACGTCTCGCTCATAAATTTTTCATGACAGGCGATTGATGAGTTTATAATCACTCCATGGCTGGGCACATAAAAGCCGACCGTCTTCAGTCTAGGTTCAACAATCGGAACTCGTGTGAAGTCAGGATGGTACTGCGAAAAATCTTCCCAGCCATGTACCCACTATCGGAGGAGACACCGGCCTGCTCTCGGAACGCGACTCTCTACTTGCTGCGCTGCATCTTTATCATGGGGGTGCGAAAGCCACCGGCACGATTCTTCGTAGCCTACGTCCTGTGGTCCTTTGCCCCTGAACCTCAGCTCGACGTTCTACCAGCCCATCGGCTTTCTGACCGGCTACATCAGCCATTTGTCTGAGTTCTCTCCGGGAGAGTTCCTTACCTCTCTTCAGGTGGCCTTTAACGCTTGGTCCTGCTCCGCCAAGGTTTTAATCGTATGGTCGCTCGTCAAGCACTTCGACGAGGCCAACAACATTTTGGATGAAATGGACAAGCGTCTCACCAAACCCATCGAACGCCTCCATATTCATCGCGCCGTTTCCAGAAGCAACCGCATCTTTCTCTTCTTCATGATCGTGTACATGCTATATGCTCTCAACACGTTGATTGCAGCGATCGTGATGGGGAAACCGCTGTACCAGAATTACTATCCGTACCTGAACTGGCGCTTAAGCTCCTGGCATCTGGGTCTACAGACAGGACTGGAGTACTTTGCCATGTCCGGCTCATGCCTACAGGACGTCTGCATGGACTGCTATCCCGTGAACTTTATCCTGGTGCTCCGTGCCCACATGTCAATCTTTGCAGACCGTCTGAGGAAGTTGGGCAAGGACCCTGATGAGAGCCACGAGCAGCGTTACGAGCAACTAGTTCAGTGCATTCAGGATCACAAAACTATACTTCGGTGGGTTGAAACCGTCAACCAATTGAGGAGTTTCTCAAATCGAATCTAATCTATTGGTCCCATGTAGCTTTGTCGATAGTTTGCGTCCCGTGATTTCGGGCACCATTTTCGTGCAATTTCTTGTGGTCGGCTTGGTCCTTGGTCTTACGCTTATCAATATTGTGATGTTTGCCAAAATGGGATCGGCCATTGCCGCCCTATTCTTCATGACCGCCGTTCTGCTGGAAACTACTCCGTTCTGCATTCTCTGCAACTATCTCACAGACGACTGCTACAAACTGGCAGACGCTCTTTTCCAGTCGAACTGGATCGATGGTGAGCAGCGCTACAAGAAGACGCTCATGTACTTCCTGCAGAATGTCCAGCAGCCCATCACTTTTATGGCCATGAATGCTTTTCCCATATCCGTGGGCACCAACATTATTGTGAGTATTCATAACGAATTTTCAGGGGCTTTTAGGTACTCTAACAAAGGAGGGGTTTCAATGTAGGTCACCAAGTTCTCGTTCTCAGTCTTTACTCTGGTCAAGCAAATGAACATTGCGGAGAAACTCTCCAGGGGCGCTGAGGATGACAAATCAAATTGAAAAGTGAGCTATAAATTCGATTACTTCTCTTACAAATTAATTATTCTAAAACTGATTCGATTTTTTGTTTTGCTTTATGCTTTTATTAGCAGTCATTGGACTTTTTTATGAAGGCTTTTTTTAGCAACTTGTGTAATTGCTGATGTTAATTTGATTATTAAATATATGCATTGAGATTTACTATAAATGTGTGGCAGTTCTCCATAGAAGAAAGAAGAATAGCTTTTTGGGAGAAAACGCTTTCCGTAGAGCCCATACAGGACTTTGGTCATTCACTTCAGCAATATAACTTGAAAACGAGAGGGAGCGCTGAGTCGCCGTGAACGCGATAGTACTCAGTCAGTATGCATGTGATTTTTTGCTTTATGTGGAGTTTTAAAATATTTGAACAGTTTTTACATTTTAAAATTCATATTATTTTGCTACATCTGTCATCATACATCTACATCACTTCTCACAACACGACGCCGTTCTCCGCCACAGGCTGTACGCTGAACAAGGCAAGCAGAGTGTGTGAGCGAGAGAATCAGTAGCGGCTGAAGGGTTGGCGGCTATCTGCTGAAATTTTATATCATCATTTTGGCTATAATAATGATCCAATCTGAACCAGATTCGGCAATCTGGTCAATATGGTCATTCTCTATGATGCTGCATTTTTTTTTCGTTTTTTTTCTGTCTTAAAAATTGTGGACTTTCGTCTATTGTGGGTGAGGAAGGTGGCGGAGAGAAATTTTCAAATAAACTTGTGTTGAAGTGATATCACAGGAGTTTGGATAGAAAGTTTGGTTGCTCTAGCTGTTGTTGTCTCTGAGTACTAGGAGACAGAAAAGACGACCAATAAAAGTAGACGATTTTGAGCGTGAGAGAGAGCGAGAGGGAACGAGGCCTCCCCGAATGGTTTTCTTTATTGAGGTTATAATAATGATCCGATCTGTTCCAGATCTGATAGATATGGGGTTTATCTATCAACCTGCATTTTTAGTTTTCTGCTATCTTCAAAATTATGTACGCCACAGATGAGCGCTCTTTTGTGTGGGCGGAAGGAGGAGGTCGAAATTTTAAAATATACTTGTAGCAGTGTGATATCACATGAGGCTGGAAACAAACCTTGGGTTGCTCTAGCTTCTATAGTCTCTGAGAACTGGGCGTCAAACAAAACGGACGGACGGACTGACGGACTGACAGACAGACAACCATGGATATATCGACTCGTCTATTCATGCTGATCAAGAATATATATACTTTATGGGGGCGGAAACGTTTCCTTCACTGCGATACACATATTCACTTGTTCCACAAATAAAATATACCTTTTTACTCTTTGAGTACTGGTACAACGACAGTGAACGTTATGAGTCGCAGAAGGCGCGACTCTTCTTTTATACCCGTACTCAGCCAGTACAAATGTGAGCTTATAATTTATGCGGAATTTTAAAATATTTGATCAGTTTTAACATTTCACAGGCAAGGCAGAATGTGTGATCGAGAGAGAGAGAATGAGTAACGGCTTCACTTTGACTAGCCCATGGGTCGGCCCACATAGACCAGCCCATGGGTCCGGTATACTTGGAATGTTATCCAAAATTGGCCATACGAGTATCTTCAAAATTGTGGACACTACAGACTTTCGTCTTTTGTGGGGACGGGGCAAAATTGTAAAATACACTTGTGGTAGAGTGATATCACATGGGATTGAAAACCAAATTTAGTTGCTCTAGCTTTTATGATCTCTGAGAACTAGGCGACAAACAAGACGGGCAGACGGACGGACAGACAGAGAAGGCTATATCGGCTATTGATGCTGATCAAGAATATTAAGTGGTTAAAGTTGTTACTCCTTATACCAATATTATTAATCCATAAAGCAAACACAAAACCCTTTTAATTATAAAGTATCTGACTTCAGGGGCCCAATATTGCACTGGCGCTCATCGTCTATTGTCATTGAGAGTTGATTACCACGATGGTGCTCAAGTAATCCTAATTGAAAACTGCGCTTTGATTGCGCCGCTTTGCAAATGAAATTTTAACTACTATTTTACTCCCCGCTCTGTGAACTGCTGCAGCCTGCTGCTCTTCAACGAAAACAGGGCCATCATCATTTATTTATATGCAAGTGTAAACTTTTACACTTCTTTGGAGCGTTACGTGCTAAGCGCCATCGCCACCGCCGTAACCTATTGGGCAATAGTCTTGGATGAGGACGCTGCCACACTGAAGCCTTTGGGCGTTAAGGGTGCCGAGAGTAGTGTGCAGTGGGTCCTATCCTAGCCGAGGCGCTGAACAACTGTTACCATAACCTTAATTGATTTCGGTTTGAGAGTTTGGAAGTGTCGCTCATGAATTTTCCATGCCCAGCGACTTTATCACGCCACGGTCGGACGTATAAAGGCTTCAATCCACTTTTAAAAATTGACACTCAATTCAAGTCAGGATGGTACTGCGTAAAGTCTTTCCGGCCATGTTCACACTATCGGAGGGGCACCGGCCTGCTCTCGGAACGCGACTCTCTACTTGCTGCGCTGCGTCTTTTCTAATGGGGGTGCGAAAGCCACCGGCACGATTCTTCATAGCCTACGTCCTGTGGTCTTTTGCCCTGAACCTCTGCTCGACGTTCTACCAGCCCATCGGCTTTCTGACCGGCTACATCAGCCATTTGTCTGAGTTCTCTCCCGGGGAGTTCCTCACCTCCCTTCAGGTGGCCTTTAACGCTTGGTCATGTTCCACCAAGGTCTTAATCGTCTGGGCGCTCGTCAAGCACTTCGACGAGGCCAATAACATTTTGGATGAAATGGACAAGCGTCTTACCGAACCCAGCGAACGCCTCCGTATTCATCGCGCCGTCTCCAGGAGCAACCGCATCTTTTTTCTTCTTTTATGACAGTCTACATGGTGTACGCAACCAACACGTTCCTCACTGCGATCCTGATTGGGCGGCCGCCTTACCAGAACTACTATCCGTACCTTGACTGGCGGTCCAGCTCCTGGCAACTAGGCTTACAGTCAGGACTGGAGTACTTTGCCATGGCCGGTGCCTGCTTTCAGGACGTCTGCGTGGACTGTTATCCCGTGAACTTTATCCTAGTGCTCCGTGCTCACATGTCAATCTTTGCGGACCGGCTGGGGAAGTTGGGAAAGGACCCTAATGAGAGCCACGAGCAGCGTTACGAGCAACTGGTTCAGTGCATTCAGGACCACAAGACGATACTTCGGTGGGTTGAAACCGTCCACCAATTGAGGAGTTGTTCTTAAATCTAATCTAATTTATTGATTTCTTCCAGCTTTGTCGATAGTTTGCGTCCCGTGATTTCGGGCACCATTTTCGTGCAATTCCTGGTGGTGGGCCTGGTCCTGGGTTTCACGCTTATCAACATTGTGCTGTTTGCCAACCTGGGATCGGCCATTGCCGCCCTGTCCTTTATGTGCGCGGTTCTGCTGGAAACCACTCCGTTCTGCATTCTCTGCAACTATCTCACAGACGACTGCTACAAACTGGCAGACGCTCTTTTTCAGTCGAACTGGATCGATGGTGAGCAGCGCTACAAGAAGACGCTCATGTACTTCCTCCAAAATGTCCAGCAGCCCATCACTTTTATGGCCATGAACGTGTTTCCCATCTCAGTGGGCACGAACATCAGTGTGAGTATCAATCGCGATTGTACTGGGGATTATAATTAACTAATGCTTTTCCTTGCAGGTTACCAAGTTTTCGTTCTCAGTCTTTACTCTGGTCAAGCAAATGAATATTGCGGAGAAACTTGCCAAGGTCAATGAGGAAGAAACTTTTAAGATACTTTATCGTTTTTAAATATACTCTCGTGTAGCACATCACCTATAAAGTCGGGCTGGTGTGGGTTGGATCGGACCCGTAATAAGCACGTGCTGTTTCTGGCTTTCAAATTCTGGGTAAAGTAGGAAAAGGGTACATATATCTAGACATTGGTTCCGATGCAGTGCTCACTGACATTCAAGATATGCGTATTCTGGACGAGCTACAAGAATCTATCCACAAAACATACGAACCCACGTCACGGTGGCGTAAAATTGTAGTGGATATTCTGCTGCTTAAATGTATTTAAGAGTTAAGGGTAAAAGTTTAGTCGAGCATAAGGTAATGTAAAATGTTAAAGCACTGTAAATGTTCTTGTATACGAACAAGTGCAAGCCGCTATATCACTAAAGGTATTCACGACAGGGGATTCAGGAAAAGTTATTACCAGGCAGTACACGGCATAGGCCGAATAGGTAAAAAAGTAAACGAGTAGCACGAAAGAGCCCTAGAACGCTCACGCTGCATTTACGCTCATCCATGGTGCGTCCATCCCTCTCCTTCGGATCTTATTTTGCGCTCACCCTACTGAGAGAGCTTTCACACCATGTTTGATGAGAGAGAAGATAGAGAAAGATATACAGAAGTTGTTTTATTTTTTTTTTTGTGTACTCTTCGCTGCCTTGTGTAAAATGTAGTATATCACCTATACTTCGAGCTGGTGTGGGTTGGATCGGACCCGAAGGCACGTGCTTGTTCCGGCTTCCAATTTCGGTAGAGAATGGGTGGGGTATATAATATTCGGTCCGATACCGTGCTCGCTAACATAAAAGACAAAATTATTGTTCACTCGCATAATACAAAAGAAACCCTATCCACGAAACATACATAACCACTACACAGAACACAGACGGACAAGATTACGGTGGCGTAAATAGTCGCAGCGGATGTTTTGCTTGCGCTTCGCCCTCCCAACCATGATCATCGTTTGGCTTTCCAAATTTTGATGATCCCTACACACCAACATTTCCCGACGCATGGCTCCCAACCAAAAGCACTAGCACATAATGAACATTATAACTTTATTTAACATAAAAAACCTAATGTAAGGGACCCCACGAACATTTATAAGCAAACAAACTAAAGAATTTATATCTAAAAACTTAAATGTAAAGATAGCTATTTTAGGTAATGTTAATGTTAAGCATAATCTAATAAAATGTAAACAGAATAACCTGTGAAGCTTGCGCTCTTATACGCGAACGCACAAGCTGCTGAATCTCAGCTCTCTTGGGATAGAGGGTAAAGGAAAACAAAATTTCTAATTACGAGCGATGCATAGGCCGGGCATAGGGTACGAGAGAGAGAGTAAGATTAAAACGATACCTTGTAGCGGCAGTTACTTGCACGCTTCGTCCCTCTCCAACGTAGAAGCGCTTCGACGTCGGCTGCAACGAAAGAACAAAGGAGAGCGCACAAACACGCTCTCGCTTCACCTACGCTCATCCGAACCGATGCAGCTCTCTTGCTCACGCGCTTGGCTGGATGAATTTTGGCGGGACGGTTAAGAAGGGAATGAAGGAATAATGGGAGAGGGAGATGTGAGCTGATCTACAGCATTGCCTGGCGCTCTATACCCCTTCCCACGCTTTAGCTTCCCCTCCCTTGGCCTTAAACTATTAAATCCCTTGCGCGGAGGGCGCTTCGCTAAAAGCTAGTTAACTTAACAGGCCGTTGCTGGCGTTCGCCTGCTCTGCTGAGGCTGGCTTCAGTTCGGGCGCTGACGCTGTTGTTGGGGCGGGCTTGTAGAAGCCGAAAACTAGCGCTGTTGTTGCGGACGGAAGTTTTTGCTAGCGCTGTTGCTGCCGACGGAAGTTTTGCTAGCGCTGTTGTTGCAGACGGAAGTTTTGCTAGCGCTGTTGCTGCAGATGGAAGTTTTGCTAGCGCTGCTTTTAGGTGACGGAAGTGGGGATGTGTGAAGAGCTGCTTCAGGTGACGGGTGTGTAGAAGGTGCAAGCGCTGCTTCAGGTGACGGGTGTGTAGAAGGTGCAAGCGCTGCTTCAGGTGGCGGGTGTGTAGAATTGTGAAGCGCTGCTTCAGGTGGCGATTGGCTAGCGCTGCTGTCGAAGTGGACGCCTGGCCAGCGCTGCTGGAACCTGGTGAGCGATGGTGTCACTGGATTTATATGCTTTCGCCGTTAGCCGTTTATACTATCACTGGCTTTTTACTACTCGAGCGCGCACTTCTCACTCCCTTGACCTTTCCTTCGGAACTGTCTTCCTCATTCCCTCGTTAAAGCCTCGATTGAGGCTCTACCCAAAAACTCTCTCCGAACGATCCACTCGGGGAAAATTACCTCCCTTGTATCTTGCTTTCACTCGAGAGAGCGCCTTGAGTTTGGGCAGCCCCTTTAAATCCCCTTTACAGCCACATACTTTTAGGCCGTCCAAACAAGCCACACTACAAAAATCGAATGAAAAACAAATGGCGTTCATAGTCTTTTTTGTAATCTTGCAGAACAGAAATCAAGCGTATAGAATTAGAGCGACAAATTTTTGCACGCCTACGGCATTTTTTTTTTTGCAGAACGTCCACGCTCACGCACAACGTCTCACTATATGTGTAACGCGTCGTACTGAGCAAAATATGCCCCGAAAAAGAGAGCGTGTGCGGGATGGGATCACCTTTTATTATTTCATAATGGATGGACTTGCAGATTTGTGCGACGCCACTAACCAAATACGTAAATCGTATTTACGATTTACCGAAATCTGAAGTCAAACCAGTTGAAGACAATACAGACATACATTTTTTATGTACGTGTAACAGAAATGTTGTATTTTCTGTCGCATGACGTCATGAGCGAACATGTTCAATGGGTTCTGGGTTCTGGTTCTGGGTTCTTTACGTAAATTAAAAGGCCGTTACGGTCGTTCGTCTGTACTGTTGAGGCTGATCTTATGCGCTCTTCTGACGCTGTTGGTGGGGTTTAGCACTGCTGTAGAAGATGCTGGTGGAGCTAGGTAGGGTAAGCTGATGCCGGTGGGCAAGTTCTACGCTTAGACCAAAACTGACTTTCTGATAGATTTAGGGCATTTAATTTTTTCCATTTGTTGCAAAAGTGGATGAGTGTAACTCAGAAAGGGACACGTATCCGTCCCCATAAAGTATTTTTTGATCAGCATCAATAGTCGACTCGATATAGCGCGATATGTCTTGTTTGTCGCCCATAGCTCGGAAGCTATAAAATCTAGACTAACCAAACATTTTTCCAGACTCATGTGAAATCTTGGAGCACCAAAGGTATTTCAAAACGAGAAAGAACGTACGGAGTCGCTGTAGGCGCGACTCTACTTTATACCCGTACTCACTCAATGTTGTATAAGTTTTTTTACATTTTACATCTTACATTTGTTTGCTGCATCTGTCATCTACAAATACATCCAGTTCTCACAACAACACACGTACACTGCACGAGGCAGAGTCTGTGAGCGTGAGTGTGAGTGTGAGAGAATCAGTAGCAGCCGCTGCAGCTCTGCTGCCATCAACCCTAATAAAAATGTATAATTTGTTTGGGCTACCCCCGCAGGGGGGACTCGCTGCTGAAAATTTATTTGATCATTGTGGCTACAATAATGATCCGATCTGAACCAAATCTGGGAATATGGTAGATTTGGTCATTTTCTACCATTCTGCATTTTTGGTTTTTTTCTATCTTCAAAATTGTGGATTTTCGTCTTTTGGGGGCGGGGAGTGGGCGTGGCAAAATTTTGAAATAAACTTGCACTGAAGGGATATCACGGGAGTCTAGGCAGAAAAATTTGGTTGTTCTAGCTCTTATAGTCTCTGAGATCTAGGCGCTCATTTGTACGAAAACCAAATCGACTCGATTTTGTGTGAGTGCGAAAAGAGGGAGCGAAGTTTTTCGTATGTTTTTGTCTATTGTGGCTATATTAATGATCCGATCCGATTCAGATTTGGGCCCCTAATAGATATGGTCTTTCTCTATGATTCTGCATTTTTCGTTTTCTGCTATCTTTAAAATTGTGGACGCCACAGATATTGCGCCCTTTGTGGGGGCGGAAGTGGGCGTGGCGAATTTTTTAAAACACTTTTCTAGGAGTGAGATATCACATCAGTGTGGAAATAAAATTTGGTTTCTCTAGCTTTTATAGCGTCCGAGCAATGGGCGATAAGCAAGACGAACGGACGGACGGACGGACGGACAGGGCTATATCGACTCGGCTTTTGATGCTGATTAAGAATATATATACTTTATAGGTTCGGAACTTATTCCTTCTCTATATATTACACACATCCACTTTTACCACAAATACAATATACCCTTTTACTCTTCGAGTACGGGTATAACGAAAAGAAAGTACGGAGTCGACGTGAATGCGACACTAATTTTTATACCCGTACTCAGTCAGTACACATGTAATTTATGTGGAATTTTCAAAATGTTTTATCAGTTTTTACATTTTACATTCAAGGGGCGTGGCGAAATTTTGAAATTAACTTGCACTGAAGTGATATCACAAGAGTCTGGACAGAAAGTTTGGTTGCTCTAGCTCTTATAGTCTCTGAGATCCTGGCGCTCATCTGTACGAATTGGCAAAGTAGACACGCGAGCGAGAGGAACCGATGTTTCTCGAAATGGTTTTCTCCATTGTGGCTATACTATACTAACGATACGATTCAGATTTGGGCCTCTTAAGATATGGTCTTTCCCTATGATTCTGCATTGATTCCTTAAAAGGGTATATTGTATTTGTGGTAAAAGTGGATGTGTGTAACATAGAGATGGAATCGTTTCCGACCCCATAAATATATATACTCACTGGTAGTCATCTCACAGGTGGTCAAAAAGCGTCGAAAACGTGATTACGAAATATATGGACAGCCCCTAAGTGTATATCAAAATTTCGCCCCGACCCCACCAGCCTTCCCACCACCACAAAAGCCGTTATGCAGACTCTCTCTCGCTCACACATTGCTCACACTGAAGTGTACGCGGACAATGAAACGGCGTGTTGTTGTGAGAAGTGATGTAATGTGTGAAGAATTAGTGGATATTGTATGCAGGGGTCCACACAGAGCATCAGTACCTGAGTACAAAGCCGGAGACTCAGTGCGGACATACTGAAAACACCGGCTTAACTCATTGAAGATCATGAAGCAGTGAGCTTTCATTTAACAAGGGGCTGAAAATGCCGTTCGATCTAGGTAAACTGTATGG